>JBBPFD010000045.1:0-111076 GCA_038363315.1 Mugilogobius chulae
GAAATTCTAATAGAAAATAATGTAAAACAAGGTCCCACAATGTATAGGCTCGGGAAGCAACAGTTACCATGGAAATAATGGGAAAGGTCCACTGTGTAACTTTTTCACCAAAAATACACTTAATTTAGATAAACTACTACTACTACTACTACTACTACTACTACTACTAATTTGACTGGATTTTTTCATATAAAATTGCTTCTTTAAAGTTGTCCTTGAATAAAAGTGTTTTTGTCATTTAGATGTCTTTGCTACACTAAACAAATAACACAAATCTGGAAAGAAAAAGAGACTGAGGCACTCTTCATACATAAAAGTAAAAAAAAAACATTGATTTTTTGTGGTTAAATCATTGTTGAAATATTACTGAAGATGATATGTTTGATATTGATTTAACAATGAATTAGCCCAGAAAAATTAAAGCTTTTTAACTTTTATTGTCTGAAGAGTGCCTTGAGTTACCTTTTTTTTTCTTTGTATTTTGTGTTCCCAAACATCAAAAAGCACCTTCAAATATCACTAAATGTAAGATTTCCATAGCGTAGAAGTAACAATAACCACATAATTCATAGATTAAAGGGAATAATTGAACATATATATTCTGCTCCAGATAATCAGAGAACTGTTTTCTGTTGTGTTTGGGCATTTTTCTTTCTGTGAATATAAATCTTGAGCCTTAAAACTCTGCACTGGGCTGGATATGTGTGTCGTTCTATTATATCATCATTCTTGTGTTTCCTTTACTGCTGTTACTATAAAATCTGTTTGTTTCACATGTTTTCACTTAGTTTGGTTATAAGAAGCACAAATAAAAGTACAAGTACAAAAAAGTTCAATTATCCAAGTGTTTAAGGTAAAAGTCATTTAAAAGTTCAGCTTCTGTGAGTTTGTCTGAGACTCTCCCTGCACAAGATGGCTGCCGTTGCCGGGCAGCTGTTGCTACGGGTTACCATGGCTTTTTCTCTCTCTAGGCATTAGAAAAACTCATTGGTTCTACCTTCCATCTCATCTACTACTTTTCGATTGCTGTTTGCAAATGACACAAGCTTTTATATTTGAATTAAAATATTATTAACGTTCTAACTAAATATTTACAATGCATCCAGTATAATTATTCAAACTGGTTCAAAGCAAATAAAGTGTAGTATATTCTTGCTGCCAAATAAATAAAGATAAATAGGCTCATTTCCTAAAACAATTCAGAAAGACAAAAGGTAAAGCAGATAATAAAACATTATATTCTAAACAAAACGTGCAGAACTCAAAATATAAATCTCTGTCGTTTAATATTTTCACATTTGTCATTTCCTCGAGTTAAATTCTGCTTCTCGGTTCTGCAGTTTCAAACAGGAAGTCAACACACACGTTTCTATTTGTGTTTTTGAGTTTGCCTTTATGCAAACTGGGTGTATGTGTGTTACGAGTTTAAACATTCTTTTATATTATCTTAACATTATCATCGTCACAGTCGTTATATAATCTTGAATCGTTTGGAGACACAGCTTCCCTTTGATCCTCACGACTAAAACCTCACACAAATATTTAATTATCCAGATCCAGGTCGTTCAAACCAGTTTTTACCAGCCAGAGTCACACTCACATTGTGTATTTGTTTTAAGGTGAGATTTCTGCCACTTTTGTCACTGTAAAGATTGTGTTCCACATTATGGCATTAATTTTCTTTCATTTTATTTAATCAAAGTTGTTCTTGCCTGAAAATACCTGGAGAAAAAGTGTTCCTACAAGCTTGTCTCTCCACAGAGCTGACTAGTGACACCTGCTTCTTGGCTCCATGGAGACGGACACTTTCAATGCCATCTTGTGGAACGTAAGCCTTCTGCGCGCTAGAGAAGTTTTGGTCTGAAACAAGCCTGGTTTGCCTTTCCATAAGTTCAAGAGGCGTGGCCTGAGCTCAGGGGGTGTGGCCCGAGTCACTGAAGATTTTAACTCTAATGCTGCGTTCAGACCGGACAGCGTTAAAGGGGCTGTACTGTGTAAGATTGAGAGGAATTTTAATGATCACATATAGCCCACAAACATTTAAATCATATTTATTCTTTACAACATGAATACTTAAGAGAGCACTGTTAACCAATCCACATCAACTGTGATACATTTATACGTATTTGAAATGTTTTATTACGGCCGGAATGTGGATCATTGACGCTAGATGGCATCATGCTTAATAGGCAAAATGCATGTGAAAGGCTCCCTCTGGTGTTCAAAAGTGGAAATTACTTTGTTTGTTTTTCTTACACAGTGCCCCTTAAAGTGCCTAATTTCGCGTGATAAAGCGAATTGTGACGCAGAATATTTTCAAAGCTGAAGCCCCAATAGGTGCTCTAAACACCCAACGCGCGGCAAGGCATCGGCGAACAAGGACACGTTTAACGCTCAGATGTGCTTCTTTGTGTTCCGCTTTTTTGCAAAAGGCTTTGTTTTGCACATAGATCACGTTCAAAGAGAGGAGGGAGAGAGATAGAGGCTTATTAATCACAGTTGCATCACTCATTACGTTTATTTGCTCCACAGACGTTTGAATTGAATTATTTTCAGGATGAAGGTTCAGCACGGCCTCTTCACCTGTAAAAACAAGAAACATGTTCAGTAGAAACATCGAACGGTTTGATTTTGTGAAACTCTTCTTAGTGGAGTTCCCCAGGGCTCATTCTGGGCCCTGTTCTTTTTGTACTTTAACTTTTCCAGTTTAAAAAAGACATGGCCTTTCTTTCGGTTTTCATGCAAATGAGTCCTCCAGAACATTTTGAAACAGAATCATGCAATACCATGTATTTTTGAGTACATTTTTAATGAATAAACTCTATTTTCAGCAGCTCCACACCATAGCAGCTCCCTTTAATTTAGGTTAACTGCTACACATATTACTAAAATATAGACCTGAGATATTTTCCATCGGTCACATTCAAAGAACATTAACTTAAAACGCTAAAGCAAACAAATCAAGCCTGTGTTAAGTTTGATGTCTGTCTCGTCACTTGGACCCTGACCACAGTTTGACATTCAATTAACTTTCATATTTCATATCCTTCGTTTATAATACCATTTGTTACGTTTTAATGCCAACATCCCTCATTAATACACAAGTGAATAAAAAGGTTGGTCTAGAAAAATTACAGACGTGCTCCTAAATATTGACTAACTTTTTCTTTACAACCCTAGTTTAATAGTAACATGCTGCTGTGGTGTTGTGTCTTTACCGTGCTGCTGCTGTGGTGTTGTGTCTTTACCGTGCTGCTGCTCTGGTGTTGTGTCTTTACCGTGCTGCAGCTGCTCTGGTCTTGTGTCTTTACCGTGCTGCTGCTCTGGTGTCGTGTCTTTACCGTGCTGCTGCTGTGGTGTGTGTCTTTACCGTGCTGCTGCTGTGATGTCGTGTCTTTACCGTGCTGCTGCTGTGGTGTCGTGTCTTTACCGTGCTGCTGCTGTGGTGTCGTGTCTTTACCGTGCTGCTGCTGTGATGTCGTGTCTTTACCGTGCTGCTGCTGTGGTGTCGTGTCTTTACCATGCTGCTGCTCTGGTCTTGTGTCTTTACCGTGCTGCTGCTCTGTTGTTATGTCTATGTCCTGCTGCTCCGTAGAGTCCGTCCTCAGTCCTAAACTCCTCTGAGTGACTCCAGGGTCTCGATGGGCACGTGGCTCTGGATGGACTCCAGGTAAGTCAGCACGTAACGGTCTGCCTGCGTCAGCACGAAGCGATGGCCAAACACTGGGAGAGTAAAACAAAATAACCAAAAGAAGATTATAGATTATATTCACGTGACATCACAGAGTTCTGAATAATAGTCAGTCAGGTGGAAGGCAGCTAGAATGAATATTGTTTAGATTCAGTTTTAACTTTCCTAGGTAACATTTTTAGCAGTACAGAGTGAAAATGCGTGAAATGAATTTTGACTGTATTTCATGGCAAATTAAGTTATTTATGGAGGTTGTGCAGTGACATCACAGCATTCTAAATGTGAGGTCTGGCTGGTAAGAAATGCATGAGAGTCAAAGGAGACAAACGACATTTTCTCTGTAAGAGTCAAAATAAAGTTAAAATAGAGAAAAGAAGCAAAACGTGAAAAAGAACTACAACAACTCTGCAGAACACTAGGTTTGTAACTGACATGTAAAAGCAAGAAAGCAGGTAAACTGTGGCAGAAAAGCAGATAAACAGAAAGATTTTAGATGTTCTTGAGTCTTTTCGATGAGGATATAAACTGTAGTTCTGCAGTTAAAATGTCATAAATCTCCAACAGTCGTTATTAAAACAAGTTAGTGAAGCTCTACACTGTTGCCACGACAACAGAAAATAATTGTTAGTTCTCATTTCGCCACATAAAGAAAATATTTCTATAAACAAAAGCTCCAGGGATGAAAATTTATCCTTAAAAAGCAAAAAAAGTACATTTTCTCCAGTGTGTTTCCCCAGTCAGAATGTTTAGGAGCATTTTTCAAATAAAATTATGTCAGTGCATAAATCAGGCTATTCAAATGGTGGCGCGGGGGCCAAATGCAGCACACTAAGACGTATGTTTTGGTCCAACTGACCTTATTTAACCTGTGTAGTTTTTTCATTCAGTAGCCTAGAAAATGTTTATTTATTTTATTTATTTTTTGCCAAACTCTGTTAGGACATTGGCTACAAAATGTGCTTTTTGCACAATTTTTAAATGTCATTTTGTTGCTATTGTTGTTTTATGCTGAGTTGGAGATTTAAGACGTTTCAACTGCAACCCAACAAATAATTTCCTCAAAAAACAAAAACATTATTTAAGAACAGAAGACGATGAGTTGAACTTTGAGTGAGAAGGCTCAGTGTTCCTGTTGTTTATCTGGTTAATTTTAGGTTTTATTGTTTGTATTGCATTTAATTCATCCTAATGAAAAAAGAGATTGCTAATGAATAGTATCATATTGAGTTGTTTGTGAATAATGAACGTAAAACACATTTGTAGTTCAGTTTTGTAGCCAGCCCTTCATACCTCTAAACAATTGTCCCTCTTGTTAATAAAACTGACTAGCCCTGGCATAACCTCTACATCACACATGAACCCAGCCTTTTAAACGTGCCCACAGCCTATGGAGTCTAACACCTTGGACTGTGGCGCCGATGATGAAGTCCTGCGGAGAGTAGAACTGTGGGTTATCTGTGGTGGAGCCCGGTTTGGGAATACGAGTCTTCTGCAGGAACTTCCCTCCGATGATCCCAGAGTTGCGGGTGGATTTCTCGTAGATGCTGATCATGTCGTCGGCCAGATGGTTAGCACAGGACGAATATACGATCTTCCTCAACGCCACTCCGGGTTTCCTGAAGATTCATATGACAGATTAGCTCATGATTCTGACTTAGTTTGATGAGACAGTCCTTATGGTAATGTTTATAGGGCTGGGCAATATCAAATCGTACATCATATATCGCGATATTCATGTGGAAAAGTTGAAATTTATAATATTGTGATATGCCACAGCTGATTTTGCAACTGAGGCAAAGAGAAATTGTGACTACGCTGCAAAAACTGTATATCTAGACTTGCTTAAAATGACTTGGAAGGAGAATTTTAATCCAGATTTGAGCTGTTTTAACTGATAAGATTAATTGCTTATGTAATGTAGAATAATTCACTGGTTTCAAGACATTTTTAACTGGTTATAAGAGAATTTGGCTTAAAATAGGAAACAAAAAGAAGAAGCAATGTCTTGAAATCAGTTCAAAACACTTTGAAACAATGAAAATAATCTGTCTCTACAATAAACTGAGGTTAAATGAGTCAAAATGCTTGAAATTAGGTTTAAATCCAGAATCAAGCAACTTTAACTTGTCTTAAAATTCATTTTTTGCCGTGTTTAATTCCCAGTGTTGCCAAAGCAAATTATCTTATTCACAAAAACTTTACAATAGATTTTGTACTTCATATTTAGTCATTAATGGGTTTTTTTTTCATTCACCAAGCATAAAAAACAGCTAAAACTCACAACCCCTGACTGTCAAAATTCATAAGCGACTTTCCAAATAAAGAATCCCAAAGTTCCTATAAAGACGTAGACTTGACAATCTTGGCAATTTTCATCTGATCTCTCTAAAACCTTCAACAAAAGTAACCTGAGCTCAGACAGTGGAGGCTCTGCAGAGGCTAAAACACTAATAATGAAGAAGTAAACATGGAATTTGAAAGAGGAACTTACACTAAAACAGCCTGAAACACATAAATATAATAATAATGTTAGTCTTAGCTATGTCGTCAACTACAGTATATCGTTACCGCAAATGCTCTCTTTTATACCGTGGTAAGTAAATTTAGCCGTATTGCCCTGCCCTGTTCAGTGTGATTAGTGATACTGTTTTAAAGTCCAGAAGGTGTTTGGTTCAGTCTGTGTCTCACCAGTTGAGCTCCGGTAGCGCAGCACTTTGTTGTTGTTCAGCAGCTGTTGGTGATGTTCTTTTTGGGCGGCTCTGGGAGCAGACTCAGACAGTTCTGTAGAGAATCCTCCAGACTCCCGAAGCCGTTGTACGGAGGCACGTCTGCACAGAAGAGAGAGACACTGGGATTTAAACTTTCTCTCCATTCTGTAACATTAATTTGTTCATTGCTATGACAACAGTTCAGGTTTTTATTATTCTGAATCCACAAACTGTAGCTTTTAGTGACTCAAGCTTTTTGTGTATCACAGTATCTGGTGACTTTTTACTTTTACTTCTTACATTTTCAAAACATATCTGTACTTTGATCTCACTACAATTCAAAACAGGTTATTTACTTTATAGGTCTATAAATAGATTAATTGTAATTAATTTGCTTTAAAGCTCCTTCATACACTGCAAAAAATGTATTTCTAGATTGGTCAAAATGTCTTAAAATCTGGATTTAATTTGTATTTTTGATATTTTTCTGGTTAAGATGGTGTCACTTGATGACCTGGGTTATATGAATTGTTCTGAGATGCTTCTACCTTGTTTCAAAAAATGTGTTCTTATTTCAAGCCAAATTATATGTTAATGATGTTAATGATGTAAGACATTTAATCACCTCATTGACAAATTTGATTCAAGCTCAAATCTCAAGACATTTGAGCTTGAATTTGATTCAAGCTCAAATGTCTTGAAAACATCAGAAATGTCTTGAAACAATTGAATATGCTTCGTAAGTTTGCAGTTGAAGTAGTAGCTGCCGGATGTTTTGATTCAAATATCACCTTTTTCATGACGTGAAATGACAACGATCATTAACGTCCACGTGTTGGTCACAGTACAAATACATAACGTCTGGTAATGAACAACGATAGTAATTGGTTCATGCGAAAAAGGACCCACCTACTATAGAAGAAACAAACTCCAATGAAACGTCAAACAGTTTCCACGGCCTGATACATCAGGCTAAAGAAATATACTTAAAGGAGCAGCTTTTCCATCAAAACAAAAAAGTGGAATCCCTCCACTTAGCTAAATAATCGTCTGTTTTGTGGTCATTTTATGGTCACTAAAAGAAAACACAGGTTTTATTTTTATTTCAGTGTAACAAACACATCTAAAGTATAAAACATGCTTTTATTTAAGTCTATTTCTTGGTCTAAAAGTTACATGGTGTGGCTTTAAATCAGTGAAAGAAAAGCTCAAATAAGTCTTCAAGCTATCCGATGCTTCTGGATAGTTTGAATAATTAATTGCAGTGGTGATGGAAGGTTGTCGCTGTTTCTTGAAACCCATGAAGTATAACTTAAGAGTTATAAAGTCGCTCATATGAGTGTGCAGCGTACCCTCTTGGTCTTGGGTCTGTCCGTGGTCTGGGGCTCCGGGCGGATCCGTTCCACTGCCTCAGCTCCATGTGGGAAAGTTTGTCTGGTAGAAGTGTTTGGTGAGCTGTCGCAGTCGCACAGGAGGAAGTGTCGGCCCAGCATGGTGACGCTCTGGCCAGCTGGAAGTCCTGAGGAGAAAAGTACTCTTGCACCTCGGCTTTGGACATCTCCAGGACACACGTGGGGAAGCTGCCTGTGCACAGAGAAGGAGAGCTTCTTTAGAACTTCATCATGTTTTATCATCCACATTATCCTCACAAACTCGTGTTGTTACTCCAAACTGGTGCATTTCATTATGGAACTGTGGGCAAGCTGTAGAAGGCAGACACAGTAGAATTTCAATTTTTAAACACTCCCTCAGTAAATGTGACAAAAATGTTCACAAATACATAAAACACTGGACCAAACACTGATGGTCCTCCCTTAACTGAATTTTGAACTGTTTTTAGAACTGTCTGCAGGTAGGTCCCTCCGCCCAGGTTTGAGTTTCCCTTTAAAGGAGCAATCATCTCTTTACAGGAGGTGTAATCACAATTACTAATGCCCTTGTGAGCTTGAAAAATAAATAATTCTTTAAACACAAACTGCAGTGCAAACAAACACAAGTCCTAATAAGTGTCTGGTCCACATTCTCTGATCCAAAGATATAACTGTGGCCAACATAAGATAAGATAAGATATCCTTTATTTGTCCCACAATGGGGAAATTCCAGTGTTGCAACGCACATTTTAAGAGCAGCAGGGAAAATAGAAACATGCAATCAAACAAGATAATATGAAGTAGACTTAAAATATATATAAAGTTACAATAGTTAAAAGACTCTTATTAACAATAAATGTTTGCTATGGCACAGTGCAGGATATGACAGGATAAATAGATAAAGTGGCATCAGTATATAGTATATAATATTATGTACAATATATGACTATGATTATGTACAACTGCAGCAGATGAACAGAATAAATAACCAGTAATAAATATGAGGTAAAAGTATGACGATGTTTATGTACAGAGCAGCATTTAAGGAGGTATAAATAGAGGTGAATAAATACTATCAGATAAAGTGACATGAGTGAGTTGTACCAGAGATGTTTCCATGGTAACACAGTATCGCACAAGATTAAATGTGATGATGTCCAGAGTGACATGAGCTTCCTCTTTACACCTTGTGGAGGATAAGCAGCTGTGAACCACTTTGAAATTTCTGCTTCGACGTGGAACGGTTAAAACAACTGAATATAAAAGAGGACAGCGCCATCTGTTAGGTGTCTGTCGGAACTGCAACACTTGCACTTAAGACACCTGCAAGTTGTAGAGGTCATGTGATCTGAAACACTAAAGCTTTCTGATGGCTGTGCTTGGGTGGTCCACTCTCGTTACACTTTGCTCTCTGTAAAAAGATGTTTTAATTGCAGTGAATGGATGTAGATATTAAGCATCTGCTAAAGACAAAAAATAAGAAATAGTTGGACAAAATTAAAATTTTGCAATGTGAAAATCAGGTACCCAGGTAACTTGTATCATGTTACCTTGAGGTAATTAAACAAGCACAATGTTTTTAAATTAAACTGCTTGAATGGATCCTAGCAGTAAATAAAATTAAGAGCCATAAATAAATTATAGAAGAAAAGTAGCTTTTGTCACAACTTTAAAGAACAAAAAATATTTTAAAGGACACAAGTTCAGATACATCTTGGAGAGAGGTTTTTTGAGAAACCCCCTATGTGAGTCTTTGTCTTCTTACCTATGTGTGTCTTTGTCTTCTTACCTATGTGTGTCTTTGTCTTCTTACCTATGTGTGTCTTGGTCTGCTTCTTACCTATGTGTGTCTTTATCTTCTTACCTATGTGTGTCTCTGTCTTCTTCTTACCTATGTGTGTCTTTATCTTCTTACCTATGTGTGTCTCTGTCTTCTTCTTACCTATGTGTGTCTCTGTCTTCTTCTTACCTATGTGTGTCTCTGTCTTCTTCTTACCTATGTGTGTCTTTGTCTTCTTCTTACCTATGTGAGTCTTTGTCTTCTTACCTATGTGTGTCTTTGTCTTCTTCTTACCTATGTGTGTCTTGGTCTTCTTACCTATATGTGTCTTTGTCTTCTTGTTACATATGTGTGTCTCTGTCTTCTTCTTACCTATGTGTGTCTTGGTCTTCTTACCTATGTGTGTCTTGGGTCTTCTTCTTACCTATGTGTGTCTTTGTCTTCTTGTTACATATGTGTGTCTCTGTCTTCTTCTTACCTATGTGTGTCTTGGTCTTCTTACCTATGTGTGTCTTTGTCTTCTTACCTATGTGTGTCTCTGTCTTCTTACCTATGTGTGTCTCTGTCTTCTTCTTACCTATGTGTGTTTGGTCTTCTTCTTACCTATGTGTGTCTTTGTCTTCTTCTTACCTATGTGTGTCTTTGTCTGCTTCTTACCTATGTGTGTCTCTGTCTTCTTCTTACCTATGTGTGTCTTGGTCTTCTTCTTACCTATGTGTGTCTTTGTCTTCTTCTTACCTATGTGTGTCTTTGTCTGCTTCTTACCTATGTGTGTCTCTGTCTTCTTCTTACCTATGTGTGTCTTGGTCTTCTTCTTACCTATGTGTGTCTTGGTCTTCTTCTTACCTATGTGTGTCTTGGTCTTCTTCTTACCTATGTGTGTCTTTGTCTTCTTCTTACCTATGTGTGTCTTTGTCTTCTTGTTACATGTGTGTCTCTGTCTTCTTCTTACCTATGTGTGTCTTGGTCTTCTTCTTCTTACCTATGTGTGTCTTTGTCTTCTTGTTATGTGTGTCTTGTTCTTACTATGTGTGTCTTGGTCTTCTTACCTATGTGTGTCTTGGTCTTCTTCTTACCTATGTGTGTCTTGGTCTGCTTGGGCAGCTTCTGTCTCCTCATGAGGATGGGAAAGGGTCTCGTCCGCTGTTGGGTTCGTGCTCCTCTCTCACCTCGATGGTGTCGTCCACCAGGTAATAGTGAATGATGACGGGTCGTTTGTCTCCGTAGAGAGACTGAGAGTCGTCCCAGAGCGCGAAGAAACGCAGCACCTGCACCAGAGAGAGGATGTGTGACAACAAGGCTAGTGTTTTAGGATGAACAGATCTCTACATGACACAATACAAACTGTTTTTAACTTACAATAGACTTCCCAAAACTTATAACATCAAAAGGGGATCTAAAGGTTGTATACAGGATTTTCCAAGGAAAGACAAATGCTGTTCTTACAACCCATGTTCCACTGCCCAGCCTCCTCTGCTATTACTGGGCCAGTGAGTTATGAACTTAAGGGCGCACTCACACTAGGGTTTTGTAATCGTGGCGTGCTCAAGCCCGATTACAGAAAATTCTCTGTCCGCACTCACACTGGCACAACCGAACCGAGTCACAGGCCGGTGACGTCATCCTCTAGCGCCGTTTGTTTACATGCCGCGCAGAAACATGGATCAAGCGCTGAGGTACTAATGCAGTAGCGGATAATAAGTCCTGCGGGCCGTTATATCTTTGACATAATGAGGCAGACCCGAGTTTTACCCATGATGCACGCTCCTCCATTAGACTTAGGTCTAAAAACAACATAGAGCTGTAAAAGCAACAGAAGACAGAGACTTGACAACTTTTCTCTGCGGTCATGGTGCTAATTCAGGTAAACGCATTTCCACGGAGTTTCATGCAGAGTTTCTTTCTTCTTGTGACAAACATCAGCGGTCACAATTGGCTTAAATGCTAAAGTCGTACGTGTACATGAGTAACTGTGCCGAGCTCTGGTCCACCTCCTCCAAGAATCGCGTCCGGTCTTGGGCACGGTTTGTTTGTGCCAGTGTGAGTACAGCCTAAGACAGTTTGAATAACAGGTCAATGAAAAAGGAGGCAGCGTCATTTTCCATTGACCAACACTTTCTGTCTTCAACATTTATGGATTGTTCTATCCGTTTTATTCCGCCTGGTTTTCATCTGAACCTGTGTTCTCTCTTTCCAATCATCAAAGTTAAAAGTGGGACGGTAGTGAACCGTGGGAGAGTCTGTTACAGGCTCTGCTCTGAAAACAGGACCCTCCACGGCTCACCTCAAGTTGTAAGTTTAATTTGGAAAGTTTTGTTATGATTTGTTTTTAGAATTTCTTTCAATATATATAGTTCTAAAGTAATTGAAACTGTAACTATGCGTCAATAGAAAGTGAGCGTTTCTCCCTGTCTGAGTGTTGGTTGGTGCAGTGTACCTTGCGGTCCATGGTGTGGAACTGGTGGAGGTTGTCGTAGTCGGACGGTGTGGTGAAGTAGGGCATGGTTTTGTTGCGATGGATGGTGTAAGGGTCAGAGGGCATGGGCTCCGGTTCGTTCAGAATGATGCCTTCACTGGTCAGAAACTCCTGCGGGAAATAATCAACACGTCAGACACTGGTAAAGTAAAACGTTTAATCTGTGTTTTTATTACTAACTCTCTCTAATTCAACGTTTCAAAGTCATTATGTTTTGCAACGTTATTGCAAGCTGATAATTAGCAGCTTAAAATTGTCCAAAACTGACAAAATGATATAATTTCTAGTTTATGTATGTGACACCTTTTGTCAAACCAGTCACACTGCAGGCGAAGTGCCTAAGGACACAACAACAGTTTTTATTAAAATAAATTGATTTGTTGTTTTTCCTCCAGTCGTTCCACTGTGACTCCATCAAATTTAGCTGGATCGAGTATCAGGAAGTCTTTTTCACACAGTTGTTCAGTTGTTTTTGACAGTAACATAACACTATAAGATGTATTTCCAATAGGAACTCAAAAACTGTGTTTCCAGAACAAATTAAGTCTTAAAAGTATTGGTTTTAGTGATGGTGTTTGAAATTAGTTTTTAAACTATTTAACAGGAAGAACCCAGTGTGTGTCAATAGAAAACTGTCATTCTGCATTTCTGGATGTTATACAGGTGTTCCCCAGGGCTCCATTTTGGAACCCATTTTGTTTTCACTTTATATAAATAATCTTGGGGAAGGCTTAGACCCAGCGAAGGTGCACTTTTATGCCGATGACACGGTGGTGTACACCACAGCATCGTCTGTACAAGTGACTCTAGATTCTCTACAATCTTTTTTAATTCGCTGCAAGTGTCTCTTGTGCAACTTAAACTTGTTTTAAATGCCATAAAAAATAAATGTATAGTTTTTACACGAAGCTGCAAGATTCCGGCTGTGTGTGACATCATCACATTGGATGGTGCACCACTTGAGATGGTTAAGTCATACAAATATCTTGGAATTTGGCTTGATAAAAACGTATCCTTTGGAGAGCATATTGCAAGCATTAAAAAAAAAAAAACCTTCGACCCAAATTGGCTTTTTATTATCATTTGAAAAGTGTTTGCTCGGAAACGCCCGGCAGAGAGCACATTTGTGGCCGTGCTGGACTATGGTGATATTCTTTATATGCACAGAGCCTCTCAGTCAGTATTAAAGAAGCTGAACGTAATTTATCATTCAGATTTACGTTTTGTAACAGGTGCAAGTGCTCGGACACATCAGTGCACATGATACACATTGATTCAGTGGACCTCACTAGATTTGCGTCGGCGAAAGAAGTCAATGTGTAACAGTAAGTAATGTCAAATCTGGTAGTGTTAGTTGTGCTGTTAGTGTTCCTCAGGGATCATGCTAGGGCCCTTATTGTTCTCAATATATTAATAGTCTTCCTGATGTTTGTCCCAATTTGGATGTCATAATGTGTGCTGATGATGTGGTGTTATTTACTCATGGCTTAAATACATCAGATATTGTATCTAAACTTACTAATGCTCTAAATAAGTTACAGGTTTGGTTACAAAACACCTGCCTGGTAAAAAAATGTTTGTATGTTCTTCTCAAAACATAAAATAAACAGACCTGATCTAATGTCTACTTTGAGGGTGAAGAACTAGAGCTACTTTCCCACTTTAAATATCTTGAGGTGATCATTTAGCAGACATGTTAAAAAAGTGATTGGCATCATAAATTCAACTTGCAACATTTTAGACAAATCAGATCCTATATTTCTGAGCTGCAGCTAAAGCTTATTTCTATTGCAAGATTATGTCGCATATTGAGTATTGTTTTGTAATCTGATCTTTTTGCGGGTGCCTCCATTCTAAAACCATTGCAGCAAATTTATAAAAGGTCTGTTAAGGTGATGGCCATCAAATCATATCTGTCTCATCATTGTCCTCTTCTGGAGAACTATAAATGGTTAAACTTTGAACATTTAAAATATGGAAATATAGCTGTTTGATCTATAAAATTAGGAATAAAATGTCACCAAGAGCTGAATTTTATCACCTAGAGCTGAATTTTTTAAAAAAGACAACCATCTTAATACTAGAGCAGCTTTAGAGGTGACTATGAAATACCGCTTAGAAAAACAAGCTGGAAGAGACCTTGGTAAAAGCGTCGCAGTCACAGACGTGGTACTTGACTCCGTACACTTCCAGCTCCATGGCCACGTTCAGGTCCGTCCACGTGTAATAGTCTCCGAACTCGCTCTTGGGCAGGCGCTGGCGTTTGATGCGTTTGCCCTGAGGTATCCCAGAGTTCTCGGTGGACGGCTCGATGATGCTCATGGTGTCGTCCTCCAGGAAGTAGTAAATGACCACAGGACGGACGCGGTATTGCTCGTCAGGGGAGAACAGGACGTCCTCTGTGAAGAAGGCAAAGAAACGCAGCACCTGGAGAACAGACAGCAATAGAAAGTGTGGTCACCCTGTATTATCATGTCACAGGTAAAGGTTAAGAAAGCTTTTATAACAAGTGTAGTGGTTGGGATCAGTGACTATTGCATTGATTTGACACAGACATCAGACATCATAATACACTTAGATACTATCATTAGCGATACAACAAAAAATGTATACCACAATTTTTTAGAGACAGATCACAATTTTGAGTTTTAAAAATTGAAAATGATCTGACGAAGGCATTAGCCGAAACGTTATCAAATTAACACTTTTTGACATCGGAAACTGAGTGTGCAATGTTCTTTTTTAATTTTTAATGCATCTGCTCCTACATTGCACCTCAACAAGATTTTTTGGAGTGCGTTTATTCTTTTGAGTTTATCACGAACAATGTGCTGTATATTTTCTTCTGCATCTGCTTTTTCAGAGAGCTTACCCTTCACTGTGATTGGTTGAATCTAATTTATAATAAGGGCCAGTGTAGTTTTTGTAAAAAGGGCAGGTTAAACAAAAAATTCATTCCCAAATCTTCTGCCAAATCACTATTTTTTATTGCTGATTAATAAGTCCCAAATCTATATATATAACAAAAACATTAGTCAACATGTGAATTCTGGTTGACAAAGAGCGCACCACTATAACTGACTAAAGAATTATCGCCCTATAAATCAAAGATTTCATCAAAAAAGCAGATTGTCATTGAGATACGATCACAGTTCGATTTTTATGACAATTTATCACCAGCCCTACTTAGATAATTCAGAACTCTAGCTAAAAACTTGACTTTACAGTAGTTATCAGGCTCTGTCTCTCTCTTTCCTCCTCATGTTTAAGTCAGTTGTCCTCACGTTCTCTCGTCTGTGCATAATCAAACGTCTGTCACTTCCTGGATTTGGTATAAAGTTTGAACTTTCGCATTCACACTGGTCGGGACCAGACCTCGGTCCGGACCGAGTCCAGCACTTTTTTGCGGACCAGTGTACCAGCTGTTTGATCTGGTCCTTGGCCGCGTTCACAACTGGACTTTAGATCAAACCAAACTGGAAAGTATTAAAGTCCGGACCAAAGGCTGCTAGTGTGAAAGCAGTCTAAGTGTTAGCAAATACAGAAACATGACGTAGCTTTGCCTCTCCCCTCCCCAGGCCAGGACGACAGATGCATATTAGCTGTAAGCTAGAATCTGGTACAAGCATCTCTGCCATTGTGCTTAATGCAATTGTACATTGTCCTTAATAAACATTACCATTACTAAGCACTGTATCAGAACATCTTCTGCTATCAACTTAAACACAATACATCTTTCACTAAAGCCCCAAAATTGTCATTTACTAATTTAAAAAAATACTATTTGTTTAGAATGCTCCATCTAATTCCTTTTATTGCAAAGTCAATGAAAAACTGGAGGATCAGTAATTCACAGTGAGACAGGTGTCTAAACTATAACTCTCGGGTGTTTGTTTGAAACACATCAACACAACGTTTTATACTAACTTGACCATGTATGTATGAGGTAGCAGAGAGAAAAATACTGGTCCAATAAATAAACCCATGTCAGCAAACCTCTGTAGAGAACATGATCCAAACTGACTCAGCTCATGTCTTCTGTGTGTCCTGTACCTTCTTGTCCAGCGCCACATGAGCCGGGATGAAGTCCTCACACTGCTGCAGGTCGTAGGAGTCGTAGGAGTCGTAGGAGCTGTCAGCTTCCTGCAGAGGGAGTTGTTTGAGTTCCTGGAGCCGCAGCTGAGCAGACAGAAGTGGGCTTTGTCCGATCCCGACGGTGGGACGAAGAGGTAGAGCGTAGCCGTTCTTATAGGCCAGAGTCTGAGGTTTATGGAACGCTGACTTCTGTAGAACCAAAGCACAACCACAGATCAGGACAGGCATGTATGAAGCACAAAGAACAGTGAGTATTAATTAACTGTCCAAAAGACTTATCCATATGTGTTTTTTTATTGTTGTTTTATTTGTCTGTTTTGTGTAAAGCATATACTAGATAAATAAATTAATACATTAATCAATTAATTAATTAATAAAGCTATGACATTGATTTAATTGTTGTTCTTGGTACAATAAGATAACACATTATATTATTGTATTTTTATTTCAGGAACAGTGCATATTTATCAACATGTATATGTAAATGTATGTCAGAGTTAGCCAAATTATTATTTTCCACCTTTTGTCACCTGAACAGATGTTGTTGAGTGTCATTCTCTTTGGGGCTGGGCAATATAACGATAAATATCATATATCCAGATAATTACTGAATAAGATATGAACTTTGCTGTATCGTAAATATGGAAATATTTTCATCCTGGGTAATAAGAATTTGTTCTTAATGTTTTGCCTGGCAAAATAAAGGTAAATAAAAACATAATAAAAACACATCATAAAACTGATGAAAGCGGTTAGGGGAAAGGCCGTCAGAGAGAGAAGAAACGCAACTTGCTTTTTTTTAACCACTGCTGGTTATACATGGGCGAATACGGTAATTATTCTTGGTATTTTTTAAACAGTTGTGATGTAAACTGAACACATTAGAGCTGAGACATTTCTTTTATTGTCTTTTAGGTGTTACGGTGTGGTGTTGTGTGTTGTCGATTTCAACTTAGAGAATAAATACTGACACATAAACATCTGTACGGAGCGTCAAGTCCTTTGTTTGATTTTGAAAACAAGGTTACCTACACATAAAATGTAGTTTTGTTTGGTTTTACTCAACAAAAATATAAACAAAATTTTATAATTCATTGTAAATTTAGATTTCTGCTAGATTTAAAGCTAAAAAAAAGAAGCATATTCACTTACAAAATGTTATTTCACAGATATCAAGATATACATATCATAAAATATTTTTTTCCATATCGCATAGTTCTATTCTCTATTGTGATGATTTGATTAGGAAACTGTATAAAACTGTCAGCAATGTTGTTAGGTCCAAATATATGTAATAATTTAATTAAAGCAGCTGTACCTGACTTTTTGTTGTTGTTGTATTAGGGCTTTGTGAGTAACTCTATGTTCTTCTGAATTAAATAATAAAGTATTTAAATATCATAGATAGCAGAAAGCACCATGAATGTGTTGAAGAATTTGTGCAACTTTCTGTTTTACATTGTGAAAATTATGTACCTCAGGTTTAAGGCTAGATATACAGTATTTATTGAAATTCATAATACTGAAATAAAGCTAAACATCAGTGTGCAAGACCAAATGTTTATCATTTCTAACATAAAACCTAGCTTGAGTGATACAAACCTAGCTAGGTTAACATCAACTTAAACTGCACATGACCAGTTTTCAAAACTTCTTATAAACATAAGTTTTACGTGAATGAAAGAACATGTTTGTGAAAAAGAAGTTTGAAAAAATGTTGAAAAAAAAAACAGGAAGTAGAGCCGATTTGTTCTAAACTTATGACATCACACTAGGGAGATGTGGACATTTATAATTTTTTTTTTACAAGAAACTCATTTATATGAGCCTTGAATAAGTTTTACCCATTTTAATACATGGTCGCTAGGCAACTCCCTAGCGTGATGTCATCATTTTGAACAGGAAGTATATTTTTAATCCTAAAAGATGGCAAAACTGCAGTGAAATTTGCAAAATATTTAGCAAATCTTAATTATAATGATCTTAACTTTGTTTTAGTGAAATGAGTAGTTCAACCTGTCATAGGCACTTTAAGTTCTGTGTGAAGGAATGTCGAGACAAAACAATGCTGTGACATTCAAAGACAACATTAACTTGTTACATTAACTAATTAGCCAATACATTTAAGAAAATGCACTATTGATCAAAGGATAATTTGATCAATCTAACGTTAAATTCGCGTTGGTACATTTTTTACGGTTAAAGTTTATAATTTCTGACATAAAACTCTTGTGTGGAAAAAGTTAACGCAGCTAATATCAAACCTGGATAGGTTAACATTAACGTTAGCTTAAGTTAGTTAGCTAGGTTGACATTAGCTTAAGTTGGTTATGGGTGAAGGAATGTCGAGACAAAACAATGCTGTGATATTTAAAGACAACTTTAACTGTTCACTAAACAGCCAGTATATTTAAGAAAATTCAGTACTGATCAAACGATAATTTAATAAATCTACGTTTTTAGTCTGAGTGCATTTTTACCGTTACGTCCTCAAACGTGTATCCAGGCAGAAAAGGCAAACCGTGGCTGTTCCAGTTCCACGACATTTCTTCTTCTTCAAAACGACTCTTCTGTTGGCGCCAAACTAAAGGAATAAAAAAGAAACAATAATTAAGTTCAGTTTGTTCCGGTAAAGTTTATCTGAGCTGCACAGGGACAGTTTTAATGTCAGAAAACCTGAAAAGTAACGGGACATCAGATCAGACCGACGCAGCGGCGCGAGGAGAGTTTGGCCGTTACCATGGAAACGTCACCACAGCAACCGACCGACCGACCGACCAACTGTTTTACGTTTAACAAGAAAATTAAATATAACAATAAAAATAAATAATTATAAACAATTTTAGGATGTCAATGAAATAACTTTGACACGTGACACTTTTATGTAAAAAAGTTAAACGCAAGTTTTTGTTTTTTGTTTTGTAAATGTAAAACATGTAGGCTACCTAGTCAATCCACACGAGGGCGCCAGTGGACTTTGGTTTATCCATGAATCATCAAGTGTCCAGACTTTCACCAGGAGCCACAAATCTTTCTTTCTTTCTTTCTTTCTTTCTTTCTTCGTTCTCTCCTCTTTTTGCTCTCTCTCTCCTTCTCTCCCTCTCTCTCTTCTTTTTCTTTCTCTTTTCCCCCCTCTCTCTCTCTCCCCCCTTCTCTTCTCTCTCTAATTCTCTTCTCTTTTCCTCTCTTTCCTCTCTCTCTCTCTCCTTCTCTTTTTCCTCTCTCTCTCTCCCTTTTCTCTCTATCTCCCCTTCTCTTTCTCTCTCATTCTCTTTCCCCCTCTATTTCTCTACTCTCCTCTTTCTCTCTTTTCTTCTCTTTTCCTCTCTTTCCCCCTCTCTCTCCCCTTCTCTTCCCCCTTCTCTCTCTCTCTCCTTCTCTTTCCCCTCTATCTCTCTTATCTCCTTTTTCTCTCTCTCTTTTTTCCCTCTCTCTCCCCTTCTCTTCTCTTTCCCTTCCCTTTCTCTCTATTTTCTCTCTCTCCTTTTTTCTTTCTCTTCCCTTCTCTTTTTTATCTTTCACGCTCCTTCTCTCTCTCTCTCTCTCTCCTTCTCTTCTCTCTGTCTCTCTCTCTCCTTCTCTTTTTTTCTTTCTCCTCTTTTTCCTCTCTCTTCTTTCCTCTCTTCGTCTCTCTCTCATCCTTTCTTCTCTCCTCTTTTCCCCTCTTTCTCAACTCTTCTTCTCTTTCTCTCTCTCCTTTTTTCTCTCTCCCCTTCTCTTTTTGTCTCTCTCCTCTCTCTCTCTCTTTATTTCTCTCTCTCTCTCTCCTTCTCTCTCTGTCCTTCTCTTTTTCCTCTCTCTCTCTCTTTCTTCTCTCTCTTTCTATCTATCTATCCTTCTCTCCTCTCTCTCTCTCTCTCTCTCCTTCTTTTTCTCTCTCTTTCTCTCCTTCTTTTTCCTTTCTCTCCCCTTCTCTTCTCTCTCTCACACACACTCCCCTTCTCTTTTTTATTTTTCTCTCTCCTTTTTTCTCTTTCCTTCTTTATCTCTCCCCTTCTCTCCTCTCTCTCTCTCTCTCTCTCTCTCTCTCTCTCTCTCTCTCTCTCTCTATCTCTCTCACACTCCCCTTCTCTTTTTATATTTCTCTCTCCTTCTTTTTTCTCTCCTCCTTTCTCTTCTCTCTCTCTCTCTCAGACTCACATTATCAAGTTACATCAACACACAGATTTAAGTTACTTAGACTTTTTTACAGTGTATAATTCACACAGACGTACAGAACTGTTAAAACATCAGTGTCTTTTCAAAGCTGCCCATTATAACCTCACGTTTGACCTTGTCGTCTTCAGACTGATTGTAATGATTGTAATGATTGTAATGAAACAGCAGCTGCCATTTTAAACTGATTAAACTGTTTTTTTCTTTGACGTGAGCGACGCCTGAGGGTCTGAGACTCGGCACAAAAGAGCTCAAAATCTACTTATGTCCCGGTCCTTTTCAGAGAATTTAATCACTACAGCTGATGAAACAAACTGGACACAGAAACACACATTTATATTGTTTAAAAATCATTGTTCAATTGACATGACAGTAGATTAGAGCTGGAACAAAAACAAAAACCAAAAAGATTATATCATGATACTTGTAGAGTCGTCTGATTGCCAGTGTTGCCAGAGAAAAATGCGATTGAGCCTTTGAAAAAAAGAAGTTTCTAACCATTTTTAACACAATAACGACATGAATATCTGCTCAAAATCAACGTTTCAGTCATATAGAAACATGAAAAAGAGCACAACCTCTGAACTTTACACGGGACGTTGAAAAAAGACGCCCAAAGTCGCTCTAAAGAAGCAGACTTGGCAACTTGGATGATAAGAGAAAAAGGTTGGAAAACATTTGAACAAACGCATTAAAGTGAAAAATTAGTAATTACGATATGACAATTTCATCAAAAAAATCTCAGGATGAAACCAGGACTAAACTAGGACCAAACAAGGTCTAAAGCAGGACTAAACTAGGACCAAACAAGGTCAAAAGCAGGACTAAACTAGGACCAAACAAGGTCTAAAGCAGGAGTAAACTAGGACCAAACAAGGTCAAAAGCAGGATTAAACCAGGACTAAACTAGGACCAAACAAGGTCTAAAGCAGGACTAAACTAGGACCAAACAAGGTCAAAAGCAGGATTAAACTAGGACCAAACAAGGTCAAAAGCAGGATTAAACCAGGACTAAACTAGGACCAAACAAGGTCTAAACCAGGACTAAACCAGGACCAAACAAGGTCTAAACCAGGACTAAACCAGGACCAAACAAGGTCTAAAGCAGGACTAAACCAGGACCAAACAAGGTCTAAAGCAGGACTAAACCAGGACCAAACAAGGTCTAAAGCAGGATTAAACCAGGACCAAACAAGGTCTAAAGCAGGACTAAACCAGGACCAAACAAGGTCTAAAGCAGATGATGACGTCACGTCATCAGGTCAAGGAGTATAAATCAGCTCTTTCTGGCTACTAATCTGTCTGGTGTTCAAATCGTGTTTTATTTTTGTTTTGATATAATAAATTTAGTGCCAACTAGTTTCAGGTCCAAATAGTTACAAACTGGCTGCTCACTGCAGAAGCCAAAGACTTTTTGAGTTCAGAGGCACTTTGGAGGCAAGGCAAGGAACCTGCATTTGAGAAACACTCATGGACTTCACAGCAGACAAATCAAATGCTCAGAATCTAGTTTTGTTTTTTTTCTTATTTATTTTTTTGTTGCAGATTTTTTTCACTTGCCCATTTGGGCAACTAAGGAGAGCAAAGCACCTGCACGGCCATTTTTTTTACTTGCTGCGGGGCAACGGGACAACCCTTAATGTCAAGCCCACTATTTAATATACTTTATAATGGAGTAAATTAAACTGACTGAAGACAAAAAAGCCTCTAATGCACCATCATTTTCACATCTTGGCCAAACATAATCTTTTGAGTTTTGACAATTTCCGACTTTTTTCTAACTTGTGTCTGGTGATCAAGATTTTAAATGTCTTGGCTCCTGCTGTTTGAAGGATTTTGTGGATTATCGAGGTGTAAATTCAGTGAGATCCACAAGAATAGCCTCCTTACATGACTGTATTAATTTATACCCTTCTGTCACTTTTGGTCAGTCTGTCTTTTCAGTGAAGACACCACACACTGGAACATTCTGCCTGAATACATTAAAACATGTGTTACAATCATTACTGAGCTCAAAAACTACCTCAAGAGCAGCAGCATTGTAACCACCAGCCCCTTTATTTCTGTTACTCGCCCTGTAAGAAATTGTATGTACTGCAGTGCATACAATTTACATGTAATTTCTGCCCTATTGAGCGCACCTGAATATAAGCCGCACTCACTAGATTTAAATTAAAAAAATGATAAAGTACATGTATAGGCCGCACTTGTTAATAGTAAGTCTATGAGAATCTATAATTTTGCCTGCATTGCCTTATAAGATGCATAGTTCAAAGCTCTTGAAAAAAGTAGAGGCTTATAATCCAGAAATTACAGTATGTTTGTATTTTATTATGTGTGCAAATGTTATTTACTGTATGTAGGATCAGTGTTTGTGCGCTGTTCCTTTCCCTGCCAGGGGACTGCACATGTAAAGTAGTCTAAGGCTAACTCTGGTACAATGCATCAAATGGAAACATTTATGTTCTATATGGTCCCCTTTTAAAATAAATTCATTAAATAAATAAAATAAACATTACCAAATGAACTGAAAACAACACTTGATGGTCAAGAGAAGTGACTTGTAACTCTTATGTTGTGACTTAGACTTGTATATAGCCTCTGCTTACAATGATTTATAAAAGTTCAGATTAAGCAAAAATTATAGGCCTAGTGTGGTTTATGTCTATATATGGGAACTACCATGAAGATGTCGAAAATCTGTGCTATCTTGTATAATCAAATTGAAATAGTGTTTATATGTCTTCACATGTTGATCGTCATCTCATTTTAAACTAACATTAATTAATATTTATTTCAAATTAAATGTTTCTCGTGTGTTGCAACGCTGTGTGTAATTATTATTAAGGTTGTTGTGCTTTGTCTTTGTCTCTTTTAATTGTATTTTGTGGTGAGTTTTATTCATAAACACAGTATGACGTTTTTTTAGGACCTTATAAACACTGAATCTGGTGCAAACGAACAAGATCATTTTCAGACTGTAATTATTCACTTGGATATCATAAATAAATATATACATTTATTCGTTTTCAGTTCCTCTTTTTACTTTTTGAAATCTGAAATAGACAGGTAATGTTTGTCGAATGAAAAGGTTTAAGCTGAAACATTTTGCTGCTAAATGTTCTGTTTTGTGACTGGTTTCATCTTTCCATCAGTAATAAAGCGTGTTAAGTGATTCTTTTAGTTACAGTTCCTAAAAAACAGTGACTTTTCTTGCAAATCCAGGAACTAATATGTGTCATGTGATTGTAGGATTAAACTGATCCTGGTCTTTTCTGTGTTCTACTTGCTCCCAATAAACGTCTGTCTATGACTCCAAACACAGAGAACAAAGTTACATTTTAAACTGCTGACACAGTTTAAGCTCCAACCTGGCTCCTCCCACAGCTCTATCTCTGTGAGTGTGTGTTTGTGTGTCTCTGTCTCGCTTAAGTCTAAATTGTGTCAAAGTCCAGCTCAGTGTCTCTGATCAGGAGAAATGGCGCAGAAAGCTTTGGACGATGAAGCCTTTTCCTGTCCCGTGTGTTTGGATCTGCTGAAGGATCCGGTGACTATTCCCTGTGGACACAGCTACTGCAGGAAGTGTATCCAACAGCACTGGGACCAAGAGGAGCAGAAGCAGCTCTACAGCTGTCCTGAATGTCGCCAGAGCTTCAGCCCCAGGCCTGTCCTCATCAAACACATCATGTTAGCAGGTTTAGTAGAACAGCTGAAGAAGACTGGCTCACAGCGCCCCCTGCTGACCGCTGCTATGCAGGACCTCAGGATGTGTCCTGTGATGTTTGCACTGGGAGGAAACTGAAGGCTGTGCAGTCCTGTCTGCAGTGTGTGGCTTCTTACTGTGAGAGCCACCTCCAGCCTCATTATGATGCTGCAGCGTTTAAGAAACACCAGCTGGTGGCGCCGTCACACAAGCTCCAGGAAAACATCTGCTCTCAACACCACAAAGTGATGGATATATTCTGTCGCAGTGACCGGCAGAGCATCTGTTACCTCTGCTCTATGGAGCAGCACAAGGGCCACGACACAGTGACGTCTGCCTCAGAGAGAGCTCAGAGACAGGCAGAGCTGCCGGCCAGGAGGGCCCTGCTGCTCCAGAGCCTCCAGGACAAAGAGACAGACCTGAAGAAGCTCCAACAGGAGGCCCAGGACATCAGCCGCTCTGCCCACACAGCAGTGCAGCACAGCAGGGACAGCTTCAGAGAGATGGTCCTTCTCCTGGACAAACGGCGCTCTGAAGTGGAGCAGCAGATCCAGTCTGAGGAGAAAACACAACTGAGCCGAGTCCAAGAGCTCCAGGACCGACTGCAGCAGGACGTGACTGAGCTGAAGAGGAGCATCTCTGAGCTGGACACACTGGCCCTCACTCCGGATCATAACCAGTTTATCCAGGTCTACGCTTCACTGTCCACAGACACACAGAGCACAAAGAGAGACAGGATTCAGACTGGGCCTCAGAGATACTTTGAGGAAGTGACCAGAGCTGTGTCAGAGCTCAGGGACAAACTCCAGCTCACTCTGGAGGAAGGTCTGACCAACATCTCAGTGGCTCTGAGTCGTGTCGAGGTTTTACTCTCACCAGCTGAACCCAAGACCAGAAAAGACTTCTTACATTATTACACAGAAATCACTCTGGATCCAAACACGGCTCACTCCAGACTGTCTCTGTCTAAAGGAAACAGAAGAGTAACATTTAAGAGAAAAAACCAGAGTCATCCGGATCATCCAGACGATTCAGTCACTGGCACCAGGTTCTGAGCAGAGAGAGTCTGACGGTCGCTGTTACTGGGAGGTGGAGTGGAGTGAGGGAGGGCAGTGGTGCGTGCAGTGGGCTCACGTGGCAGTTTCTTACAGAGATATTAACAGAAAAGGAAAATCTGATAAAAGTTTATTTGGACGAAATGATAAATCCTGGGCCATAGATTTGTGTGAAAACAAGTACACATTTTGGTTTAACAAAATCAAGTCCCCAGTTTCAGGTTCAATCTCGGACATAATCGGGGTTTACCTGGACCACACTGCGGGGCGTTTGAACTTTTACAGCGTCTCTGGAAACACCATGACTCTCCTGCACAGAGTCCAGACCACGTTCACTCAGCCTCTGCACACCGGAGTCTGGTTCTACCAAGCAGTTACAGGAGACATGGCACATTTTCCCAAACTCAAATAACTGGTTTGTTCTCCCCACTTGCTTACATTTGTGCCTTTTATTTGGACTACTTACAGGCAGAGGTGAGACTGATTTGACTTGACTTGAGTCACACTTTTCATGACTTTTTTGGCTTAAATCTCTTCTTTGACCCTATCTGCCTGCTGCGCTCCGAAATGGACTTGATTATCTGGTCTGTCAGTGCGACTGGAAACTGCTCGGACAGCTCAGAGCTTCACACAGGACGCTTATGACACTTTAACATGTGGAGTGGCTTTATGACCCAGTTCGAGGAGGAAAATGATATTCACCGATTTGGATGTTGGATAGGGGAACACCTGCATTTGACTTTTGGGTTTTTCTGTACAAGACACTCCCCAGGTCTGTCTGTGGAAAGTAAAGGCACTTCTGGTGAGTGAATGACCGACCGAAGGATTACATCAGAAAGTGGCACGGATAAGACTGGTTACACCTGGTTCAGTCCAGATACAGGATTGACAATGTGGATGGACTTTTTGTGTGTCACTCATGAGACCGGACGTGTGGACCTGACGCTGAGTTTCCAGAACTGATTGATTGACTGTGATCGGGGATAAATTAACTTAGATCAGCCAAAAATGTATTATAATGATTTAGCCCTCCTCCAAAGAGGACAGCTGGCACTAGCTGATGTATCTTCTCTGCACATCCACAGCTCTGTCCAAGACCAGGGGACGAACTCTAAACATCTTTAGCCTGTGGCTCACACGTTGCAGACATAACTTCAGATGCTAACTTGCACCATACACTACTTTCTTCTCTACTTACGTCTGTGAACTCTTTCTCTTTGTTAACCCCAGCACAAGTCCAAACAACAAATCCCATCACGTGACCAAATGTCTGTTGTATGTTGTTACTTTTCCTTACTTACTTACTTACTCACTTACTTACTTTATTTCTTACTTAAATGTAGATGGTGGTGAAGGTCAGACCAGTCGTTTCACACATGTTCAATCATTAGTGACTAGACCCACAGACTTTTGTTTACAACAAAGAAATTACTTAAATAAGTGAAGTTTTATCTGAGAAACATCTGTTTAAAAGCACTTTGAGTTGCTCTAAGTATGAATTCTGCTTTACCAATACATTTGCCTTGCCTAAAAGTAATGTATGTTTGAACATCAAAACTATGTCTACATAAAAGGTGAAGTATATGAGTGAAAATGCCCATGAAATGAAAATGCATTGTTCTCTGACAGACGGTGACTTCATGAATGTGATTTGGACTGAATGAAGACGCTCCAGTTTGTGTGTGTGTATTTTAGCTTGTTCTTCATCCAGCTGCAGTTGGAGATGAAGCGTCTGAAGGGCCCTGGAGCCGCTCTCCCGATGATGACTGCAGCCTCTTCATCACGTCCGAAGATGATTACACGTCCTTTGTTTCATCACAGACGATTTGTGCACTCGGACCTGGTCGCCATGCCAACGCTCAGAGCTGCAAACGGACAAGAACCAGACAGAAAGGTACAGAGTTTATTACAAAACACTGCAGCAGTAACACTTTAATAAACATGCACCAGACTAGGTCAAAAACGGTGAATATGAAATGCAGAAGAGAGAAAAGAGAGAGAGAGAGATATAAAAAGAGAAAGAGAGAAAAAGACAGAGGGGAAGGTGAGAGAGGAGAGAGAAGAGAGAGAGAAGAGAGAAAAGAGAGAGATACATATATAAAAGAGAAAGGGGAGAGAGAAAAAGAGATTGAAAAAGAAAGAGCAGAGAGAGAGGAGAGAAAGAGAGGGGAGAGAAAGAGAGAAAAGAGAAAGAGAGAGAAGAGAGATATAGGAGAAAGAGAGAGAGAGAAAGAGAGAGGAGAGAGAGATATATAAATAAAAGAGAAAGAGAGAGCGAAAAAGACAGAGAGAGAGAAGAGAGAAAAGAGAGAGAGAAGGAGAGAAAGAGAGAAAAGAGAGATTGAAAAGAAAGAGAAGAGAGAGGAGAGAAAGAGAAGAGAGAGGAGAGAAAGAGAGAGGGGGGAGAAGAGAGAGGAAAGAGAGAGAGAAGAGAAAGAGAGAAAAAGAGAGAGAAGAAAGAGAGAAGATAAAGAGAGGGGAGAGAAAGAGAGAGAAAGAGAGAGAGAGAGAGAAAGAGAGAGAGAGAAAGAGAGAGAGAGAAAGAGAGAGAGAGAGGAAAGGGAAACACACCTACGATGAAAATGTTAAACTGCTCTATGATTTCTAAATGGGAGAACAGTCTGAATGATTTATGGACTTTAGTTTGCATGTTCTCCTCGTGTCCGTGCAGGTTTCCTCCAGGTGCTCTGGTTTCCCCTGCCACTAAAAACATTTGTCATGTGCTCTCCACAGAAACTCTATTTACAATATATGTGCCAGTTAAATAAAGCAGATTTAACACTTGCGTCTTTAATTTAGACAAGCCAACAATGCATTTACCAAAACAAATGACAAAGTGTCCCATATGTCTGTGTTGAGTGTGATTTAAACAGTGTCAGTGGTTTAACTATTCTCAGAACTGCAGCTTCTATTTACAGACACATAAGTACAAACTCTCCTTTACAGACTCGGACTGAACACAGAGCAGGAGGATGACATCACAGGGTTCTAAACGTCAGCAGTGAGTGGCTGAAGTGAGTGAGTCACTGTTTCTCCTGCAAGAGACAAAACACGAGTAAAAGCAGCTACAGACTGAGAATAAATATAATAAACGATAAATACTGCTGATTACTGTGGCAGAAAAACAGAAAACAACAGGAATGCTCTTGTTTCTCACTGACACAGACTTTAGGCTCAAAGAGAGGAGAGAAAGAGAGAGAGAGAGAGGGAGAGAAAGAAAGAGAGAGAGAGAGAAAGGGAGTGAGTGAGAGAGAGAGAGAGAGGAGAGGAGAAAGAGAGAGAGGAAAGAGAAGAGAGAGAGTGAGGGAGAGAGAGAGAGAGGAGAGGGAGGGAGAGGAGAAAGAGGAGAGAGAGAGAGAGGGGAGAGAAAGAGGAGAGAAAAGAGAGAGAGAGAGAAAAAGAGAGAGAGAGGAGAAGAAAGAGAGAGAGAGAGAGGGAGGAAGAGAGAGAAAGAGGAGAGAGATATAAAAGAAAGAGAGAGAAAAAGAGAGAGAAAAGAGGAGAGCATAGGGAGAGAGCGAGGGAGAGAGAGAAGGAGAAACCAAAGAGAAGTAGAGAGGAAACAAGACAGAGGAGAAAGGGAGAGAGAGAGAGAGAGAGAGAGAAAAGGAAAAAAGGGAAAGAGAGAAAAAATCAGTGAGTGAGAGAGAGAGAGAGAGAGAAAGAGGAGAGAGAGAGGAAGGAGAGAGAGAGAGAGGAGGAGAGGAAAAGAGGAGAAAATAGAGGAGGAAAGAGAGAGAGAGAGAAAAAAGAGAGAGAGAGAGGAGGAGAGAGAGAAGAAAGAGAGAGAGAGGAGAGAGAGAAAGAAAGAGGAGAGAGATAAAAAGAAAGAGAGAGAAAAAGAGAGAGAAAGAGAGAGCGATAGGGGAGAGCGAGGGAGAGAGAGAGGGAAGAAACAAAAGAGAAGTAGAAGAGAAACAAGACAGAGGGAGAAAGGGAGAGAGGAGAGAGAGAGAGAGAGAGAGTTACAGGTGTGTTTGTGTGTGTGTGCAGTCGTACAGGTGTGTGTGTTGTATATTATGATGTGAGGTTTTAGAGAGAGCCAATCAGAGCCGGGTTTTAGCTCCGTGAGCAGGTTCTGTTGCAGGTCTAAAGCCGGATTAACAGACGAAGGATTTCTCTTTAACCTTCTGCTCCAGGACCATGAGACTGTGAGAGGGACCAGGCTTTGCTCAAACACACACACACACTCTGGACAAACACATCTCTAAATGACTTTTAAACTCAGTGAGAAAATGCGTTGGTGGTGTCTTTGGACTTTTGGCTCAGATTCTGATTTGGTGCAAACTTTAAATGAGGGTTGGCGGTGGTTTATGGCTTCAATTATCCTTTAAATTTTCTTTAATTAAGAAAGCATCATGAATATTGAACCTATTGATCTACCAAAGCATTCCTCATTATACAAATCTCATGACCCACAATATTGAGATTATGCCAACAATAATAAACCTTAAAGACCTATTTTTCCGTCATTCTTTTGACAATTCAGTCATGGATTCAAACTAAACTGCACCATAAAAGGCTTTAGAATTCTTTATTTTTTGCATTAAATGTTTGTTAATGTTGTGAACTCAGAACTGTTTCTGATGCAATATTGTCAGTAATGACCAAAACAATTGATATGCAAATGACATTTTTAGTCATGTTATTGTTTCTCTTATAGAGAATAACTTTGGGCAGTGATTGGTGTACTTTTATACTTTTACTCAAGTAACTGTACTTTTACTTTTACTTCAGTGCTTTTCCCATCTCTGACCAACACAAACAAAAGACTGTTTTATTACATATGGAAACTAAGTGTATTCTAGCCAGAAATAAAAAAAAACAACAAAAAAACAACAACAACTAGGGCCTAAATAATTTAGAGAAAAAACAATGTGTTAGCTGTCCATCAACACTGTAACTTGTCTCGTAAATGAGAATGTTTTGTGTTTGTAGCCAATAGATTTCAGTTCATTAGCAGGCTGTGACCCGCGCGCACTCCTCAGCCTCTTTCTCGGCCCCTGATTGGCCCCTCTCTCTCGCTCTAGCCCCGCCCCCCACCGCTCTGACGCTCCGCTGCGCCTCACTTCATCCTCGGCTCGGCTCCGGGACACGCTCCTCCGTCTCCTCCGCGGTGAAAACATGACTCTGGACCGGGTTTAATCTGGACTAAACTCTTCTGGACCGGGTTTAATCAGGACTAAAGTGTTTTTTATTTTATTTTTTACGTTTTTCTGATGATGGAGTCGCACTGGGCGGGTCACGTGGCAGCAGCGCTTCGTTTGCGGAACTTTACGAACTCTGCGTGAAAAGGCTGTTCGCAGTGAGAGACACTTTTATATCTTTACTTTAGCTCAGTATTTATCGTGTTTTTTCGGTAACTTAACCTCAGACACGTGACTCTGGAAAATGTGTGACGTTGTGGATCAATAACGTGAGAATTCATCGATTAAACGTAACTTACTTATTATTCCATTAATCATAGGTTAATTTAACAAACTAATAATCACTAAACTGAAAAAAAAAGTTTCAAGAATCAAACAAAGGGTAATTACTTCAAAATGAGACCAAACATAAGTAAAAAATGTGTTTTGAAAAAGCTCTAAAAGCGTGTTTTGTCGTTTAAAATACGTAAATAATAAAAGTATGTTCGCCCCGCCCACTTAATTAGCATACGCAAGGATAAATAAAAAGCAGACATAAATAAATGTAGAAAAGGTAGAGAAATAAATAAGCATAAGGAAAAATAAAAGAGCAAATATATATGTGTAAAAATCTTAAAATTCAGACGATGTATAGATAAAATAAAGAATAAAAATATTAAAAAGAGAGGAGAAATGTACAAATGAATAAAAACTGAAAATATGTACGCTCATAGATAAAATAGCAAGTAAAATAAATAATTACAACTTCACAATTCATAGAAATTGAAAGTTCTGAACGAGAATAAATACGTTTGAATCCAAAATGTGAAAAAATACAGCTAAATATCAGCTTTTCCACGGAAACAAACCAAATAACTGTCCGTTGTGTGACTAAACAAGCCTGTGTAAAGTAAAGAAGCAGATTCTTAGTATTTATTTAGTGTAACAAAGAAAAGATGCTTTTCTTCAAGTCTGTTTTTGTCAGAAAGTGACACAATGCAGCTTTAAAGGTACGCCGTGTAACTTTATGGCCAAGTTAGATGACTCTGTGACTCTAAATAAATTATAAAAATGTAATTGTTCTATTAGCGTGATTGCATAGTCACAACATTAAACATTATTTGCCTCCTTTTGTTTATTTCCACAGAAAAGCAGCTCATTATGACATAAAACGTATTTATATCCAATAAGAAAGATTCTGTGTTCCTATTAGTATTGAATTGTGAAGATCACCTTTATATTAGTCGTCCATATTGTATGAACATAAAATAGATCAGTGTTTTTCAACCAGTGTGCCTTGAAAAATGTGTCAGTTTTCAATATTCAATCTTTAAAACAGTGGTGGACTCAGGATTTAATTTGGCCCGCGAAGAATTGATGAGGTCTGCTAAGAATGTTTCTCTAATTGCATTTTAAGTTGAAGAGATTGTCAAAGTACATCAAAACTGTTTTATTTTGCTAGAATATGTTCATAAAATACAATTTAAACACTCGATTATTGCATCTAAACCTTTTAGATGTAACAAAAAATGAGGTTTCGCTCCTGGCACGGTGCAAATGTTTTCATACTGGCCCTCAGAGGAAAAATAACTTTCATTTTGACTCAGGGAGGAAAAAAAGTTTGGACATGTCTGCTTCAAAATAAGCTCAGTCAGTCTTAATTAAATGATTTACAGTTTGGTAGTGTTTGGAACTTTTTCAGCGAGATTATTATTAAGCATTATTAAGCAAAAAAGTGTGCCGTGATTCAAAAAGGTTGGGAAAGACTGAAAATAGATCATTACATGGAGCCTTCATCTGGATGTTTTCATGATATTTTCTTTCACATTATGTCATAAACCTATTTATCCTCGTTCATAATGTCCCAAAGAGCAGCTTCATCTTTGTATTTCTACTGAATAGAAAATGTGTGTTTGACTTTTCACAAACTGCAGCTCTGATGAAAAAGAGTTGTTTTTCTACAATAAACATTGTTTAAAGGGGCTGTACTGTGTAAGATTGAGAGGAATTTTAATGATCACATATCGTCCACAAACATTTAAATCATATTTATTCTTTACAACATGAATACTTAAGAGAGCACTGTTAACCAATCCACATCAACTGTGATACATTTATACGTATTTGAAATGTTTTATTAAGGGCCGGAATGTGAATATTGACGCTAGATGTCAGCATGGTAGATAGGCAAATGCATGTGAAAGGCTCCCTCTGGTGTTCAAAAGTGGATATTACTTGGATCACTTTATTTATTTATTTTTTCTTACACAGTGCCCCTGTAAGAAGAATGTGTCATCTTAAAGTTGGGTAACTTTTTCAGTGGTAAATAAGTCAACTCTGTATTTTCTAGAAAAACGTTTCTGATAAATGAGACCTCTGAGTCCTGTCTGAAGTGAATAATAAAGACTTTAGTTCTGATCAGGAGGTGAATGCAGCTCTCTGATTGACTGAGCTTGGCTGGTCCTCTCTAGTTTCACTTGCATGTTTGTAAAAAGACGTTTATGAACCATAACTGCAACTAAAATGAACACGTCGCTGTTAACCATGTGTGGAAGGATTTATGAGAGCAAGTTTTAAACCTAATTACTGTTTGCAGTGTAAAAATCAGCCGCTCTACCTTTACGTTTAGTTGATTTGACTTAAGGTAAATAAATAAAATTGAAATAAGCAAAACAATCGTATGTCGCCTAAATCAAAAATTCACTGGCAAATAATTTTACAAATAAAATCTGCTCAAACCAACAGAAACTATTCAATCAATCAATACATTCTAAGGTATTTAAAGTTGATTTATTTGTAGCTGTGTTTGTGCTGCAGGAGTTTATTTTAAGCCGTGGTGTTGCTCCGTCTCTCGCTCTGACCCACGAGGAGAAAGTCTCAAGCCTCTTACAGAGTTTGACCCTGAGGAACTCAACCCATAATCTCCTGATACATGATCAATAATAGGAATCTGTGTGAAGGAAACAGATCTAAGAGTTTATTAAACAGGTTTATGATGGAGCTGCTGCTTGAACACGTCTGACTCACAAAGTTAATCCAGGAAGAAAAGCTGCAGCTAATGGAGCTCCTAAACTAAACTATCTACTGGTGTTTATGTGGAGACTGTAGGTGTTAGACAGATAAACAGATAGATTAAATAAAGATTAGATAAAAGACAAAATGTTTGTTAAAACATTAACAATTATGATAAAGGGTATTTAATAGGGATGGGACCAGATCAACCTGTCTTGCCCCGCCTCCTTATACTAACCTTACTTACCAAACATTCTTTACTATGAATCAGAATATTTCCAATAGTGGGCGGGGACAGGTGATAGGTGAGGACAGGGCTTTTCTGAGCTGCAGGACAATACAAGATTACTGCAGGAATCATTCTTTGAGTGAACTAATGATGAGAGAAGGCCGTTAGAACAAGGTTAAACACTTATAGATACAGTCTAACGGACCTCCGAGGGGAAAGTTAACATGAGGAGTGAATCAGAACAACAGCTTTATCAGTCACTGCTCAACAACTACAACAGCAAATGTGGACTTATATATTGTGTCAAATACAGACACGAAGACATGGAGATAAATAAAGTGATTCAACCTTCCAAGTATGTAAATATATCTAACAATGCTAACGGTAGCTGCGAGATAAATGCTAACGTGATGCTAGCGCAGACATAACAACATCTTAGTAACCTCCATTTAAACCTGGTTGTAACTCGACTTGAATTAGTTGTGCTAAAAATACATTTAATTCGCCAGAAAACGTCTTAAAAGAGGTAAACAGTTTAGCTTCCCATTCTTTATTATGGTGAGGCAGGAGATGTTTTCCCCCTCAGCAGGCCACGCCCCAACAGTGACGCTACGCTGACTGTATCTATAGCATTTACGCACTATTCTTATTTAATATATTTTGTGTTTGCTAAAAAGGTTTTATAAAGAGGAGGTATTATGCTACTATGTAGGGCTGTAGTCAACCAAAGAAATTCTTGGTCGACTAAAGACATGTCCATCGACCGATTAGTCGACTAAAAAGGGGCGTGGCTAAAGCTCTGAAGCTAAAAAAAATATAGTTTGATCTGACAATTTATCTCACGCAAAAAGGCAAAAGTGCAATGGAGTTCATGCAAAAACAACAATTTACACAGAAAATGAATATGACACAGTGTGTTTAGAGTTTAGATTCTGGCCCGAGCCCGTGCAGGCCCGACAACTACGTGAGAAATGTGGGCCGGCCGGGTTCGGGCCAAGACGCAGAGCCGCACTGAACACGTGCGCTTCGCGGATGATTGACAGCCGCGTCAGAACACAGCACAAAACCACGGCAGTGATAAAAAAAGTCAGTGTTTAAGTGGCCAACTATACAGCGCGAGACTGAGGAGAGAGAGAGAAGACTTGAGAATAAGCGCGGAGCAGGTAAAAGTGAAAGGAGAACGAAAGACGGGAAGGCACGTTACGCGCGCGGGAGAAAAGAAGAAACAAGAGGGAGGAGGGAGAGAGAGAGAGAGAGAGAGAGGAATGTGCGGTGGAGGAAGCGGCGAGACACACATTAAACACGCTGGACATCATAAGAAGCTTTTTCTGTCATTAAAATGCCACAGTTCAGTGAGTGGGGGGGCGGGCTCTCTTCGGGCTCAGGCTTAGGCACAGGTTCCGGTCGGGTTCAGACACGACGTGCGCGGGCTCGGGCTGGGTCGACTAATACAAATTTTGGTCGACTAAAGCCCATCGACCGACTAATCGACTAAACGACTAAAGAACTACAGCCCTACTACTATGGGGTAAATACTATTAGCACATGACGCACCGTATACAGCAGGGTGTCAAACTGGCAGCCTCCAAGATGATTTCTGATGATTATGGATAATCATCAGAAACTACTCCTAACTACAGGTCCCAGAATGCACTGCAGCGGCGCTGATGAGAGGAGCCACAGAGGCCAGAATGAATAATAAAAGGCTTATGTTGCTGAGATGTGACTATAAAATCTAAAATGCAGCAAATTACAAACAATTTGTCCAAAATGTTCTTGATTTTGACAATGTAATATAACCATTACCATTTTAATCTGGACACACAGTAAATGAATTACTGTATATCAGCTTTATACAGCCCAATCGTCACATTGAATATAACACAGTTAGACTTATATTTTAAACTGTGTGACTAACTCTGACTCCGATCGATTTATCTGCAGCTCAGTTTAAGTCTGACACCTCTGCTCTACTCTGTGGCACATTTGTTAGATACAAAAATTCAGTATTTGCTGGAAAAAAAAACATTAAATTGATATATTTAGTGTTTTATGCTCTCTCTCATAAGCCCCTCCCCCTGCAGACTAAACCAGGTGCATCATTTTAATCTAATGTCATAGTCTAATATCTCGGATTCTTTCTTCTTTCCCGTGTCATGACTTGGACTTGAGTCAAACTTGTGTCACTATTTGAGGACTTGACTTGGACTTGAAGCTCAGTGATTTGAAACGATTGATTCTTCTTCTCAAAAATAAACTGTGTAACTTTACATTTACAAACTGAAACATGTCCCTCCTCATTACTTTTTTGTGACAAGAAATTTGTTTTAAATGGGATCTTTTATAAAAAAAACAATAACTTTTAGGTCAAGACTTGTTTTTCTTTGACTTGGACTTGAAGCTAAACACTTGAGATTAATAAAACAGTAACTGCGTTTCCACCCCCTTGTTTTTAATGCGCATTAAGAAGAATCGAATAAGTCCTGGGAGGTGGAAACGGCAAATATCACATTTAGAATCCCTAATGCGCATAAAAGTTTATACGCTCTCTAGAGGTGGATTTTCTTTTATGCGCATAACAGATTAAGCGAATTTTGAATGCTGGAAACGGAGTTATTCACATTAACTCATGAAGTGAGTTAAATCCCACAGGACCCCGGGTTACGTACCTGCTGCAGCGGCTCTGGAGGAGGGACTTGGGTGATAAACAAAGCAAAATAATCCACACAGACTGAGTGTTTGTCCAAAATGCTGCAGACACGCAGCACCGTTACACCACAAAAACAAACTCATGTTTGCTGAGGTCAGTCGATCAAAACTAACCCGGAGAAACACAGCGCTGTTTGATCAAAAAACTCCGTGAAAGTTTATGTTTGTCCAACACTGCGGTGATTCAGAGCTCGTCCTTTCCACGGCGGAGGATTTGTGTTAAAAAAAACACAGCACTTTTATTTTGGCTCTAAACAGATCCATCGCATAATAAAGTGATAACCGGTAAAGTTTGTAGAAGACGGAGCAGTCTGCCCCTAACAACTTAATATTAAAGAATCTGCGGCTGTGAAAAAAGTGAAACCAAACAGACTGTGCACGTAGCGCCCTCTGCAGGATCAGCGGTGTTATGACAGCTCATGTTGCCATAACAACACCCAGTATGCGCTTTGATGGAAACGATCTTTAATTCGCCTTTTTTATTCGCTTTACTAATGCGAATTTAGACAATATGCGCATTTTATAAGGTGGAAACGCAGTTAGTGAAACAGACTCATCAGTGTCGATGAAAGAGCTTTAGTTGTTTATGTGGAGTGTCCTTAAACTGTCTGAACAGCTCTGTGTGTTTGTGTGTTTGTGTAGAGTTGTGTAGTGTGTGTGTGTCCAAGTGTTTAGCGTAATGTCACAAAAGGACACACAGGATACTTTCATAGATGTGTAGAAGTGTAGACTGTAGTTGCAGTGTTTCCTTCAGGTCACTTGGCTCAGCAGGGCTGCTGAGGTCACATTAGAAACAAACATATTGCAGATTTATAATTACTGGTGGTAATTAGTGACTTTTAATAACTATTAAAGCAAATTAAACCCCTTAAGGCACCAAGAAGACGTGTGCAGTACGTCCCACTCTTTCCATAATGTTTCTATTTGAATAGTTTTCTCTTAAAATAAACTAAATCTAACTTCTCTTAATTAAAAGCTGACAAACCAAAAAAAAAAAAATCCTAAAAACTTTGCAAACATTTAATGGGTTTTTAATGGGCTCCACCTATTTTTTTTAACCTACTTTAAGTCTGTAAAATTATTTTATATTTAAGTTACCTTCAGTTTTGAAGAGGAATTGGGGTTCTGCTGCACAAATGTCTTTCAGTCTCAGACAGACACAGGTCGTTACATCCGGTGGCGTAGTTGTCAAAGTGACACAGATGTTAACTTCAAATGCGATGAACATCAGATCAGACGATGGATTCTGGGCAAGTTCTTTTGTCATCTGTTGTAGACGCAGCGACGGCTGTAACAGCAGGAAACAAGCAGCTTCTGAAGTGGTGATTTTCGATAACTTTTACAGCTTTTCCTCATGAAAACCTGGTTCAGAAGCTGCACTGTTCCTGCTGTTACAGCCGTCACTACGTCTACAACAGATGACAAGAGAGAACGTCTTTGCTACAGGACTATAGACCAAAATCCATCGTCTGATGTCCATCACTTTTGAAGTTAAAGTGCCTCTGTCAGGTTGAACTTCTCATTTCACAAAGACGTCGTTAAGATATTATATTTAAGGTTTTACTCAATATTTTTTACATTTCATTCCAGTTTGGCCATTTTTTACATTAAAAATGTACTTCCTGTTCATTAATGATGACATCACGCTGGTAGTTGCCTAGCGACCATTTAATAAATTGAGCCAAAACTTTCAAATGTAACTTTTTTTACTTGAGCCATAAAAATACACTAACTCACTTTTTGTTAAATGTGTGTTTCCAGCCATAAAAATCTGTTTCTTATGAGAAAATTGTCTCCCTAGTCAAGTGTGATGTCATCAGTTTAGAACTCTGCTCTACTTCCTGGTATTTTAACAATTTTTACATTTTTCTCCACAAACTTGTTCTTGATTAACGTAAAACTATCATTTATAATTACAACAGTGTTGATCTACCAAATAAATGAAAATTTGAAAAAAGTTCAAACCTGTCATACGCACTTTAACTACTCTGTCACTATGGCAACTACACCACCGGCTGTAGCGACTTGTGTCAGTCTGAGACCGAACCCAATTGACCCTGTGCATAGAAGCTGTTTATTTTCAATCAGACTTTAGCGTTAGCATTGATTGACAGACACATCTCTTTATAAACTCACTTAGGTTCTTTGGTGAAATATTCTCCTCATTTGTAAAGTATTTAACCCCCAACAACTCACTGTTCACTGCCTGATCTGTAGTTTTTCATTTTAGGCTGAGGCAGTGACACCTCATAGAAATGAACTAAACAGGAAATGAACATGCCAGCAGGAAGTTAGCACTTTGGAAAAAAAAAAGTCAACTGACTTAGTTAGGGCTGAAACTAACGATTATTTGGCCGATTATTAGTTGTTTAGAACTCAAAAGTGACTTGAAGACGAGAGCTGGAGTAACGTTCCTTCAGGACGTCTAAAGGTGCTTCCACACCAGAGGCGTCAATTTGCGCCAGGCGCCCCGCGGTGGCCGCTTCTTTATTTGAAATTAGTGGCGTCTCTCGCGCAAAAGACTTGCAGCTTTCAAACCGCGGCGAGTTCATGCAGCACGGTATCTGTGACTCTTATTAGAACACAGTCTGATATTAAGTGGTCGAGTGGATAACGCGCAGGACTCTGGTGTAAAGAGCCCGTGGTAGCGTTAGTTCGACCCCAGGCAACAAACAGCTGATGAAGACATTCGTATCTGTAGTAGATAGGGCTGGGCGATATTGACAAAAATGGATATCTTGATAATATTTTGTCACATCTCGATTACGATATTCAGACGATATTGTCTCAAATCAACTGAGAAATATTCAAACACATTTAAATGTATAAGTTGAAGCGAAATGGTCAGAAAATTAAGCTGCAGTCAACTAAAGACATTTTTGGTCGACTTAAGACGCATACTATTGATGAATCAGTCGACTAAAACCATTCATTGTCTCAATGTTCTGACAAATATTTGACTCAAATGGCCCTCACAAGACCACAAACTCAGAGGTTTGCATGCTAAATTACTTTTCATGATGAAAAAAATGCAACTAAATGAGATTTCCATGTAAATATTGTGAATAAATTTGCAATGTGCTTTCTAACTAATACAAAATGTGGCTACTACGACACCAATGAGTGATGAAATGACTAAAATATCACCTTCTACCTTTGACTGATCATTTACAATGATGTAACTGTCTTCATTTGTATCTTTAAACACTCATTTGGTAAGCATTTTTTCTATAAACGATATACTCGATATTCTATTTTTGCATATCTTCAAAGCAACTCTTACGATATTATCTAAAATTCGATATATTGCACAGCTCTAGTAGTAGATAATCAATTTTTAATTTTTACTATACAATATGTCTTTATTTAATGTATGCATAGGTGCAGAAAAAAAGAACAATAATTTGATTCATGAGGGATTTGAACCCCGGTCTCCCATGTCCTAGACCTATGTTTTATATGTGCGCTACCAAGGAATGCTGTGTAATAGTGTAATAGCAGGTCATTTTTGTCTCGGACATGGTTTATTTTGCTGTGGACATAAAGTTTATTTGGCCAAAAGAGCCGCTTGTTTTTGCCAGAATCGAGGACATGAATTATAAACACTGACAGCACAGGATGTACAAACGAGAGGAATCCCTGGACTAAAGTTTTGTAAATATGATCTTTTTTTTTTCTTTTGTGAAGCCACAGGGTGAGTCCAGACACACATGTTCTGTGTTTTTTTTATGTTTCTGCAGTTTTTGGTTAGAATTAGTTATTAACTCAGAAGTCTGATTAAGTTGAAAGCTGTAGTACTGGTCGTTTTCAGTCACAAACAGATCGCATGCAAGAGGGAGAGACGCGCGGCTCTCGGCGAGCAGGTTGCTTGGCGGAAAGCGACATAACGCCCGTTCGTGGAAAAAAGTTTGCGCCGGTCGTGGTAGACGCTCCGCTCTGGTTGTGCAAAATCGCGCCTACACATAGATATAACATTGAAAATGCTCGCGTGGTCGCGTTTGGTCTGGAAGCACCTTTAGAGATGTAGATTTGTCAAAAGTATCGAAAATCAGATTCTCATCAACACTAAAACTGGAACTGAAACTAGATCTTTATTTGAACAAGCATCCATACTAAGAAAAACAAATTAACTGGACAAAATGTGACATTTTCTGATGAATTTTAGAATAATCCTGAGCTTAATCAAAACCAGTTTAAAACTAAAATGTTTAATATAGAAAGTATTTGTATTTTGTGCTGAAAAGGTTTTACATCAAAAACACTAATTTGTGTTTAATCTGAGGCTCATGGGATGTTTGGAACAAGACTAGTTAACCATTATTCGATTATTAAATTAGTTGTTTGCAGCCCTAGTCAAAACTCAAACGTTGCTCAAACTATTGTTATTCTGTCTGCAGCTTTACAGCCAAATATATTTACCAAAAACTCAGTTTCACAAAGACTTGTTTGTGCTCCAAAGGCTCAGAGATAGATTCAGTTTGAATTTTAGACAGTTTTAGTGAAAATAAGACTGCACCTTTACCTTGAGAGGTTAAAGGAACCGTACGGAAGATTTAGATTTGAAGTTTCATGGACATGACCTGTACGTGTCACAGATACAAGAGAAACATGTTCACATAGAATCTGATTTTTACTAAAACTCATTCTAATTCTGAGTTACAATGGACATGATGTTTGTTTGTTGATGTTTCCATTTAGTGTTTTGGTTCTCAAGAGGATTATCCAATCAGAAAGCAGAGTGAGCCTCAGGTTGGGTTTTTTCAGAGCCTGAAGCTGATTTGAGTCAGAAGTGTCATTCCTCAGTCGTGGTCAGTTGCTAGGCTAGTTGTATTTTCATTGTTTAAACTCCCAGAAACAGTTAAAAGTGTCTCTGTCAGATCGCCTCATTAAAGATAAATACAGTTCGTTAAGAAAGTTTTAAAACGTGTTTTTTTAAAAGCCACGTGATCTTGTAAGCATAAATTTAACACTGATGTGAGTGACCTATGTATTTATTAATGTCAGTGTTGGACCGTCAGGGCCTACAAATCCTTCTCTGTGGCCTAAAAATATCTAAATAACACACTGATATAAATCATATTTAGTGCACGCATAATAATAATAATTCAATCATTATTCAGCTTCTTCTTCGTAGCATTTCCATCGTGTCACAGCTTTCAGGCGTGTGTTTCATAATATATTGTTTTAACCAATCATATTTCAGCATCAGTTGTTGTCAGGGTCAGTGAAATCTGCCCGAGGCCTTCACAGTCAGTTTTGAAGGCTCCGTCTCTTAACATAAGTGTGTATCAAACTGTTGCTTCATCAGATTTTACGTTGACGACGCCAAGGCAACGTCAGGAGAACTACGGCTTTGATTGTCTGTCTGTGCTTAATGTTGTTTTGAGCAGTTTTGTCTCAGTGGCTAAAGGGAGAGAAGAGATCGATTTGGTTGAACATTCATTGGTAAAGCCTTTTTCAAGACAGACTTTTCAAGAAAAACTGGACATTGTTAATAAAGACCGGGCAACTCTGAACCCAGCAGCTCTCCGAGCGCCTGTCACAAGTGGGAAAGGGATTTGTGCTGCGGGACACTTACAAGGTGCTTTCCAAAACCTTTAGCGAACCCAGAGTGGATTTACAGCTAAACGTGCGAGTGTGGAGGGAAACATAGCTGCAGAGAGAGGAGCCGATATGAGGAAATCTACGAGGCCACTGGAAGCGTCGCCTGAGCCCCGGGGACCAGACGGGGTCCAGCGCAAGATCCGCGCGCCCACTACCACCAGCTCCACGGCAAGATTCTGGACGTCGATGTAAAATCTGATTGGTTGAAGCAACAGTTTGATACGCGCTTATTTTAAGAGACGGAGCCTTCAAAACTGACTGTGAAGGCCTCGGGCAGATTTCACTGACCCTGACAACAACTGAGGCTGAAATATGATTGGTTAAAACAATATATTATGAAACACGCCTGAAAGCTGCGACACGATGGGAAATGCTACGAAGAAGCTGATGAATAATTATTGAATTATTATTATTAAGCATGCATGCACTAAATATGATTTATATCAGTTTGTTATTTAGATATTTTTAGGCCACAGAGAAGGCTTTGTAGGCCCTGACGCTCCGACACTGATAGATGTTTAGACGTGTGTAGTTGTAGTTGTATACTGTACCTGGCAGAGTGGTGAGTGTGATGTAAGAGAAGGACACACACAGGTTACTTTTAGTCCTTTTAGCTCGACTGTGGAGCTGCTGCACTGATTTGATTAAGAGACTGTTAACTCCCTGGTATTAGCTCTAATCTACACAAGCACGTGTTAAAGCACACACTCATGTACACTAAACACACAACACACATACACATACACACACACACACAGATCACACAAATACACCTGTTCCACTACTCATGTATAAAATCGTTGGATTCTGTTTTTCATTCTAATAATGGGGGCGTCTGTCAGGAGCAGTGAGCTGCCGCTGAACGGCGCTCGGGGACAATCTCCATGATGTTGTGCTTGGCTTAGTCAGGGCCTTAGCTGGAGGAGCAGGTGCAGTTGGAGGTTTGGTTCGGTCAGGGCCTTAGCTGGAGGAGCAGGTGTAGTTGGAGGTTTGGTTTGGTCAGGGCCTTAGCTGGAGGAGCAGGTGCAGTTGGAGGTTTGGTTTGGTCAGGGCCTTAGCTGGAGGAGCAGGTGTAGTTGGAGGTTTGGTTTGGTCAGGGCCTTAGCTGGAGGAGCAGGTGCAGTTGGAGGTTTGGTTTGGTCAGGGCCTTAGCTGGAGGAGCAGGTGCAGTTGGAGGTGGAAACCGGAGTGAGAGACACATCACAGTCAGGTCCAGGTGGAGCAGGTGAACTTCTGTTGTTTCAGTCGGTGATAAAACCATCCCCACAAAATCTTCCTCTGCAAAAGCTTCGGCTGCAGCAGATGTAAAAGTTCTGTAGCATTTCAAAAGTCCAAAGCCAGCAAAGTTAGCTTTCATAGCTCCATGTCTCATCTCCATGGTTACAAGAGAAAAAACAAACAACTCCATTCACAGAATCCTAACTTGTGTCTGTTGAACATCACAGGGTGGATGAAATCCCAAGAATCAAACTATTTTCACTGCAACGTCCTCTGCTGCTTCAGATGTGAAAGGCTGACATTTCAGAAGTCCAAAGGTAGTGTAGGTAGCATTAGCTTTTGCATGGTCTCCATGGTTTTTGAGAAAAAACAGACTTTAGGCTACACAAATCTGACTGTACGTAAAGTTTTGGTAGCTAACTTTTTTGCTTGTAAATTTGTAAACTTTTGAGTCCATGATAAATACAGCACTTTGTGAACAAACGAGACCACTGAGTTCTGTCTGAACTATATATAATAATAAAGAGTTATAGTTCTGATCAGGAGCCGAACGCAGCTTTCTGATTGGCTGAGCTTGGGTGGTTGTTTGTAAAAAGAAGTTTATAAGCCATAAATGCAACCGAAATGAATACATGTCGATATTAACCATGTGTCGAAGGTTTTATGAGAGGAATTAGTGTGACATCAGCTACTACACCTTTAACTCATGTTTGTTGAACATCAGAGGCCACACGTCTTGGTTGGTTGAAGTCCAAAGATGTCTTGCCAAAAACTGAGCTAAAAACCAAAAAAGTTTCAAAAGAGAGCAGCCAACCACTCTGTTTCAAAAGATGCAATTATAGATTAATATATTGACCATTTGCAAAACAAAGAGTGCAGCCACATTTATTATATTCAGTATTATTGTTGGATCTGGTGAATCTGTGAAACTGCATCTTGTATTTGACTGTGTGAAGTCACGAGCATCAGAGAGAACGACGTCGCTGCATAAAATAAAAATCCAGTGATGGAAATGGACGTCCTGGGCAGGGAAAGGGTTAAATTAGAACACAGGTTTAGAGGCCAGTTTGTCTTTGCTCATCGAGGCAGTGTCACCTCCACTTTTATCATCTCTAGTCAAAAATACAAAGGTAACATTTTTGTGAAGGCTGCTTTGAGAACAATCAGGTCATTTACAATAAAAGACTTGTTCAGCAGAGCGGACATTGAAAAGTGCTGAAAGTGATGAGGATGTTTTGATAAATTAATTTTACTGAGAATGTTGATGTTGATTGTGAGAGTTTCTATGCGTAGGCCGCTCTCTGTTGATAATTACCAGGATGTGGAAGGATGAGTCTAATGGAGCCGAGGATGATGATGATGATGTTGTTGAGGAGGAGGATGAAGAGGAGGTTTCTGTGGTGATCTGTCTTGTAGATTCTGGTGCTGGTTGAATGTTTTGGGGACAGGAGAAGGAACCAAGGTGATTGAAATGAAGATGGTCCTTTTTGAAGTGTCCGAGTCTCTTGAAAAAACACAGAAAAGTGTCAGTGAGTAGATCCGGTGTTCAGTGCAGTGTAGAAGTCTTCAGCGTCTGACCTGAGGGACCAGAAACTACAAACTGTTTATTTAGACTGTGACTGGTTTACAGACAATATCCACAAAAAATACTATTATCTATAAATCTACTTTTATTATTGTCATAAACAGAGTTCCAAACCAACACTAAACCAAGTCTGCGTCTATGTAAACCTCCTCTTGAACAAGACTAAATCACAAAATCTGAGCCGAGACTAAACCAGGACTATAAGGTCTAAACCAGAACAGAATCTGGATCAAATGCACAGCTGATGCTGCTGAATAACAGCGCTGACTTTTCAATACCAGTTCTTTGCCGGGATTTGTTTGTCGAGACTGGTTCCTTAACTGTTCTTTTCTCAGTTCCTGCTTTACCTGGAGAACATTATTTTTAACTCTGACTTGTTTGGCTGCAGACACTTGCCACAGCGGTTCACATTTAGGATTATTCTTTCAACTGCAGCGATGAGCAGGAGGATGTTGCGACAAAGTTTAGTTTGTGTTTGGCGACAGTCTTCTGTGTAAACTTCAGACTGTGACTGGATCAAGTGGATTTATGAAGATCAACACAGACTTTAGATAGAACGACTCACACTGGAAACTGTTTTAATAGAATATTATCTGTAGCTCTGGATCTGTTGCTTCTTCTGTTTAAGAAGGTAAACTGACACTGCACTTGGTTTGGTTGTTTGGAAGACTTGCAGTTTGTTTATGAGAAGTAAGATGTAAATTGTGTCGTTTGTTTGTGCAGGAGTTTGTTTGGGAGAAGGAAGAGGTGATTGACGGGGAGCGTAGTTCGTGGAGTCTGCATGTGACCTGCGTGGTGTTTCTGTTGTCTTATCGGTTCCTATATGGAACTGATTAAAAACGTTCAGAAACTACTAGAACCGAATACATGACACTTTCTGTGTCATTTTTTTGATCTGTTCCAAATATGAACTGTTGTTCGATGCCCAGTCCTTCTGCTTAGTGGAACGCAACTTGAACAGCTTTAATGTATGAAATACAAATTTCTGATTTAAGAGCAATAAGTTTTTGTTCCAGAAGACCATTTTCAGTTCAGAACAACTTTTGTCACAGAAATGTTTGTAAGAAAACGAGTCATGAAAAAAGCTCATTGGACTTTTTTTGCAAATAAAATTTGCAAAAAAAAAAAAATTCACAAATTTAAAATCTGGTGAAGGGTGCACGGTAGCAGAGTGGTTAGAGCTCTGGCTTCCCAATAAGGAGGTCGTGGGTTCGACTCCCGGGTCGGACCATATCAACATCTCACGATCTCTCTGGGTGGAGTTTGCATGTTCTCCCCGTGTCACCGTGGGTTTTCTCTGGTTTCCTCCAAAAACATGCATGTTTAGGTTCATTGGGCATCACTGTAAATGTCCCTTAGTGAGTGAATGAGAGAGTGAATGTTTGTCTGTCTAACCCTGCGACGAGTTGGCCACTGTCCAGGGTGTTCCCCGCCTAAGGCCCAAAGTCACTGGGATAGGCTCCAGTCACCCGCGACCCCTAACGGGATTAAGCGGTAGAAAATGAATGAATAAAATCTAGTGATGAGGTTTTGGAGTGATCAGACAACATTAGGAACAGACAGAAAAGTGTATCTACACTACGACATGTTTATATTGTATCATGAGCAGGTTCCTAGTCCTTTTTATGTGAGTCTATTATACGACGTCTGTATTTGACGTAGTAAAAGCATCAAAAGCAGCTCCTCTCACACTCACATCACATTCTCAGAGTTTAAAGTCTTTTACAGACGCAGGATTGTTGTGATCCAACTCCAAACCTCATTTATATCAGCTAAAGGGTTTGTTCTTCTGCAAACACATGAGACTAGTACAAACCTGTGTCTGTGTGACTTTAACTTTAGCAGAGACAGAGGTTAAAATGTGAAGATAAAACCTTTTCTGTATCGATCAAATCTAACACATATTTTATTTAACATGGAAGGAACCGTATGGGATTTTGACTTAATAAATATGACTTTTACATGTCACAGATACAAGAGAAACGTGTTCAAATGTAATGTTCTTTTTACTGAAAGTCTTTGTAAATCTGACTTATTCTTAATTAAAAAAACACTGGACGTGATGTTTATTTGTTGATGTTTATTTGTTGATGTTTATTTGTTGGTGTTTTGGTTCTCAGGAGGATTATCCAATCAGAACGCAGCATGAGCCTCACATGTCTCTCTCATTTGTGTTGCCAGGTTGGTTTTTTAGAGCCTGAAGCTGATTTTGAACCAGGAGTCAGTAGTAGTCAATTTCGTGATAAAAATGGAATGGTGAGCTCACTGTTGTGACAATCGGCTTTTTTTTGGTCAAATCATGATTTCCCATTTCTCTATTTAATGCATCTGTTTGTTAAAATACAGACAGTTATTCCAACCTACTTCTCTGAGTCCCAGAGTTGCCAAGTTTGTTTCTTTATAACGAGTTTGTTTGTCTGTTTTTAATAATTGTATGAATTTTGAAGGTCGTGTGTTGAGTCTTTTGTGCTGCAGCTTCAAGTCAAGTTCAGGTGATTTTTTCAGGTTTGATTTACAAAAATTATATTCTTATTATATTAATTATAATCTATTTCTAAATGGAACATGGATTTTATCAGATTTTCAAAAGCTGTTATTAGTGCTAGAATGTTCTAATTAATTGATTATCTGAATAACTTTATTTATGGCTGAGGTCGTTTGTCTCAAAGTCTTGGTTGTGTTTTTCTGTAAATCTGTCCACACTGGTCAGTGTTTGTTCTGCTCTGAGTGAGTGAAGCTGGATTTAACCAATCACAGTAAAGGAGGAACTTTTATTGTTTTTACCTCAAAGACAAAAAACAAGAGTCGATAAGAAGTGTGATCAAATCAAAATCCTGATCTGTCTCCAGGAAAATTGTGATCATAATTTTTTGCCACAATCGTCCAGACCTAGGGTCATGTTTGAGTTTGAACTGATGTTGCTCCAGGACACAGACACAACTGTTTCCACACAGTTCTCATTAGACTCACTTATTCTGAACCATGACAGAGTCCGGCGTCTGAGAAAGGGTTAGGGTTTTTACCCATGAGTCATAGAGAAACTTGTTCCTGATTGGTCAGGAGCTTCTGATCGTTACACTTTATCTCAATCACTCTGACACACTTTTAAACAGTGAGTCTAAAAGTCAAACAAAGAATCCTAAACAAAGCCACGACAAGTCTTTTACTGTTTAAACCAACATCAGACTCTACAGTCTGTGTTCTGCTCAGACTTTTGTCCTGTTGGATTCAGATGTTCATTAGGTGTCTGATCTAGTTGGGCAAATATTATAATATTAGTTGTTTAGAACAGTGGTTCCCAAAGTGGGGGTCGGGAGTTTTTTATGCATGAATATGCATGAATCCTGCTCTGCTTGGCCCCGCCCCCAGGGCCCTCCCCTCCCCGTCAGAATGGTGACAGTGAAGTGTAACCGAAAAAACAAACATCGTCTGAAACAGAGGATTGGCATTGGAAAAAAAAGTTAATATTGAAAAAACTCAAAGTGACTGAAATTTATTGTTTTGTCACTGTAATTAAAAAAATAATAATTGAAGAAAAAAACATCAACCAATTTTTTAAAGATTGTAAATTAATTGAATGAAAAATAATTTTGAATAAAAATTTCAATGCCAACATTTTATTTTTTGGTTACGAAATTATTTTCAATGCCAAGAATCCGCTGGCATCGTTCTGGCTCCATAGTGGCCGATATGCAAAAAAAAAAAAAATCAAATATGGGCACCGACATGTCGGCTGACCAGTACATCTGTCTATCTCTAGTAATGAGTTTATTACTGTTGTTAATCAAGCCTAAGCTGTTGTATTTTTGTTTTGCTTTACTTCTGGTCCTCTGGGTGGAGGGGCCTCTGCAGACAGACACTCGTGATAAACTAGGATAAAGTGGATAAAAAGTGTCACTTGATCTATAAATAGTAGTATTCCTGTAGTAAAGCCGTAGATACAGGTCATGTGACGAGGAGACTACTGGTACAGGTGCAGCCAGATACTCCTGTTAGCTTCAGTCTTTCTGCCTCGTCCTCTCTCTCTTTTAGCTTTAGTTGCTGAGTAGTTCTCATTTACCCTCTCCCTCCCTCTCTCTCTCTCTCTCTCTAAACTAAATATAAAATTAATCTAGAATAGTCGCAAACAATAGGATAATAAAAAGAAGTAGTTAAAGCTATACTAAAATCTATACCAAAAAATAAAGAAAGCAAGGAAGATGTGAAAATCGATAAGAAAAATACAAAAAAGAATAACTTATCGTTAATAAAACGATACCATATAAACTGGTAAAAAAGCTAAAAAAAAAACTAGCCATACTCTAAACAAACCTTACTAAAATCCCTCCCTCTCCCTCTTTTTGTTTGTGATAGTTCTTTGTTCTGCTCCCTCTCTCTCTTTTCTTTCTAGCTTAGCCCTGAGTAGTCGTTCGCCTCCCCCCTCTATTCCCCTNTACCTGTTCACATTAACGCAACGCAGCAACGTTCCTAGTCTGTGAATTCTGTTTGTTCACTGACAATGGCAATAAAATTCTTTCTGATTCTGATTCTGATTCTGATTCTGATTCTGATTCTGATTCTGATTCTGATTCTGATTCTGAGTTGTTGTCAGGGTCAGTGAAATCTGCCCGAGGCCTTCACAGTCAGTTTGAAGGCTCCGTCTCTTAACATAAGTGTGTATCAAACTGTTTCAACCAATCAGATTTAACGTTGATGACGCCAAGGCCTTCTAGCAGGCCACCGGCAACGTCACGATAACTACGGCGTTTGATTGGCTGTCTGTGCTTATTGTTGTTTTGATCAGTTTGTCACAGTGGCTAAAGAGAGAGAAGAGATCGATTTGGTGCAAATTTATTGGTAAAAGCCTTTTTCAAGACGGACTTTTCAAGAAAAGCTGGACATTGTTAAGAAAGACCGGACAACTCTGAACCAGCATCTCTCTGAGCTCCTGTCACAAGCGGGAAAGGGATTTGTGCTACGGGACACTTACAAGGTGCTTTCCAAAACCTTTAGCGAACCCAGAGTGGATTTACAGCTAAACAAGCAAGTGTGGAGGGAAACATAGCTGCGCGAGAGAGGAGCCGATATGAGGAAATCTACGAGGCCACTGGAAGCGTCGCCTGAGCCCCGGGGACCAGACGGCGTCCAGCGCAAGATCCGCGCGCCCACTACCACCAGCTCCACGGCAAGATTCTGGACGTCGACGTAAAATCTGATTGGTTGAAGCAACAGTTTGATACGCGCTTATTCTAAGAGACGGAGCCTTCAAAACTGACTGTGAAGGCCTCGGGCAGATTTCACTGACCCTGACAACAACTGAGGCTGAAATATGATTGGTTAAAACAATAGATTTTGATACACGCCTGAAAGCTGCGAAACGATGGAAATGCTACGAAGAAGCCGATAAAAAATGATTGAATTATTATTAAGCATGCACTAAATATGATTTATATCAGTTTGTTATTTAGATATTTTTAGGCAACAGAGAAGGCTTTGTAGGCCCTGACGCTCCGACACTGATAGATGTTTAGACGTGTGTAGTTGTAGTTGTATACTGTACCTGGCAGAGTCCTGAGTGTGATGTAAGAGAAGGACACACACAGGTTACTTTTAGTCCTTTTAGCTCGACTGTGGAGCTGCTGCACTGATTTGATTAAGAGACTGTTAACTCCCTGGTATTAGCTCTAATCTACACAAGCACGTGTTAAAGCACACACTCATGTACACTATACACACACTCATGTACACACTACACACATATACACATGTACACATGTACACAACACTCACACCTGTTCCACTACTCATGTATAAAATCGTTGGATTCTGTTTTTTATTCTAATAATGGGGGCGTCTGTCAGGAGCAGTGAGCTGCCGCTGAACGGCGCTCAAGGACAATCTCCATGATGTTGTGCTTGGCTTAGTCAGGGCCTTAGCTGGAGGAGCAGGTGCAGTTTGGAGGTTTGGTTCGGTCAGGGTCTTAGCTGGATGAGCAGGTGCAGTTGGAGGTTTGGTTTGGTCAGGGCCTTAGCTGGAGGAGCAGGTGCAGTTGGAGGTTTGGTTTGGTCAGGGCCTTAGCTGGAGGAGCAGGTGCAGTTGGAGGTTTGGTTTGGTCAGGGCCTTAGCTGGAGGAGCAGGTGCAGTTGGAGGTTTGGTTTGGTCAGGGCCTTAGCTGGAGGAGCAGGTGCAGTTGGAGGTTTGGTTGGTCAGGGCCTTAGCTGGAGGAGCAGGTGCGGAGGTTGGTGGTCAGGGCCTTAGCTGGAGAGCAGGTGCAGTTGGAGGTGGAAACCGGAGTGAGAGACAGATGACAGTCAGGTCCATGAGGAGCAAGTCTGCCATTTCAGAAGTCCAAAGCTAGCGTAGGTAGCATTAGCTTTTGTTTGGTCTCCATGGTTACAAGAAAAAACAGACGTCTTCTTTTCACACATCTGACAGAACTGAACTCATGTTTGTTGAACATCAGAGGCCACACGTCTTATTTAATTGAAGTAAAAGTTGTCTTGCCAAAAACTGAGCTAAAAAACGAAAAAGTTTCAAAAGAGAGCAGCCAACCACTCTGTTTCAAAAGATGCAGTTATAGATTAATATATTGACCATTTGCAAAACAAAGAGTGCAGCCACATTTACTATATTCAATATTATTGTTGGATTTGGTGAATCTGTGAAACTGCGTCATGTATTTGACTGTGTGAAGTCACGAGCATCAGAGAGAACGACGTCGCTGCAGAGAAGAAAAATCCAGTGATGGAAATGGACGTCCTTGGCAGGGAAAGGGTTAAATTAGAACACAGGTTTAGAGGCCAGTTTGTCTTTGCTGATCGAGGCAGTGTCACCTCCACTTTTATCATCTCTAGTCAAAAATACAAAGGTAACATTTTTGTGAAGGCTGCTTTGAGAACAGTCAGGTCATTTACAATAAAAGACTTGTTCAGCAGAGCAGACATTGAAAGTGCTGAAAGTGATGTTTTGATAGATTCATTTTACTGAGAATGTTGATGTTGATTGTGAGAGTTTCTGTGCGTAGGCCGCTCTCTGCTGATAATTACCAGGATGTGGAAGGATGAGTCTAATGGAGCCAAAGATGATGATGTTGAGAGGAGGATGAAGAGGAGGTTTCTGTGGTGATCTGTCTTGTAGATTCTAGTGCTGGTTGAATGTTTTGGGGACAGGAGAAGGAACCAAGGTGATTGAAATGAAGATGGTCCTTTTTGAAGTGTCCGAGTTTCTTGAAAAACACAGAAAAGTATCAGTGAGTAGATCCGGTGTTCAGTGCAGTGTAGAAGTCTTCAGCGTCTGAACCTGAGGGTCCAGAAACTACAAACTGTTTATTTAGACTGTGACTGGTTTACAGACAATATCCACAAAAAATACTATTATCTATAAATCTACTTTTACTATTGTCATAAACAGAGTTCCAAACCAACACTAAACCAAGTCTGCGTCTATGTAAACCTCCTCTTGAACAAGACTAAATCACAAAATCTGAGCCGAGACTAAACCAGGACTATAAGGTCTAAACCAGAGCAGAATCTGGATCAAATGCACAGGTGATGCTGCTGAATAATAGAGCTGACTTTTCAATACCAGTTCTTTGACGGGATTTGTTTGTCGAGACTGGTTCCTTAACTGTTCTTTTCTCAGTTTCTGCTTTACCTGGAGAACATGATTTTTAACTCTGACTTGTTTGGCTGCAGACACTTGCCACAGCGGTTCACATTTAGGATTATTCTTTCAACTGCAGCGATGAGCAGGAGGATGTTACGACAAAGTTTAGTTTGTGTTTGGCGACAGTCTTCTGTGTAAACTTCAGACTGTGACTGGATCAAGTGGATTTATGAAGATCAACACAGACTTTAGATAGAACGACTCACACTGGAAACTGTTTTAATAGAATGTTATCTGTAGCTCTGGATCTGTTGCTTCTTCTGTTTAAGAAGGTAAACTGACACTGCACTTTGTTTGTTTGTTTGGGAGACTTGCAGTTTGTTTATGAGAAGTAAGATGTAAATTGTGTCGTTTGTTTGTGCAGGACTCTGTCCTAAACTCAGTTTGTTTGGGAGAAGGAAGAGGTGATTGACGGGGAGCGTAGTTCGTGAGTCTGCATGTGACCAGCGTGGTGTTTCTGTTGTCTTATCGGTTCCTATATGGAACTGATTAAAAACGTTCAGAAACTACTAGAACCGAATACATGACACTTTCTGTGTCATTTCTTCGATCGGTTCCAAATATGAACTGTTGTTCGATGCCCAGTCCTTCTGCTTAGTGGTAAAATAGTAAATACAAATTTCTGATTTAAGAGCAATAAGTTTTTGTTCCAGAAGACCATTTTCAGTTCAGAACAACTTTTGTCACAGAAATGTTTGTAAGAAAAACGAGTCATGAAAAAAGCTCATTGGACTTTTTTGCAAATAAAATTTGCAAAAAAAAAAAAAGTAGTTAGAGCTCTGGCTTCCCAATAAGAGGTCGTGGGTTCGACTCCCGGGTCGGACCATATCAACATCTCACGATCTCTCTGGGTGGAGTTTGCATGTTCTCCCCGTGTCACCGTGGGTTTTCTCCGGTTTCCTCCAAAAACATGTATGTTTAGGTTCATTGGGCATCACTGTAAATGTCCCTTAGTGAGTGAATGAGAGAGTGAATGTTTGTCTGTCTGACCCTGCGGCAAGTTGTCCAGGGTGTTTCCCCGCCTAAGGCCCAAAGTCACTGGGATAGGCTCCAGTCACCCGCGACCCCTAACGGGATTAAGCGGTAGAAAATAAATGAATAAAATCTAGTGATGAGGTTTTGGAGTGATCAGACAAACATTAGGAACAGACAGAAAAGTGTATCTACACTACGACATGTTTATACTGTATCATGAGCAGGTTTCTAGTCCTTTTTATGTGAGTCTATTATACGACGTCTGTATTTGACGTAGAAAAAGCATCAAAAGCAGCTCCTCTCACACTCACATCACATTCTCAGAGTTTAAAGTCTTTTACAGACGCAGGATTGTTGTTATTTAACTCCAAACCTCATTTATTCAGCTAAAGTCTGTTTAAAGTGTTGTTTGTGTGTTTGTTCTTCTGCAAACACATGAGACTAGTACAAACCTGTGTCTGTGTGACTTTAGCAGAGACAGAGGTTCAAATGTGAAGATAAAACCTTTTCTGTATTAACTGTATGTAAGATTTTGATTTCAGAATGTGATAAGCTTGACTTTTACGTGTCACAGATACAGGAGCAACATAAATGTCTGACTTATTCTTGGACACATTGGACATGATGTTTATTTGTTGGTGTTTTGGTTCTCAGGAGGATTATCCAATCAGAATGCAGCATGAGCCTCACATGACTCTCTCATTTGTGTTGCCAGGTTGTTTTTTTAAAGCCTGAAGCTGATTTTGAACCAGGAGTCAGGAGTAGGTCTGGGTAATATCGAATATAAAAATGGAATCATGAGTTCACTGTTGTAATAATCTGTTTTTTTAGTGAAATCGTCAAATTGTGATTTCCCATTTCTCTATTTAATGCATCTGTTTGTTAAAATACAGACAGTTATTCTAACCTACTTCTCTGAGTCCAGAGTTGCCAAGTTTGTTTCTTTATAATGAGTTTGTTTGTCTGTTTTTAATAATTGTATGAATTTTGAAGTTCATGTGTTGAGTCTTTTGTGCTGCAGCTTCAAGTCAAGTTCAGGTGATTTTTCAGGTTTGATTTATAATAATATATCTATTTCTAAATGGAACATGGATTTTATCAGATTTTCAAAAGCTGTTATTAGTGTTAGAAATGACACAATTAATTGATTATCTGAATAACTTTATTTATGGCTGAGGTCGTTTGTCTCAAAGGCTTTGTCACATTTTTCTCTGTAAATCTGTCCACACTGGTCAGTGTTTGTTCTGCTCTGAGTGAGTGACAGCTGCATTTAACCAATCACAGTCAAGTAGGAACTTTCAGAAAAGCAGATGATTGTAAAAAAATATTTTTTTGGCGTATTGCCCAGACCTATGAACATGTTTGAACTGATGTTGCTCCAGGACACAGATACAACTGTTTCCACACAGTTCTCATGAGGCTCCACCCACAGACACAACTGTCTGTGATAGGCTCATGCAGTTGTTTCCACACATGTACAGGGAAATCAGACTAGGCTAGACAACTGGACTGTATTTGGTTTTCCCCTCAAACCAGTCAGACCGGTTTTGATCCAGTTTACATGAGAGAGTAAACCCATTACCCTGGAGAGACTGGTCCTGTTGTATCAGTCACCACTGCATGATTCAGACTTATGTTGATTCACCTAAACATTGTTTATTATGAATAAGTGTTTGTAATATTGTTGATAAAATTACACATCGTTCTTTCTAGAACATGTAGGGCGATTTGAACATTTATAACACTGTTAAACTTGTAGAACTGTGTTAAGCCTGTGCTTAAATATGTGTCTCTGTGTTCCACATTGTGCTGGGAGCTTTTCTGTTTTTAATTTTAACTTTATTGTTGGAATGTGCTGTGGACAGGAGTTGTGAGCTGCTCAGTTGCATTTGTCCAGCTGGATCATCATTTACAGCTCCTCACTAGGTCTGCCCGGGTTTACATCAGATTTGGAAAACTGGTTTAAATCGGACCAGGCTAGTTATCCGGTTTTCCTGGCCTCCATGTGAACGCCCTGAGAGAGTCAGGCGTCTGAGAAAGTGACCCATGATTCATAGAAAAACTTGTTCCGATTGGTCAGGAGCTTCTGATCATTAATTTGTGATTGTGAAACTGTTTTAAAACTGCGGTTGTGCATATTACACACACAGTTCCTTTAAAGCCGCAGTGTGTAACTTTTGACTGAAATTAGATCTGATTAAAGCCTGTTTTTGTCTTTTAGATTTCTTAAAACTGCACATTTACTTTGAACAGGCTTGCATGAGCCAAATGACAGGTGATTTAATACTGCAGCGGGTGACCACTTTTAAACTCTCCACAGCAGCGGTGTCAGAGGGAGGAGTGTATATCCCACCTGCAGCTTGGCTTTCCACTCAATGTGACTTGACAGAGTTTGACCATCAGCAGCGCCGTTGTGGTTTTATGCACACAGAACTGCAAATGAGCTCCAAAAAGGCCTGGAACAGTAGATAATTCACATTTGACCCATATACACAGTTTGACAGTGAAAAAAAGTTGATTCTGAGTTTAGTTTCTCAAACAGACAAAGAGAGAGAGAGAGACTGACTGACCACCTTTATTTTGCTTCATGCCTCTCCCTCTCTCACCCCCCATCCCCTCTCTCTTTTAGCTTTAGTTGTTGAGTAGTTCTCGCCTATCCTCTTCCTCGCTCTCTCTATCCCTCCCCTTTCCCCTTCTTCTTGTCTCTTCCTCTCCTCTCTCCCTTTTCATCATCTAGCTTTAGCCTGAGAAGTCGTTGCCTCCCCCTCTCCCTCTCTCTCTCTCTCTCTCTCTCTCTTCTCTCGTAGCTTCAGTAGTTGTCGTCTATAAGAGCTTTAACCTGCACGACCCGGTTGAACCTTGGTGGAGCCGTTCTTGTTGCTTGAGTAGTTCTTGCTCTCCTCTCTCCTCCTCCCTCCTCTCTTTCTCTCTCTCTCTCTCTCCCCTCCTCCCTCTCTCTTTCTCTCTCTCTCCCTCCCCTCTTTCTCCCCCTCCTCCCCTTCTTCCTCTCTCTCTTCTCTCATAGCTTTACAAGTCGTCGTCTGTAAGAGCTTTAACCTGTGCGACCTGGTTGAACCTTGGTGGAGCTGTTCTTGTTGCTCTCTCTCCTGCTTTCTTTCCCTCAACCCTCTCTCTCTCTCTCTCTCTCTCTCTCTCTCTCTTCCCTTTCTCTCTCTTCTCATAGCTTTAGTAGTTGTCTGTAATAGCTTTAACTCTCTTCTTCCTCTCTCTCTTTCCTCTCTTTCTCTCCTCTCTCTCTCTTTTTCTCTCACCTCTCTCTTCCTCCCTCTCTCTCTTTTTCTCCTTCTCTCCTCTCTCTGTTCTCTCTCATAGCTTCAGTATTGTCAGGTATAAGAGCTTTAACCTGCGCAGACACTTCCCTCCTTGTCTCCTCTCCTCCCTCTCAATTCAATTTCAATTTCAAAAGGCTTTATTGGCACGATTGCACAACAACATTGCCAAAGCAAAAATAACAATAAAAACAGTAATAACAACAATATAAACAGCAATCAATATTCTAAATAACAATATATACATATATATACATACACACACAGGTCAGGTGTGTGTATGTATATATACATATATATACATACACACACAGGTCAGGTGGTTGTATCAGATGTGTGGTTGTTGTGGTTGTCCCTCAGGTTGTGGCACAGTCGGACATATTTAGCTGCTGCTAAGCTGCTGACTCTGTTCTCTCCAAGAATGTGTTGCATTTTGGTTTGTTCAGGTAGAGAATCAAAGCCAGGGACCTGCTGGTTCATTTTGGAGAAGAACTGGCCTCTGATGTTGTCATATTTGCTGCAGTGAATGAGGAGTGTGTCTCTGTCTCCACTTGTCTGAGTGGACATAGTTGACACAGTCTGTCCTCTGTGGGCAGCCAGGTCTGTCTGTGTCTGCCCGTCTCTATGGCCAAGCTGTGGTCACTGAGTCTGTACATGGTCAAAGTCTTTCTTAGTTTCTCATCAGTCACGGTGCTTAAATATTGTGCCACCGTGTACTGTCTGTTTAGAGCCAAATAACATTGAAGTTTGCTTTGAGTTTTAGTTTTAGATGTCCAATAGTTAATGTAGTGTTGTTTTTCTAGTTCTATAATTGTCTGTGTGCTGAGTGTGTGCGTATCCTGAGCTTGTCTTGTGCTGTTAGAGGAGCTGAGCTTCAGGACCAGCTGGCTTAGGGGGCTTTTCTCCATGTTCTCCTCTTGGCATTGAAGGGCTTTGTAGTGATAGGAGTTGGGGTCACTTGTTTTAAGGTGTTTATAAAATTTGATGGCTCTTTTTTTAATTCTAATTAACAGGGGGAATTGGCCTAGCTCCGCTCGGCAGCCGTTATTGGGGGTATTTCTGTGCACTCTGAGGATGCTCTTGCAAATCTCTGTGTGCAGGGTTTCTATTGGGTGTTTGTCCCATTTTTCAAAGTCTTGATTTGCAAGAGGACCCCACACTTCACTACCATACAGAATTATTGGTTCAATTATAGATTGGAATATTCTTAGCCAGATTCTAATGGGTATATTAATGTTTGAGGATTTTTTGATTGCATAGAAAGCCCTTCTTCCTTCTCTCTGAGATCATCCACAGCCGGTTAAAGTTTCCTGTAGGTGTGATGTGTAGTCCTAAGTATGTGTAGTCCTGTGTGTGCTCCACCTCGTGAGGGCCCAGGAAAAACTTGGTTTGGTTTCCTAGACCCCTGGGTCGTTTTTGGAAAATCATCACCTTGGTTTTGTCCAGATTAACTGTCAGGGCCCAGGTCTGACAGAAGGTTAGCAGATGATCCAGTTGCTGTTGTAGTGCTTCTTTTGAAGGAGCCAGCAATATAAGATCATCTGCAAACAGTAGGCATTTAATCTGTGTGTCAGACAGAGTGACACCAGGGATATCAGATCAATTCATCTATATAAATGTTAAAGAGGGTGGGGCTGAGACTGCAGCCCTGTTTCACTCCTCTACTCTGGGGAAGAAGTCTGTTTCCATGTTGTTCACTTTCACAGCACACTTCATGTGTGTGTACATGGTTTTAATGATGTCGTAGACTTTCCCTCCTATTCCTTTTTCTAATAATTTTAGGAACAGACCATCATGCCAAATTGAATCGAATGCTTTTTTGAAATCTACAAAACAAGTAAAGATTTTGCTGTTGTTTCCGTTGACGTGTTGATTTATGAGGGTATGGAGGTGTAGATATGGTCTGTTGTTCTCTGTTTGGGTGTGAATCCGATCTGACTTTTACTCAAGATGTCATGTTCTCTGAGGAAGTCTTGCAGTCGAGTATTTAAGATGCTGCAGAGCACCTTTCCCAGATTACTACTGACACATATGCCTCTGTCTCTCTCTCCTCTCTCCTCCCCTGTTTCTCTCTGTTCTTTCTTCTCGCTTTAGTCTTCATGTATAAGAGCTTTAAGCTGCGCAGACTTGGTCCCTCTCTCTCTTCTTTCTCCCTCTCTTTCTCTCTCTTCTCATAGCTTCAGTAGTTGTCAGGTATAAGAGCTTTAAGCTGCGCAGACTCTGTCCCTCTCCTGTTTCTCCTCTCTCTCTGTTCTCTCTCTCCTCCTTCTCTCATAGCTTCAGTAGTCGTTCTAAGAGCTTTAAGCTGCGCAGACAGGACTGAAGCGAGCAGCTGCAGAGCGACATAAGCCAAAGATTAGTTTATTTAAAAAAGCAGCGGCTGGTTTGTGATCCTGTTTAGTGTTAAGGACATAATGAGCAGCAGCTATTTCAGGACACAGACACAAACACAAACACAAACACAACTACAGACTGTTTCAGAAGAATAAAACCGTGAGTCAGACCTGTTCTTCTGTTCAGTCACGTGTTCTTCAGACTTTCACCAGCTTCAAGTCGTCTCCGTCTGTAAATGAGACAAACACAACTGAATATTAATCCAGAGTCAGAGCGTGACATGTTCTTAACGCTGAATCTCAAGAGGCTCAACACGTCCACTGTCATCTAGTCTTTTTTATCATTTGTTCAACACAGAAACAGTACTTCTGCAAAACCGAGACAAGACCAAGACTTTGATAGTTTGAGACCAGGACAAGACCAACTTGGTCACTTATGCTTATTACAAACTGTGTCTGCAAGTTTAACAGAGCCTGGTGGGAATGAAAATACTAAATGATTTTCTTCAAGGGCGTTGTGTAATAATATATTGTGAATATTCCTCATAAGTCGTAATATTTATCCATTTAATGTTTTAATGTTTTAATGAATTCTGTGAGCCCACAGTCTAAAGAGTGGTTTTCAATCTGGAAGGCCAGGACCCATGGGGGTCACAAACTGATTTCAGGGGGTCCCAGATCATGTGAAAAATGGAACATTAAAATCTTAAACAAGGTTTAAGTCAGTAAACAAGTCAGTGTGAGATGTGTGTTCCTATTTGCTGACCTACAAGAGGAATTTATCGAGGCATATGTCTTCAAATCAAAAACTAAATTAAATAATATCTGTTTAGTATATAAAATTGGACATGTTTAGCTCCGCCTCCTCTTCTTTTATTTCTGTCCAGTCTAACAGATGCACCAGAGGCACTTCCCTGAGAAAAACAGCATTCAGCCAGGCTGTGTTCTCATTTACAGCCTCACATCACTGGAACTCAGTGCCTCAGTCATTGAGAGAGTCTTTTAAAATTAATGCAAAAAAGTGGCTAATCGCATCACAAAAATGTGACCACTAAAGCTGAGTTTTTTTCTGTTAGCTATGTTGTTGTAAATATGTTTTATTGATATATTGTATGCCTTTTACTGTAAGTAATGAATTGTGTTTGAGATGTGTTTTTATAGGAGCCTATAGCCCAGTGGTTCCCAAAGTGGGGGTCGGGACCCCTCAGGGGGTCACGAAGCAAAATCTGGGGGTCGCAAAAAGGTTTCATGATGTAATTTCTACTTTTGACTTGGTTTTAAAGCAGTTTTTTTTACCTGAAGCATCGTGATTGACAGAATTTCCATCATATAAAGGAACAATATTCTAAAATAAAGGCCTTTTAACCAAATTTTGCTTTTCCGACTTGAAATTGTTACAGACATCTATTTAATTTTGCTGTGGGGTCGGGAGATGGTTACATAGGTATTTTGGGGGTCCCAGTCTGAAAAGTTTGGGAACCCGTGCTATAGCCATCTGGCAGGGGGCTGCCGATGAAAACTAGCCTTGTGGCTAATGCGGGTACATTTACATTGTCAAATGTTTATTAATGTACACTGTCCCACTCAAATAAATAAATAAATAAAAAAACATAAGCCTAAAGACTACTTTATCTTTTTATAAGTCGCCTACATTTTGTGTTTGAGGGTCGCGAATGGCTGTGGTTGTTTTTAAGGGAGTCATGATTAAAAAAGGTTGAGAACCACTGGTCTAAAGCATTGTTTGTTTATTGTAGACTGTGAAGCTGATTTCCACTTTTTAAAAACCTTATGTAAAAGACTATTTGCCAACTTGGTTCTCCAAAGAAGCACATTTTGGCCACAAAGGTGTAGGACGACTGTATCTGTTTGATTTCAATTTGTGAAAAACAAAATCAGGTTTTAGCTCTAAACATGCTTCAACGTAAAACATTTTGAGCTGCCAAGGAAAAGAGTTTGGCCATCCCTGAATATTTATATTTGTACAAAGTCGTGTAAGTTTGTGACGTTCCCTGTCGAACACAAATCTTACTAACCTTTTATGCAGTCTACTGATGGTTATAGAAGAATTACAGACCTTTCCTCTCACACTAATCATGTTGAATGTTGTTTCCAGGACAGCGTTGTCCAGAGGAAAATGTCCCACATCCACAGTGAGAAGTCCTTCATCAGCAAACACCGAGTGTCCGTCCAGTCCAGCGACGATGAGCTGCAGGCCACGGAGAACGGAGAGAGCAGGTTAAACTAAAATATATATATATATAACATCTGTAAGAAAAGAGCTGCAGGCCACGGAGAACGGAGAGAGCAGGTTAAACTAAAATATATATAAAACATCTGGAGAACGGAGAGAGCAGATCTGTGTGAGAATATAAAACATCTGTAGAGCTGCAGGCCATGGAGAACGGAGAGAGCAGGTCTGTACTACAAATATAAAACTGGAACGGAGAGAGCAGGGTATGTTAGTATTTATTTGGAGCCTTGAGATGTATCATTCATTTTGAGGGGTCCAACGTAATATAACAAAAGTTACAAAGCCGCCAACAGAGAAAAAGTAATGCAAATGAAGAAGTACAGCATCCTTAACAGTTATTCAACAGGTGAAAAATAAAATAAAAAAAATAACAAAATGGACATACATGTAAGCGAGACAAAAGACAAACAACTAACAGACAAGACAGACAATACAGACAGATTAATAGCTCAAACTCATCGCTCTCTCCAGTCTACACAATACCAACAATGGTAAGAAAACAAACTACCAGGAGTAGTACAAATAAAAAATACCAACAATGTAAGATTACAAGATATCAGGAGTAATTAGATTGCAAAATACAACAATGGTAAGACAGATGTACTAGTAACGGTAGGAATAGAATAGTCATTTGACAACTTAAGGATACAAACGTTAATACGATCACACATAAATTAGTTTTTCATGCTTGTGAATTCAGTCGCTATTTCAATCCCCATCATTGTAGATCAAAACAATGTTTATTAATGATTAAAGAACATAATTAATAATTAAAAATTAAACAAAAGCACTACCATAGAGGTTTGAAGAGGTATATTATATATATATATATTATATATATATATATATATATATATATATATATAATATCTGTAAGAAAAGAGCTACAGGCCATGGAGAACGGAGAGAGCAGGTCTGTGTGACAAAATATAAAACTGTTTACCTCTGAAAATATCTGTAGGGCGGCACGGTGGCGAGCGAATAGCGCTCTGGTCTCACAGCAAAAGTCGTGGGTTCGATTCCCGCTGAGGCCCGGGCCTTTTTGTGTGGAATTTGCATGTTTCTCCCGTGTCTGGGTGGTTTCCTCTGGGCACTCCGGTTTCCCCACCAACTGATAACATGCATGTTAGGTTTGGTCAGGACTCCAGCTACGGTCCTGACCAAACCTAAAGAACATCTGGAGATGTGTCCCTGTGGAGTCACTGCTCCTGAGGAGAAGCTTCAGAGGCTGAAGGATCCAGGGTCAAATGCAGAGGACATATTTACGAGGACAATAAAGTATATCTTACCTTATCTTAGAACGGAGAGAGCAGGTCTATACGAGAAATAAAACATCTGTTAGAAAAGAGCTCGACGCTGTGGAGAAATTATCCACCGTCTGTGTTTGTCTCCAGTGGAAAATCAGCTGCACTACAAGAACAATCAGAACACTTTATTATAAACAACGCATGTTAGGATGAGAGAGAAAATATGATGTGATAATTAAAGCAGGGACACATCATGATACAAAACAGAACGTTTGTGATAACAATGACATTGATGATACGTTTAAGGTGGTTCTTATAATAATATTAGTACAAATTTTAGACTATTTTAGTTGTAGTTGTGAGTTCTGCTTCCACTTTGTTATAATCTGTGTCTGTGTAGAAAGTCAGGTCCAGTGTCTGCACAATATTTAGAATATCGTTATATGATTGTACTTGCACCACAGCTCATTGTGCAACCGAGGCAAACAGAAAGTGTGACTAACCCAGTTTTACCAGATTTTCAGAGAATAATGAGCGACAATCCTTTGAAAAAAGCCAAAACAAACCATTTTATCATTAATAAAGACTTTAAAACACATTTTGTGCTTCATAGTCAGTCTTTAGTTGGAATATTTTCATGGATCAAACTTGAAAAACTGTTAAATTTCACAACCCTTGATCTCTCAAAATTCATAAGCGACTCTCCAAATAAAGAAGCCCAACATTCTTATAAAGATGCAGACCTGGCAACTCTTTGCAGTTTACATCTGATTTTTCTAAAACCTTAAACAAAAGTAGTTTAAGCTCAGACTGTGGAGGCTCTGCAGAGGCTAAAACACAAAGAATGAAAGAAGTAAAACATGGCATTTTAAAGGAAACACATAATTCTAACAATGATAAACGCCCTAGTCTGCACAGATATTCTACATTTCTTCTTTCTACTTGTTTATTACAATATATAATACAGTATATGACATTACACAGCACTAATGATAATATCCTGCATTGTTAACATTTCTTTTGTTTGTTGTTGTTGTTTGAAACTCTACAGGGCTCATTCTCTTTGTGAGGAAGGATCAGACCGAACTGTGTCCACACGAGCGTCTTTCACCGGAGCTGGAGCCATGGCACGGTAACTATCACCAAAACCCTAAACCCTAAACCCTAACCCTAAACATAACTATAACCTCAGCACACACAAGTCTGTAGACCGGCTGTAGTTACTCCTACTTCACTGGAGCTGGAGCCATGGCACGGTAACTATCACCTTCACCTAAACCCTAAACCCTGAACCCTAAACCTTAAACCATAACTACACATGAGTTTGTAGACCGGCTGTAGTTACTCCCCCTTGACCGGAGCTGGAGCCATGGCACGGTAACTATCACCCACACCACAACCCTAAACCCTGAACCAGAACTACACATGAGTCAGTAGACCGGCTGTAGTTCCTGAGCCTCCTTCACCAGAGCAGACTTAAGCACTGATGAGTCTGGAGCTGTAAATCCTTCTGTACACTACAGGAGTTTTGGTCTGATTTTAATCTCGATGTTTCTCTCTCTGAGTTCAGGAGGCGTGATCAGAGTAAGAAATGTGTTGTGGTTTCTCTCCTTTTGTCTGTGTCTCTGCGACTCTGTTAATAATATGAACAATGCATTTCATTTATACAGCGCTTTTCAAGACACCCAAAGACACTTCACATTATGCATTATTCATTCACATTCATGAAAGCGTTTTCTTCTTTATCAGACAAGTATCAGTAAAGCTGGGCTTACACTGTGCGAATTTTGAAACGATTTTGCCACGAATTTTTGTCGCACGACAGATTCAAGATCGTAGCAAAATTCGGCTCATCCGTACGAGTAATTCGTGCAGTGTCTGTGGGGCTACGATCTGCGATAACCTGCTCACGATGAACGCACGACAGCTGATCGTAGCATCGCAGCAACATCAAACATGTTTGATATTTGTCGTGTGTCGCAGGGTCCAGGCGCTGCTGAAGCAGGGAAAACAGCGTGTATGCTAGCACAGAGGTGTACAAAGATAACAAGCACACCTGAACAAACCTCCGTGAATGAGGGGCCAACTTCACGTTCTGAACAAATCCCCACGCACACAAAGACATAAGTGCAACACACTTTAAACAAGCAGGGCTAACAGTTTTGTTATGTTTTTGGTGTATTCAGAATAAGAAGATAGGGTTAGGGTTCTACCGTGTCAGACCATGTAGCGCACAGCCTAAATATGAAGCTTACACGGCAGCATCCAAACAACTCAGCCACCTGTGCACAATCAACATCAGCAACTATTGACAACACAGCCACTTTCACGAAGAATATAGTGTATCGATGCACATGAAACCACAATCATAACGCCATGCGCTGCAACCAGCACAACTCTCAACAACACGCGCCAGATATCCCCCACATAGCCTACATCAAGCCACGTAACACGGGCACATACAGCAGTCAGACGCTCGTAAATCAGATTTACCCATGAGCTCTTACCTTCTTATTCAAAGACTGAAGTAAACACCGTCTTCATGTGCGCTGTCCTTTGTTTCGTTTCCAAAAAAGTTTATTTAGTCCAAAACACAGCTGAAACTGAAAGTCCATCAGGCCAGCGAGGTCCGAGGTTTAGTGAATCAAACCACAAAGATACACTTTGGCTTCACGCGGCTGTCATCCAGCTCAAAATATTAAAATAACTCGTCGCATCTTCTGTTGACGGTACACCTTCATTTTGCTGCTGGACAAACCTGTGGCTGAGTGACGTACGCTAGCATACATGACGTGATCAGGGGAAGAAAAGCTCTGAATGAGAGCGGCTGGTGATGGCTGTATCCCAGCGCTGCTGCGCACACACTTCCCTGGCTCAGATCCCTCGCACAGTCTGAGCAGGTTGAACGTATGCGTTTATCGCTCCGCACAGTGTGCGCACCTCCGTCGTGAGGTCGCGCTCTTCTCGTATACGATTCTATCGCACAGTGTGAGTTTGGAGATAATTTCGTACGTATTAAAATCGTGCAAAATCGCACAGTGTATGCCCAGCTTAAGAGATGGTTTTCGACGGTCACTTCCGTCTTCGTCAGAGGCGTCGCAGGTCGCCATGGTGACGTGTCTTATTAGACTTCTAATGTAATAAACCATCTCTTACTGATACTTGTCTGATATAGAATAAAACACTTTCATGAATACTGTGAGAAGACATGATGAACATCCCTAACCTATTATTCATTCATTTCATACTCGATAGTAGTAAGCTACTATTGTAGCCACAGCTGCCCTGGGGCAAACTGACAGAAGCTAGGCTGCCATTTTGTGCCATCAGCTCATCTGACCACCACCAACCATTCATACACACACCAGATCCATAGACAATGTGGGTGAAGTGTCTTGTCTAAGGACACAACGAGTTTTTCCTCTCGTCCCACTGTGTCTCCCATCCGCGTACTGCCGAGGCCCAACATGCTTAGCTTGTGAGATCTGACGGGATCAGGCTTTGACGAGCTGGTCTGGTCACCTGTGATTCTGTTAGGAGTGTTTGTCCGGAGCATCATGTTGAGGTTCACCTGCTGCACGAGCGAGGACCTTTACAACAGAAGCATCTGGTGCATCTGTGACGGCGACGCTTCAAATGTCAAATAAACAAGAAACATAAATGTAACTCTTTGTGCTCGTAGTCAAAGTGCAGGATTCTTTTTAGGAGCAACACACCTGCTCCTTAAACAATGTGAGAAGCACTTTTACTAGACGATAGAACATGGACAACACTGTTTGTTTTAACGTTTTCATTTGACACCCACAATGCGTCAGCTCCCTAACTCTAATGAGCCTCCATTCTCACTGTCAGACAAATAATCCTTGTAAATGTCCTTATGTCTGTGGCCTGTCCTTTTTTTGATATGTCAAAAAAATCACTAAAGATCTTAAACTCCTCTCGGTTTAAAGAAGTGACAGAGCCTGCACGTTCTGAGAGACAGCTGTGACACCAGGGCTGCAACAAGTTCATCAATTCATCGCAACTAATCGGTTATTGAAATAATCACCAACTAATTTAATAATAATTAATTTAATTTAATTGTAACTGGTCTTTATACAGATTCCAAACATCCATGAGCTGTGAAAAAGAATCAGATTTAATGGAAGCGATAACTCAGCTGAAATTTGGCCAAAATCTTGTCTTCAAGTCACTTTTGCTTTCTAAACAACTAATCGATTAATTGAAAGAATAATCGCTCAACGAATTGATTACCAAAATACTCATTAGTTGCAGCCCTACACCAGTCTAGTGTATGATCTGTGTTTGAATCAAAGAAGGAGACAGCAGATGCACCAGATGCTTCTGTTGTAAAGGTCCTCGCTCGTGCAGCAGCTGAACCTCACCATGATGCTCCTGACAAACATCCTAACAGAGTCACAGTGACGCAGAAACCACAATAACCTCTCTTACTCTGGCCACATCTCCTGAACTTGTGGAGGAAAACATCAGACTGAAAATTGGCAAGTATGTCTGATTGCAGCCCGCAGAACTAACGACACGCCCCTCGTGACACGCCCCCTCACGACACGCCCTCACGACACGCCCCTCATGACACGCCCTCATGACACGCCCCCTCATGACAGTAATGACGTTATTTTGGCGAATATACAAACCGTATTTATACAAAAAATGTCCAAACCTGTGGTAAGAGACATATAAGCCGGGGGTGTAATTTAAAATAAGCATCTTAAAAAAATCTATTTTAAAAGCCGACGCGGAGTGGAGCTCTACCGGCAGTGAAGCGGCTCCATTTCCGGTGCTAGAAAAACGTTGTATCTGGGACCAGAGAACGGGTAAGTTTAGGAGAAGGGTTAGGGCGATGGCTAAGGTTAGTAAAAAGGTTTGGGTAAAGGTTAAGATAAAAAATATAACAGTTTAGGCCTGTTTAGCAACAGTTATAAACTCATCACCATGGCAACCACCTCCGGACCTGACTATCAGCACTAACCACTGGAAACACGTCAAATCAGACAAAATAAAAAGCATGTAATAAATAAAGCAATTAAAAATAAAGACATTACTCTCCAGGTCAATTTTTAATAATTCCGGCAATATTATTAAATAATACTAAACGTAATTTGGGTGAAAATGCCCCCAAAGTACAAATAATATTAAATTATTCAACTTTCCATCTATAGAGTTCGTATATTCACCGAGGTTTTACATTTTACATCGTCTCTGGCGTCTTTATCGTAAAGGGTTGATGTGAATATCGCCACCTAGTGCAAAGACTGTTCACAACACTAGTGCTCACGACACGCCTCCATCTTGCAGTCTGCAGCGGGACCCTACTCAAAATTGGGCCAAAACTCCTGTCGTCTGCAGAAGGCTTTTGACTGTAGTTACCCCTCTGTCTCTTCTCCTCTCTCCTCTCTCTCACAGGCTCTCTCACTTCCTCCTCATGCTGCGTTCCTGGCTCACACACACACACGTTTAGCTGTAGTTTGGCTGTAGTTTAGGCTGTAGTTACCCCTCTGTCTCTCCTCCTCTCTCCTCTCTCTCACAGCTCTCTCACTTCCTCCTCATGCTGCGTTCCTGGCTCACACACACACACGTTTAGCTGTAGTTTGACTGTAGTTTTAGGCTGTAGTTACCCCTCTGTCTTCCTCCTCTCCTCTCTCTCACAGGCTCTCTCACTTCCTCCTCATGCTGCGTTCCTGGCTCACACACACACACGTTTAGCTGTAGTTTGGTTGTAGTTTAGGCTGTAGTTACCCCTCTGTCTCTCCTCCTCTCTCCTCTCTCTCACAGGCTGTCTCACTTCCTCCTCATGCTGCGTTCCTGGCTCACACACAGAGGAGACACGGATCAGGAGAGACACGACTCGTTCCTGGACAGATTTCGAGGTCCGGAGCTCAGAGACTTCGCCGGTCGAGGGAGCAACGCCACAACACAGTCTGTGGGTCCCAGCGAGGCCCTGCGCAAGAGGAAGTGAGTGTCTCCACCAGCGAGAGGAGAGACGTTAAAGCCAGACACTACAGTTTTCTCTCTCTAAACATCAACTGTACACTGCTCCAGTTTATTTTCAATCTACCTTATCCATAGAGTTATCTGGAAAAATGTAACTAGGAGACATAACAGTCAAGCCTTAAAGCAGCTCCTACACAAACTTGGAATCCGATTCAGAAAAAGAACTTGCTTCAATGTGAATGTGCAACATAGAACCATATAAACATTACAAAACCAAAACTATATTTGCCTTTAATTCAGTTACTTTCAATTTGATTCAAAGAACTTTATTTTTCCTGTAATGCTGCGTTCAAACCGGACAGCGTTTAAGCGTCTAAATTAGTGCGTTAAAGTGTATTTTGACGCAGAATATTTTCGAGGCTGAACAACAGGCATCCAAAACTCCCCAATGCTCGTCGAGGCGTCGGGTGACAAAGACACTCTTTACGCCCACCGCGCTTCTTCTTGTTTCTGCTTGTTTGTAAAAGTGTTTGTTTTGCTGGTAGACAGATCACTTAGAGAGAGGAGGAGAGAGAGAGAGGCTGCTGTAACTTTCTCTTTCTCCTCCAGACAGTTGTTTTGCTGTCTCTGTCCTCCTCCAGTGTCACGTCCTACAGCAGGTTTAAACACTCTGTCCTCCTCCAGTGTCACGTCCTACAGCAGGTTTAAACACTCTGTCCTCCTCCAGTGTCACGTCCTACAGCAGGTTTAAACATTTTGAATAGATCCATGTGAGGCTTTGTCAGTCCAGATCAGGTCCATGTGGTTTGTTTTATGTCGACAGATTTTCAGAGCAACAACAAGAAACGACTTAGTCTTTGAAAAAAGCCCCAAAACAAACGTCCTTTGGTTAAAGAAGTTGATAAAAGACTTGAGTAAACAGTGGTCCTTTCCTCTGGATGTGAGAGGAGAACAGCAGCAGGTCACATGACACAGGACTGACAGAGGCTCTGATTGGCTGACGCCGACTTCCAACGCGTCTGAAGATGGATTTTCATAACTCCTGCGTTCGCCGCAGGTTTGAGCTTCCACTTCACAAGACACTGCGTCTTCAGAGACATGAAGGCCCCAGACGCCAATACATGAGACAAATACGCTTGAACGCTTAAGACGCTGAAGGGTTTACATTGACTTAACATCAAAAATGCAAATACACTGTCCGGTCTGAACGCACCATTAGGGAACTTCACTTGTGTCCGACACAAACACACAACCCAAACAGGTCAAACCCATTAAAAACACAACTACTATTAAAAGTAGAGCTGGGCAATATTGTGATAAAAATAGAATCGTGAGCTCATCTTTGTGACAATCTGCTTTTTTGATGAAATTGTCACATCGTGATTTCCCTTTTCTCTATTTGATGCATCTGTCTGTTCAAATACAGACCAATTTTTTCCAAAGTCTAAGAGTTGCCAAATCCAAATCTTTATGCGACTTTGGGCTTCTTTTTTGAAGTCTCTTTTGGACTGCGTTTTTAGTTCGTAAAAGGAGTGAATTTTAGCAATTTTTCAGGTTTGATTTTTGGAAATATATCAGTGTATATGATAGAAACAGGAAAATTAAGCATGTGTTCATGTCTAAAAGTTGCTATTAATGTAAGAGAAACACACGCACTTGTTTTGCAGCAACACACAATGCTGTAATTAATCGATAATTTTCTTAACTTTTTATTAAAAGACTGAGGTCGCTTGTTTCTTTCTGAAAACCTGGCAACACTGATCTGATTTTGACCGCTGGATTTAGCTGTTGATAGTGAATTGTATTTACCTCAAGGACAATATAATAAAAGGAAAATAAACGGTCTGCAAGAATCGTGCTAAAATCGAAATCGTGATCTGGCTCCAAATAAATCGCGATGTTAATTTTTGCCATATCGCCCAGCCCTAATTAAAGTATAAAAGTTACAACAAAGAAAGCACAGGTAATTAGTAAAATCATCGCTTGTTTAAAAGTCTAATAGATGTTGGCACAAAGAAGGACGTTGCCCGCTCGGTGCCTATTTTTTTAATGAACTTATCTTCGTCGAGTGACACCTGACGACAAAAATGAGCCACGTTTGTCTTTGTTTATCTGAGGCACAAGAAAAGCCTGAATGTTCTTTGATAAAATGCAGGTTTATGGACATTTGGATAATTGGATAATTCCTCTGCAAAAAATGGTCTGGAATAAATGTAAAAAGTGAAGGTGCTGCTTGCTTTTATTCGTTACTTTAGAGACAAAATGATTTATTCCAGATTGGATCATTTGTCTTTTTCTCATGTGTAGTGTCTCGCTTTAACTCAACTGACAAACAAAAAACACTGGAGCGATCACAGAAATATGTTTTTAAAGGAAGAAACTGAATGAAATGTTGACTATAATGTACTTTTCTGTCCAAGTCCTGCGCCTAAGTGGCCTCTGGCTCTTTACAACATGAATAACTGCAACAACACCGACGAGTAAGTGTTTGTGGAAGTAGAAAACAGTAGAAATAACCTGTAATAAACGGTGTAATAGCAGCTGTAGCTCTGTAGTAATAACATCCCTGTTCCTGCGTCTCTCACTGTCCACGGATCGTCTGCAAAACAACAAGAGAAACCGGCCTCACGCTGCCATCTGCTGGACATTGTGTGACCTGCAACCACAAAAACAGATCAATAGATTTGGATTATTAGTGATCAATGGTTTAAATGTGTTTCTCAACTCTCCACCAAAGATAGATTTGTATTTTGTAATTTTATCTCTGACTTTAAATCTAAATTTTGCTCTGAAATTAGTCTAAAACAGTAGAAGATTTAGTTTGTATTGATTGGTACATGTTCCACAGTTTGAGAAACACTAATTTGAACCATTGAGTTGTAATAATGACCAGAGAGAGTGATTCTGACTGAAGATAATATAAAAACAAGACCGTGAAGTGTATAAAAAGTCTTAAAGTTACATTAAATTAAATGTTTGTGTTGATAGATCGAAAGAGTGAGAGAGATGATATTGAAATAAATGAATATCTCGCCAATGTCTATTATTATTATAATTATTATTTTTTAAGAATAAAATAAAAGTTTGGGGGGGATTGTCAGGTAAAATGCTGCGTTCCAAAAAATACCAGTTCCCAGTTCAGAGCGTTCCAACCTAATCAGCTCGTATGTAAACATTATGACTAGGCCTAATGCTAACCTTTATTCTAGTGTTGTCACGATACTAAAATTTCAAACTCGATTTGATACTTGAAAAAAAAAAACTCGATACCGATTTCGATACCACAGTGCCAACAAATTTTTCTTTTCTTATGATAGTATTTTTACTTTTAATTTTTTTTTTTTATGTATGTTTTTCTTTTTGATATTATTAAAACAATAGAGGTTCTGCACTGACATCACATTGCTCAGCAACATTTAGAATGAGTGGCATTTCTTCAATGTATTTCTTTGTTGTCGTGACAACAGCTTGTCTGCTAAAACAGTTGGTGATTTAGGACATTTTAACTGCAACAAACTGACTCAAAAACATCTTTTTTAAGAAGAAAAAGGTAATAAGTTCAACTGTGTGTGATTTCTATGTCTGATAAATGTGAGAAGCTAAAGTTTATCTGCTTTGCTACAACTGTTGACTTGATTTTCTCTGTTTACATGTCAGTTACAAAACCAGTGCTCAGTAGACTTGTGGTGGGTTGAATTTGTTCTCAAACTGTAGTTTAATGTTCCTGTTTTAGCTGTTTATTGAACTCTTACAAGAGAAAATGTCCTTTCTCTCCATTAACTCTAATGCATCCTTGCACTCAGCCTGAACATTTAGAATGATGTGAGGTCACCTGCAGAACCTCTATTGTAAAACAAAAGTTTTTGGGGAAAATGATCAGGTAATAACCTGATACAAAAATAAAAAAAATAAAAATGATCAGGTAAAAATGTGATACTATCAGGTAATACCCAAATGCAAAAAAACCCCAAAAAATCAGGTAATTACTTGATATTGTCAGGTAAATACATAATTTTTAACATACAGTAAATTTGCATCAAGTAATACTTAATATCAGGCAATTAATTACTAATACAATATAATTTATACAAATATTAGAAAAAATTAGGTAAAAACGTGATAAAAACAAGTATTGTGTTACCTGATTTTTTCTTTTTCTTTTACCTGGTAGTATCTCGTTATTACCTGATATTTATCATGAGATTTTGTGTTACACCTAAAACAAATAATAATAATAAAGTGAAGATTGGCAGTACATTTGACTCTAAAATAGTTTTCAAAATCCAAATACATAAGGGTTACATAAGACTCTCTTTAGTTTACTTCTTTAGACATTTTAATGCATTATTTACATCGAGACAGGTATCGGTATCGGAACCTACTCTGAGACAAAATATCGGTATCGGATCTCTCTGGTCATTATGATTCTTATAGTACCTCAGTGATCCCGTAGATTCTGTCCATCCGTCCTTCCCGTTTGTGTCCTGGAAAGATAAAAAAAATAAATAAACAGAACATGTGATCTGTAGCAAAAGGAGGACAAGAAAGACGAGATCAAGAAAGAAGAGAAGAAGGAAGAGGAGAAGAAGGACGAGAAGAAGGAAGAAGAAAAAAAGGACGACAAGAAAGACGAAAAGAAGGATGAGAAGAAAGATGAGAAGAAGGATGAGAAGAAAGACGACAAGAAGGACGATAAAAAAGACGACAAGAAGAAAGAGGAGCCTCCGTAAGTACAGAGTAGTCTGCAGAAAGTCTTTTAAATGTATTACAAATGTATTTAAGTATTTATTTAATGTATTTAAGAGTTTCAGGACAATTTTCAAAGGTTTTATCTGCTGTTATAATTTTATTTTTTGTCAGAATATGATGTTTTTGTAAAAGTCAAGTGTCTTCACAGCAGCATAAAGGATTTCAGACATTCTCCAGGCCAATAATATTTCACACACAGATGTTTGAAGCTCAAATGAATCTTGTTTAAAGTCAGTTTTTATGTTGTAATACAAAAGTGAATGGGTCTAATCCAGGGCTGGCTCAATTTGACAACATAAATATTATTATTCTTCATAATTCAAAGTATATTAACTTGTTGGAAATACGTTCATACAAGATGACTCAAACCTGCAGGAATCATTCATAAGTAAACTCATGATGAAAGAAGCCGTTAGAACAGAGGTGGGCAACTAGTATTGACCCTATTTTGTCCCGCCTACTTTTCTAGGACATGCACTTCCTGTTTAGCTGCATTTAGCCTGTCATTATATTTAATTAAAATTGCCCCACAAGACAGACAAACAAACACGTTAGCTACCTTAACAGAGCTAAACAGGAAGTGCATTTCCAAGCCAAGTGGGCGGAACAAAATAGGGTCAATATCGAGAGCTGATTAAAATATACTCATCAAAAATATAAACGCAACTTATACTGCCCACAATAAAATGCCACCCTGAAATGTGCATTTTGTTTTTGCTTTATTGGCGGTCTGGGGACTCAGAACCAGTCAGTATCTGGTGTGACCACCATTTGCCTCATGCAGTGCAACACATCTTCTTCACATAGAGTTTATCAGATTGTCTATTGTGGCCTGTGGAATGTTGGTCCACTCCTCTTCAATGGCTGTGCGAAGTTGCTGGATATTAGTGGGAACTGGTGCACGCTGTCGTATACGCCGGTCAAGCACATCCCAAACATGTTCAATGGGTGACATGTCCGGTGAGTATGCTGGCCATGCAAGAACTGGGACATTTTCATATTCTCTGAAAAGCCTTTGGAGACGGCTTATGGTGGAGAAATAAACATTCAATGCACGAGCAACAGATCTGGTTGACATTCCTGCTGTCAGCGTGCCAATTGCACGCTCCCTCAATGCTTGTGGCATCTGTGGCATTTTGCTGTGAGACAAAACTGCACATTTCAGGGTGTCCTTTTATTGTGGGCAGTATAAGGTCCTTTATTGTGGCAGTATAAGGTACACCTGTGCACTAATCATGATGTCAGATCAGCATCTTGATGTGGCACACCTGTGAGGTGGGATGGATTATCTCAGCAAAGCAGAAGTGCTCACTATCACACATTTAGACAGATTTGTGAACAGTGTTTGAGAGAAATGGTAATATTGTGTATCTGGAATGAATTTTAGATCTTTAAGTCCATCTCATGAAAAATGGGAGCAAAAACAAAAGTGTTTCGTTTATATTTTTGTTGAGTATAGTTTGGGTTTTAATCTGGATTTGAGTTGTTTTAACTAGATTTAATTTGAGTTGTTTATATACTGTAGAATATTTCACTGGTTTTTGACAGATTTTTAAAGAAACTGGCAGAAAAATGCCTATGAAGTAAGTAAGTAAAGTGTAAGCAATTGACAAATAATTGTACTCAAATTAAAAAGTCTGAAACTGTTTAGATGGAAAATGTGTCAACTGAAAAAAAAAGTCAAAATCCAAAAAATCAAGCTGTTTTAACTTGAATTTTAAGAATATATAGACTATTTAATATACAATGATCTTTATTAGGAACACGACTGCAGACACATGCTTCCGAGCAACTGTAAGTCAATCAAAAATAAATATAGAGAGAAACAGCTATTCTCATAAACATGCATTAAAAAAATAAAAAGATACATTTTCTTTGAGTTAAAACAGCCACATTTAGAATGTGCTAAATGTATATTCTCTTATTCAAACAAATGGATTGTTCTTTGACCTTCTGTTTAACGGCTTTTTCTATAAACTTGAGACTGTTATATTTTAGTTCACTCCAGAAACTTAGAAGACTTAATTTTGCTTCTGAAATTGTCATGATTTTAAATGTTTTGAAGAATCATCTTATTATTACCCTAATAATCTTGACATCCCTTTTCTCTATAAAAACAGAAAAACTTCTAAAGAGAAAAGTTATATAGAGCTGCTTAAACAAGTCTTGTCCAGCCCTGAACTGTAACTTGAACATAACTGTTTTCATGTTTGTTTTCAGGAAGGAGATCTGGATTATGGATCCGTCCGCAGACATTTATTACAGATGGTTAACGGTCATCGCCGCTCCAGTCTTTTATAATCTCATCATGATCGTAACAAGGTACAAATACTGATTATTATTATTATTATACATTTGTAAATGTAAGTGACAGTTTTACATAAATCATAAACAAGTTTATGAAATATAAATATAAGTTGAAAGTAACAGGAAGTGTCTAAAATGGTGAGATCGCACTGAGAATAAGCGAGGTGAGATTGGGCCTGAAATGATGCACAGGTGAGATGATTACTGAGGCAGTGGCAGGTATCGACCCTTTGCAGGTGTGGTCAGGCTCTTCTCCATGATGAAGGCAAAAGCTCTGTCTGTGAGTGTTACAACTATGGAAACTTTGCAGAAAACCTGCCTGTTTCTAAGTGACTTCGCCTAAGCCTGGAGCTTTTTTATTTACATTTTGATAAAGACAGAAGACGCCAGTGGGTGGCACCAGTAAATAAAAAGAACTGGAATCCCTCTAAGTTGTTACAGATTTGCAGTGAACACTTAAAGGAACCGTATGTAATATCCACAACTAGTGGTTTTAGAAAGGTATAACAATCACAGATGAACATGGGTTGCCAGATTGTGAAATGGCTCATACATTGAAGATAGGAAGCTACTGATTACTGATTCAAAATTAACTTCAGCTTCTAAGAAACCAAACTGGCAACCCAAATGAGAGAGTCATGTGAGGCTTATTCTGCTTTCTGATTGGATAATAAATGTAAACATCAACAAAGGGACATCATGTCCATTGCTTTTTTAATTAAGAATAACTCAGAATTACATTGACTTTCAGTAAAAATAATAGTATATTTGGACATGTTGACCTTGTACCTTTGGGCACATATAGGTCATGTTAATGAAATCTGACATCAAAATCTTACATACGGTTCCTTTAAAACAAGGTAAGTCAATGCTAAAGAAAAAAAAAAGATGCACTGAATCTGCTCCAGTGCAAGACAAAAACCCTGTTTACCACAGAATGTACAAATCATGAGCAGAAAAGTAATTTTATAAATCTGCAAACACAGCAGGAGGAAGAGGGCATGGATCAGCTGCTACTTCCACAGACAAATGTACTGAACATGCACTAGAAGCATCCATTGCTTTCTTTACCAAAAAATAACAAAATCTGTGAGAATGTGTCAGTTTTGCTCCTGTAACGCTGCGTACACACACTTCTGCCTTCATCATGGTGCAGCCACTTGATCATGTGACGTAGGTGCAAACGGTCAATAGTCTTCTAGGCTGAATATTCACGTCCTAGCTCCATGACATGATGAAGAAAATACATTATTTTCTTATTGTTCTGTTCGTAAACTGGAGTCACTTTGATAGATTTACATTTAAGTCTGTTTTCTGTTCTGTTTGTTTGTTCGTTTTCCAGAGCGTGTTTTAACGACCTGCAGGACAATTACACCAAACTGTGGATCTTCCTCGACTACACCGCAGACCTGATCTACTACACCGACTCGTTTGTGCGCTCCAGAACAGGTACAAAGACTTGAGACTTAAAGTATGTCCTCTTCACACAGATATTTCCTTCAGGTCGTCTGTGAAGTGTAAACTGTCCCAGGGCGTGTTGAGTTTTTTCACTCGGGGGGAACGGAGGCTGTAATTGTCTTGTTTTTACAGATTTTCCTCTGAAACGGCAACAGATACGACTTGATTTATGACACAACCTTTTGCTTGATTGATCATCCATCAGAATCAGAGTTCACTCTCTCTCTTTTAATCCTTCGGCGCTGAAAAAGTCTAAACATCCAAACTTTGCAGCTCTGTCCAAATTTTCCACAATTGTCATAAGTTTGTTTAATTTTCAGCTTTTTAATTATAAGAAAAAATAGCAACTTTATTGGAGAAAGATCCGCCATAAAAAGGAACAATAATTTAGTTCAAATCTGAAGGTAAAATAGCCACAGAGTAATTATGAATTAATTTATAAACAGTTGTTGGATTAAAAACACAAACAAGTCCACTTCTTTATAGCGACTTTGGGCTTTTTTGGAAAGTCGCGTGAGAATTTTGACACTCGCGCGTTGCGTTTTTTTTGGGCTTGCTCCTGAGTGACAGTTTGATGTCATAAAAAATATGATTTGGGCCAAATTTGGTGGAAAAGTTGCAGACATTTTTACAATTTGCACAGGACTAGAAACACAGACGACGTCAGCAATTTTGACATTCTAAACCAAAGGTGAATATTCTCCTGACTTACCAGACACTGTTTTGGTCCCACCTCGGTCCAGCGATGACGGACTCAGTGATGGATTTGGAGACAATTGTTCAAATGTTCTGGCTGAACTGGAAGCTTCTCAGTTTCCTTTGTAAGAACGGCTGTAACAATATAATCCTTAGTAGCTGCATTAAGTATAAATGTCACAGGCAAAGCTGATAATCCAGGTATTCTATAGAACAGGTGAGAATCTCTAACAAGGCATAATTTCTTTGAATGCAAATGAAAAACACACACAATTTTAATTTAAAACCATCCAAAATAAGAATCTACTTTGAGAAGCAGAATAAGTTATGAGTGTGCTACAGTGGGTCAAAAATGGAATCTACAGGTGCTCTACGCCAAAAACAAGTCTGAATAAGAGACTTGCTCCCGTTTCCAGCCAGTGTGACAGCAGTCAGAAGATGAATCCGAGGCACTCTGTAGTGTGTGGCAAAAGTTTAGAATCCTTTATTGACCCGTTCAGAGCCTACGTCATTTTGGGGGCGGAGCCACACTGGTGCCCTCCGCAGAGTTTCCTCATAAGTTTCTAAACAAAACGAGTAAGCTGTACTAACGATATTAAACGGTTAGAAAACTTAACAATGACTTCAAACGAAGCTCTGACCATTCCTAATGTGTTCCTTGGGTTTGCACCACTGACACATTTTATAACTCGTAATTTTTTCGGGGTAACTAGCTAGCCGCTAAAATCTATAGAAACAATGAGGGATCACTATCAAAACAAAAAAACAAACACATGTCCTCAGAGTCATGTAAGTATATCCTCTAAGTCTTTTATACAATATATTTCTGTAGAAATCAGCACAAAATAATGCCACAGGTGCAGTTTACTGTGAGTCTAATTCTACACTGATAATTGATAAATAATTAACACAATTTGCACAAAAATCTTAAGCAATGTCACGGTAACTCACCTCCTGAGCTTTTCCATAAATTACGTCGTCAAACTCATCAAGGGATTTGTAGTTCAAAGCTTTTCTCTTGTGCACATGAGTTTTCCATCAAATATAAGTAAATATCAGGTGGCTGAATGTCGGGACACTTACTAACGTCACGCTAACATTCAGTAGCTAACTGTACATGGATCTGGAGTCACTAACGTCATGCTAACACTCAGTAGATAACTGTACATGGATCTGGAGTCGCTTTCTGTTCGTTAAATTGAGTTTTTAAAGAGAGTTTTGCGATTTTTAATGAAAATGCACCTGTGTAGCTTGAAAAGCCTGAGACTGGGACCACTCAGGGCTCCAGTTAGCGCGCGCAGCCATCTTTGTTTACTCACAGTAAATGGGTCTAATGTGACATGGATAAGCCGACGCGTTTCGACACGTGTCTTCTTTAGGGCATAACACAAATTTTACACCAGGTGTTAGATTTAAATAATCATGAGAATCTACTTTAGGCTTACTGATGCTTGAGTATTTGTTTGAATAAATTTTATTTTAGAGTTTCAAATATCAAGTCGATTCCCCTAAACCCCCTTTTCAAGATAATTAAAAAATAATAATCTCAGTGCAAATAAATATTTATTCAAGGGGAAAAAAATGATTCCACCCTTGACATGACACTGTGTATTAAATTGTTTAGCTGAAGAAAAGTTTGGGCTCCTCGGCAAAGGTTTGTCCCTGTTGATTGTGGGGTTGGTTGTGGTAATTTATGTCCATAAGTCGGTTGTTTTATATCAAACTAAGTACACTTGACTAAATGTTTAAAGAACTTTATAATGATCTGCAAATTAGTCTTAAAAAATCTGAACCACAACCACACCCACAACAACCATCACAACTGCAGCAACAAAGTCAGGCTTTGCAGAGAAGCCCAAATCTCTCCTTAAATTAATACATACTACGTACCAAGAGGAAATAATGATACAAAATTATCTTTTACTTTTTAGGGGATTGCACTTGACATGGCCAAGAAACACAAAATGTAATTAAATAGATACTCTGTGGGGCCAAGTTTGACCCTTGGACACTCATTTGCATGGTATTTAATAAAAAAACAAACATGTTTTTCATTTGCATTCAAATAAATTATGCTTTATCATAAAGTCTTCTACTTTGCCTTAAAGTTGTCAGGTATTCTATGCAATGCCTGGATTACCAACTTCGCCTCATTCCTCTTGTAGTATAAATTCTGTACAAACTCATGCAAATGACTTGAGGACAGGAGAAAACGCGGGTCAGTCAGTCCAACATCACTGGAGAAGCAGAAGCCTGTGTTGACTGTATCTCCTGAGCGTCTAATCTGACTTAATCTTCTTTGCAGGATACTTGGAACAGGGCCTGCTGGTCAAAGACGCCAAGAAGCTGCGCGCCAAGTACCGAACCACGCCGCAGTTCAAGTACGACATGATCTCCATGATTCCCACCGACCTGCTCTTCCTCAAGTTCGGCTACAACAACCCGGAGTTCCGCTTCAACCGCCTCTGCAAGATGGCCCGGCTCTTCGAGTTCTTCGAGCGGACCGAGACCAGGACCAGCTTCCCCAACATGTTCCGAATCAGCAACCTCGTGCTTTACATCCTGGTCATCATCCACTGGAACGCGTGCATGTTCTTCGCCATCTCCAAAACGATCGGTTCGGGACGGACACGTGGGTTTATCCGAACATTAGTCACCCGGAGCACGGACGCTTAGCGAGGAAGTACATTTACTCGTTATACTGGTCGACTTTGACCTTGACGACAATCGGAGAAACGCCTCCTCCAGTCAGAGACGTCGAGTTTTTGTTCGTCATCGCCGACTTCCTCACGGGCGTGCTCATTTTCGCTAGTATCGTCGGTAACGTGGGCGCCATGATCTCCAACATGAACGCCTCCCGCGCGGAATTCCAAGCCAAATCGACTCCATCAAGCAGTACATGCAGTTCCGCAAAGTCACCAAAGACCTCGAGGCCAGAGTCATCAAGTGGTTCGATTATCTGTGGACCGAGAAGAAGACTTGCGACGAAAAGGAGGTGTTGAAATTCCTGCCGGACAAACTGAAGCAGAAATCGCCATTAACGTACATTTGGACACGCTGAAGAAAGTCAGAATCTTCAGGATTGCGAAGCCGGGTTGCTGATCGAGCTGGTGCTAAAGCTGCAGCCGCAAGTGTTCAGTCCGGGCGATTACATTTGCAAAAGGAGACATCGGAAGAGAAATGTACATTATCAAAGAAGGAAGCTGGCCGTGTCGCAGACGACGGCGTGACGCAGTTTGTAGTGCTCAGCGACGGAGCGTACTTTGGAGAAATTAGTATTTTGGAATCAAAGGTAGTAAAGCAGGAAACAGAAGAACGGCGAACATCAGAAGTGTAGGGTATTCCGATCTTTTCGCGCTGTCCAAAGACGATTTGATGGAAGCTTTAACGGAATACCCAGACGCTAAAAAGGCTTTGGAAGAGAAAGGTAAAGCTATTTTGATGAAGGATAATCTCATAGACGAAGCGGTGGCGAACGCAGGAGCCGATCCCAAAGACCTGGAGGAGAAAATCGTGAGGCTGCAGTCGCACCTGGACACCATGCAGTCCAAGTTCGCGCAGCTGATGGCGGAGTTCACGTCGACGCAGTCCAGGATGAAGCAGAGGGTGACGGACATGGAGACCAAAGTGAAGTCCATGAAACCGGAAGATCTGTCCGAGTGGTGGCCGACAAGGACAAGAAAGTACAATAAAAAAAGAATACGAAGAGTCAGAGTTTAATGTTTTATTTGTACATTCAACTTGTGTCAAATGTGTACAGTGTATGCAGATGTAAGTTATTTTATTAAGGCAGTTGGTTCACGTCCTGCAGGAGAAGACCAGACATGAGTGTGTTTACATGTTCTCTTAAATGATACCAAACCATTGCTGACATAAATTTATTGTTTCATTGTGAAAGAAAGGAATAATCGTCTGAAAAGCAGTATTTACAGTAAGCATTCTACACTTCACACCCCAAAATGATTTGAACCAAGTTAATATCAGTCCCAATCATGTACTAAGCAGAGTTCTACAATTATTTCCCCAATTCTCTCCTTTGTCCAACGTCTTATTGCTCATGCCCATGTATTTATGTTTAGAATCTCCACGTTGGGATGCTTGTGCAGCTACACTACTATATTACCAAAAGTATTGTCTCACCCATTCAGTGATTAGAGTCCTAATCACTTGGCCTGGTCACAGGTGGATAAAGTCAAGCACTCAGACTGCAGACTGTGAAACAAGACATTTGTGAAAGAATAGGCCGCTCTCAGGAGCTCAGTCAATTCCAGCGTCGAACTGTCATAGGATGAACCTGTGCAACAAATCCAGTCCGCTCCTAAATATTCCACAGTAACTGTCAGCTCTATTAGAACAAAATGGAAGCATTTGAGAACAACAGCATCTCAGCTACGAAGTTAGGAATGGGATGTACTTCAGTTCATAGTCTGAGTAAAGGCAGGTGAGACAATACTTTTGGAATATAGTGTATCATGACATAGGCTGAGTTCACACTGCATCCAGTCCAACTCCAGTGCAGCTACTGGAGCGGTCTAGCTACGGTGAAAGACTTACATTAGCTCCGGTTGTCTGCAGTCCTGCTGCAGGAACAGGCTCTGCTGCCGACCTCGTGAGACCGCCAACTCACTCAAGTTATCATGCGATACCTCGCCATGTTTATAGGAAGTTCCAGTAAGGAAAGCCAGACAAAGCCCCATTGCTCCGGGATTTTTTGTTCTATTCACAACAATTCTTTACAACGTGACTCGTCTTCGTACAATGGGGAAGATAAATGTTATTTTGAAAAATGTATAGGATGCACTTTACACTCGCTCAAATGATTTCCTGTTTACATAGTTTCATTTCCCTAACTTCACAGAAAAGTTCTGGTGAGCTCCGGTGTCCAGACAAAATTTGAACACCGGATTGGATTGGACTGTTTGAGTGACTCTGGGACTTTTCAAGTTAAGTAAAGGCTCTTGGAGTTGGAGCGGATCAGTGTGAGCCCGGCCTTATTCTCTTTGATCAATATTATTTTACTGTCCCTGGGTCAGTTTTTTGCTCTGTTTCAATGACTCAAGTCAATCGAGATGAAGAAAATGTCTGGCGCTTTAAAATATCCTATATTTTTATGGAGTATTGTACAAATACGGTAATTATCACACGTCTGGCGACACTGGCTCAGTCACGCAGTCACACTTTGAGTCGTGCCGTGGTCAAGTATTTTAAAAGAGTTTTTTGGGCCCAGGGCGAGTCTAGGTCAGTTTTAGGGCTGCTTTAGCGCTATCAAAATGTTTGTAGCACCATCAGTCTTTATTCAAGCTTGATTGGTGCAAAGTTTAGTCACTTCTTTTCTTATTATGAGAAACTTTTCTGTAGCAAACCTAACCCTTTCCAGAAAACCCATATTTATAGAGAAGTCTTCTGTTTTCTGTCCGAACGCTGTCGTAACCGTGTTGTTGGAGCTCATGTAAACACACTCATGAAACACTTTTATAGACTTATTAAATTACATAGTTGTGCTTAGATTTGGCACAAAAAGAATTGACTTTTTTCCAGATCGTCCCATGTTTAAGATTCATTTGTCATCGTGTGATTCAGAAAACGTCCTTTTTTTTTCTGTGTTTCAGTTGGAAATATGCAATCTTGTAAATTATAATAAAACGATAAATGTCAGAGTTTTCATTTTGTCACAGATAAAATACCAGATCATGCAGGTAAATGTGTTTTAAATCACATCGTCAGTGCTTTGTTTTCCTGAGACTTTTGACTAACTATAAGTATCAAATATGACTAAAAATATGACTAAAATGGCATCGCAAATGTGCAAATTTTAACACAGCAAACCACAGTAACATGAACTTGATAAAAGGCTCAGAAGGCTGTACATTAAACATGAAACTGCACTGAAATAAATGAATCCTTCCCGCACACGAGAGGATTTTAGCCTGATTTAAAGCTCAACACTTCAGGGGGCGTGGCCTGACTTCAGGGGGGGGCGTGGCCTGAGTGCAAGGGGCGTGGAATCGTCTCTTACAACTAGGGATGTCAAGATTATCAGCTTAATCGATAATCGTGATTATTCAAGTCACAATATAACCGTAAAGACAAAAAAAATAATAATTGTGGCCATTTTAGAAGTAAAACTAAATTCTTACAGTTCATTCTATTGAAACTATGGATGGATAAATATCAGTTTGGCAACAGCTTTAGGTTTATAGAAAAAAACACCAATATTTGGCAAATATGCGCATGTTATAACCAAATATACACATTTAGTTTATATTTTGTACTGAAAAGTAAATTTGTGATTTAAAAATGTAAATATTTGAATAAACAAACAGCAGAAGGTCAAATAAAAGCTTGCTAAAAAACAAGAGTAATATAAAAATAAACTAAAGAAAAATTGTCATTACCATTTTGAAGCAAATCTTTCAATTCACGCACATTTCAGAGGCAATATTATAATGTTTTAAATTCAATCTAAATTAAAACTAATATTTTTGTCACATTTGCATTTATTATAATTAGGAAAATTTGATTTCGTGAAATTGGTCACAAACTTGAGGAAAAGTGTTTGACTGTGAGAATGAAATTTGGTAAATATTAGGGCTGCACGATTCTGAAAATGTCTGTGATATGGGCTCTGAGATTGCGATATTCGATATTTTGCGATATTTATTTTCAGTTAAGAAATGTCTCTGTACATTTATTTAAAGTCGTTATTACACTATTAAAACGATGTGCGTATAAACCGCACACCTTCTGTGGCTTAGTAATTGCTTAATCATTTATTAACTATTTTTATTGAGGCGCGGTCATGTTTAGACGATTTTTCCACGGTTGCTCTGAAAATCTGGCAACCGCAGTCGGTGCCCTACACACGTTATGCCTGACAGGTCACAGCTTTATCACAACTAGTTTTGTGCCTTTTCAATCTTGTTTTAAACCAACACAAATCACAAGAGTTGTTCTTAAGAGAAGAAGACGAGAACAGAGTCAAACCACTCGGCGCTAAAAACGGATGAATAATGCATAAACATTTAATAAATTATTGCACATCCTTGCGATATGGATATTGCACGTGTCAATATTGCGATATCGATATTTTTTATCGATATATGTGAACCCTAGTAAATATCATGAATAATCGCTAAATCGTGATATTTTGTCTTGCAATAATCGTAACGCTCAAATGTGACATCGTGACATCCCGACTTACAACTTCATTCATTCTCTCTGGCAAATTAACCCAAGTCGTGCTACAATAAATCGATTTAAAAGTCACACTGCAGGGAATGAGATGTGTTTGCACCACTTCAACAGTTTCAGCTTTAACATTATTAAACATTATCTTTAGCTTTCAGACACAAACAGCACATTTTATAAACACGTGGGTTTTTCCTGGTGAAATATTTACGTTGTTTGTGAAGATCTGAACATGACACAAATGATTATCTGATTGTAACTTGTTTCCGCTTTGTGTCAATTACAGGGTGACCAGATTTTCAAAATTAAAAACTGGGACACACTCGAGTTTTTGTGAAAATAACGGTTAAACGCCTCTTTCCTTTCTTTCCTCGACCCACTCCTCACAAAAAATCCCATCATGTGACCACGTGTAATGTGTTTTGTTATGCGTTTTTGTTGTATACTTGCTCTGCGTTCATGTTGGGAAGAGCGAGTGGCGGCGCGCGAAAGGTGCAGCGGCCCGGGGGCTCACTCCAAACGTAATTTTGTTGTACTCTGTGACAATGACAATAAATCTTTCTGTTCTGTCAAATAGGTATATTCTTAGCATTTAGTCAATTTGAGGCACCTTCACTCATGTATATTCTCTCAAACTTTTATCGGTGCAAACTTGTGCATTTTTATTGTGTTTGGTTATTTCTAAGCACAATTTAGTTTAATTAGAGTTTAAAAAAAAAGCAATATATCATCCCTTCACCGTTAGGAAGTGTCAAAATGGTCACAAATCAGGACAACCGGGACATGTCTTGTGTTAAACTGGGACAAACTTTGGATACGTTTTCTGGGACATGGGACACACGGCTCAAAATAGGGACTGGCCCAGGTAAATCTGGTTCAATTATTCAATTAAATATTTCATTATCATTGCTCATCTCAGCCAATTCTCCACAGAGAATGACTGGAACATAAGAACGATCCACACGTTTGAGACAAACAGAATTAACCTGTGAAAAAAGAATATTTGTCCAAGCGTGAGTTTTTAAGTTTCTAGTTCTGAGGAGGATAAACAGGCGTCCTTACAGTAGTGATGGATCTTAAAATGTCGCCACCTGTACTCGCAGAGGGAAACATCGAGATTAAAGTCGAGCTAAAACTTCTCTCGTGCGCAGAAGGTTTTAATGCCACAGCTACACTTGGACTAGCTTCATAGTTCAGAGCACCGGAGTGAACTTTACATTACACGTGTCCACACAAAAATAAATAATCTTTACACAAAACAATAAAGCTAAGTGCACTTTCACAGCATCAAACGTCATGCTACAGAGTCCAGTACAAATATAGTCACATAATACACACTGCCTGACCAAGAAAATACACCACAACAACAGCCTTGACGTCTGGATTTTAGCTAAACCGGAGCACCTGGATTAAATCTAAGCAGATACAGGGAGAATATTTAAACTTCACTCAGAAAAGTTCTGTTTGGAGTTAAACCGAGGAACTTTCACCAGAACAGATTCAGTTTTTTGGTCAGGCAGGTGTGAACATTCTTTGGTAAACCTGATGCAGTGTAATACTAAAACAACTCCATCTTCAGCACTGTGAGGCAGTTTGGCTCAGGCACCGGTGCAGCAGCTGGAGTTACGTGTGTGTGTCTGTGGCAGTGTTCACTTCCCTGTTTGTCTCTTTTCCTCTCACAACAAACCGAACCCTTTGGCGTAGGTGATGGCCTTCAGGAGCTGCTCTTTCAGTTTGTGTTTGGAGGAATATTCCGGCAGCAGCAGAGCGTTGAAGCAGGTGTGAGACGTGGGTAATCTGAAACGACAAACAAACATAACTTTACATTACAAACCTGTAGTTACACTTCACTTCAAGACAAACAGGAATGGGATGTTTCTGCTTTGTCACGATTGGATTATTTTCTGTATATTTAGTTTTTTGTGCAGCTGTACTGGAGCTGGATTTAAACATAAAGCCAATCTTAATATTTTCTGGTCATTCTGGTTCAATATTTGCAGAAACAATAATAAACAGAATGACAAAAACTCAACTTGCAATGAGATCAGTTAACAACAGCACTGGTTTTAAACACTTTATGCTCGTGCACATAGGACAAGATGAGCGGCAAATTTAGCCTTGAAATCCCGTTCGTGTGTCTTTGTCTGTCAGCGGAGGAGCAGCCTGATGTGCCCCCCGATCAAAGCAAAGATCCATCGCAAGCAATTTAGTCCAAATTTAGGCCTAGATTTACAAGACGTTCCTCATTCGTAACGTTTTGTGCTCACAGTTTATCTGGTATCGAGCTAATCTTCCTGTACATGGAAATGATGACTGCATAGGACACTCCAGGTGATCTTACCGTGACCCCCACACAGCCTATAATAACACGCATTGACAAGTTTACAAGTTATTCATATCAATAAAATGGCAAATGAAGTAAACCAACTCTTGAATCATATCCAGAAGAACGCAGATTCAATGAACACGGAGCTCGTTGTCGTGTAAAAGAGAAAATAATCTGACATAGAACAGTCTCGGATTCATGAAAATGTTTTTGGCTGATCCCAACAAGATTAGTTCTTTTGTCCATGAAGGCTTACAAGGCAAGCATTGAGTATGTGATGAATATGTATTTACTACAGGGACAGACCATGTCGTATGTTCACGGCTTTGGTGCGTTCAAAATAACGCAGTGGCTCAGAACGAATTACATTTACAGTTTATACACGATCAGAGGGAATATTATCTGAGTGAAAAGGACATTACAGAACCTGGTATAAATATTTACATGTCTATTTTATTAACCTGTGAAGTTGTGTTTGTGAGTTTCACCTGTCAGTAGGGCTGCAACAATTAGTCGACTCAACGATGTCGACTATAAAAAATCACAACGGATTTGTTAATGTCGACACGTTGCTTAAATCATTTTGATAAATGTCATATCTGCCTCTACCTGCCTCTACCTGAGAAGAAGACACGTGCAGCTGCAGGGTACGTATGTCACGTCAAACCGGGGATCTATTCAAAATCAAATGCACTGTTTTTGGGGACCGTGACAAATCGCAGCATTCACAGGCAACAGTAAGCTCTTTAAAAAACTTAGGGCAGTTTGGATCAGGCAGGAGGAGCTACCTGACGCAGCGAGGAACGACCTGACGCGAGAGTCGAATCAATCCTGGCCCTTCGATCCGATCGTTGCATAGTTCGAATGCTTTTGCTCGCTACGTGACGTCGATCAAGCTGGAGAGCTGTGACCCTATCACGAACCTCTTTTATCGTCCCTATCGTTCCAAAACATGCATAGGAACTCCTAAACACATTGTAACGAACACTTGCTTTGCGCATGACGCCCTAGAAAGATACACGTCCCTAGAAAAGTCGCCTGCATTGGTCGTCAGTCCGTTTTAACAATGTTGACAAATAAGGGGTTACTGTGACCGAGTGAGCAAAATAAGAAAAGTCGTGCAGCAGACAAAAATGAAGCAAGAAATGTTAGAGAGTTCTGAACAATTAAGATTGAGTCAATGACCTGCATCCCTACTCTGGATGTTTGTCCAGGAGAGATTTCGACTCTCTTTTACATGGTGAATCTGGAGCATCAGTTTGTGTAGTTAAGACGTTTATGACTGTGTCAGTATCAATTTCTACTTGTCTCTAGGGCTGTAGTCGACCAAACAAATTCTTGGTCGACTAAAACATGTCCCATCGATCGATTAATCGACTAAAAAGGGGCGTGGAAAGGCTCTGAAGCTAAAAGAGAGTTGACAAAAGTATTGACAAATCAATGCTAAAACTGGTGTGGAAATTAGATCCTCATTTGAACAAATACAGAAACATTAACAGGACAAAAATATTAACAAAATCTGATATTTTCTGCGAAGAAAAAAGAAAAAGTAAAAAAAAAAAATGGTTTGAAACTAAAATGTTTGATCATAAACTTGAATTTTGTGTTGTAAATGTCAGTCCAGTTTATGAAAATCTGACTTTCTTGAATGAACATTCTAAATGTAATTGTGGCATCAAGAATCAAGTTTATTCCTTTGTATCAAAATCAAGTTGGAAATGTTAGTATTGTGACAACTCTGCAAGAAACTTTGCTCAAAAGACTCATAATATTCTGTAGTCAGGCAAACTATAGTTTCTGCGGAAAATGAAGAGGAAACAGTGTTTATATTGACCCTATTTTGTCCCGCCCACTTGGCTTGGAAATGCACTTCCTGTTAAGCTCTGTTAAGGTAGCTAACATGTTTTTGTCTGTCTTGTGGGGCAATTTTATTTAAATATAATGACAGATAAAATAAACCCATCGACTGAAATCTACAGGCTAAATGCAGCTAAACAGGAAGTGCTCGTCCTAGAAAAGTAGGCGGGACAAAATAGGGTCAATAAAAAAGTCAGTTCAGACCAATGATTCTGTTTCTGTTGAAGACAAATCCTCATAATCTAAATAAAATAATTAGTCGACTCATAAAATTTGGTCGACCAAGACACCATCAACCGATTAATCGACTAAACGACTAAAGAACTACAGCCCTACTGTCTCTCGCCTTTTTCTTCCTTTTTTGTAGTTATAGGCTAAACGATGTATCCTCAAAACCCATAAGTTGTGTCTTTGTTAAACAGGACAGAACATACATTACATGAGGCTTATTGGACTGACGTGCCACATACTTGATGACTAGTCGACTAAAATAATCACTGACTAATGGACTACTAGAATAATGGTTAGTGACAGTCCTACCTGTCGGTGTCCGGTCCGTTCCTGGCGATGATCATCTTCAGTTTGCCGAGTCCTCCAATAGGAGCTCTGTCTGTGCCGGGTGAACTGTAAAAACAGCCTCTTCTGCTCTTCGCTGAACGAGTGCACGATGTCCCAGAAGTCTCTGCGTCACACACACATCGTCACACACTCATCTAAAAACTCGAACTAAACACAGCTGAGACTTACCTGATGGTCGGACTGTCTTTGTTGTATCCGCCGTCGTAATCCGTCGACTTTTCCAGAGCCTCAAAGTCCAGTTTCTACAGCAAAAGCAAAAATGACTAAAACACAGAGTAATACAGCTGTTGCAAATTAAGAGGTTGACAAATAATAGTTGAAAATTACAAGAATTTCCTGAGTCGGTAGAAGAAGACGGCCCCTTTTCAAAACCACTAAACGTGTCAGTCATCTGAACAAATATCTGTACCAAAATGAACTTACAACATCATTGGCTCGGGAATTTTTAAGTTTTTTAAAGTTTTAAACAACTATAAACATATTTTAAACACGTTCTTAACATTTAAAAAGTCAGGCTATTAAAAAAATGTGGTTATCTAAGATGTCAATGCGTGATTAATGGACTAAAATATTCACGCCTTTTTATCGTTAGCAATGAATGTTTCTTTGTTTGAACAGCTCTTTTTGAATCATTCTTTACTATAAATGATTGTAAAAAAATATAAGACACTTAACTTAATTAAGATTAATTAGAGCTAGACTTGTGTATTGAGTTGTTTGTTATTCTCTCTTTCCTCCTTTCTCTTGCTCTCTCTCTCACTCATTTTTCTCCTCTTTCTTTCTCTCTCTCTCTCTTTCTCTCTTTTCTCATTTTCTCTCTCTTTCTGAATGTTCTACCTCTTCCTTTCCTCCAGCTCTCTGACTCTTCCTCTCTTTCTCTTCTCTCTCTCTCTGTCTCTCTCTTTCTCATTTCGCGCCTCCTGTCTCTTTCTCTCCTGCTCCTCTCCTTCTTTTCCTCTCCTGTTGCTTTCTGTCTCTCTTTTCTTCTACTCTTTCTCTCCGTTCCTGCTCCCTCTCCTGTCTTTTCTCTCCGTCCTCTCCCTTTCTCTGCTTTCTTCTTCTCCCCTGACCGGCCAAAGTCAAAATCACTCACCGCTCTTCCGAATGTACTCCTCTCACTCCGACGTCTTTTTTTCCTAACGTCTGTTTGTCTTTTTCTTTCTTATTTTTCACAGCAGACTGTGAACAGACTATCACTGACTCTTTCTCAACGTTTGTGCTCTTAACTGTCTCTTTACCCTCCGCGGAAAGCACGTCCTTCTGTTGTGATCACGTGAAACTTGTCTGTGCTCCTGATACGGGGACTTTTATTTCACAAACTCGTGTTTTTGGCGCATGCTCTTCTTGAGCTCCTCGGGGCAACGCAGCCCTGCGGAGCGGACTCGGAGACTGGGCGAGGGGTCTGCGGCAACTTTCGGAGGCGGAGCGGGCTGCATGTAGTGGGATTGGCGCGTTAGATGTTCAGATGTTTAAATTCGTTCAGTTCTTACCCTGCTTCCACAGATGAGCAGCTCCACCTCCTCAGGTCTGTACAGATACTTCAGCGGAGATTCGCTCGTGACCATTAGAAATCCCTTCTTGAAGGCTTTGAACTGGCTCTCCACACTTTTGTTCAGGATGTAGTCTGCGTACATCTCCACAAACTCCTGCACAAACAAACAAATGTCATATCACACACACACATTTCTTTACACTCTCTCTCTTTTACCTGTCTGTTCTCTTCCGTGACGGGGATCTGCTCTCCGTTCTCCTTCAGGTCGTGCACAGTCGGGTTTCCGAACAGGTCGGTTTGTGAGATCTGAAAGGTGAGCGTGAGGTCGTCCTGAACGTTCCCCGTGTACTCCAGTAGATCCTGCAGACTCTTGTACAGCATCTGCACAAAGTTAAACACAAGACAACTAATTAGTCAAAGCAATTCCCTCTCTCCTGTCTCTCTTTCCCCCCGTGTACTCCAGTAGATCCTGCAGACTCTCGTACAGCATCTGCACAAAGTTAAACACAAAACACTCGGGAAACTTTTAAATGCAATGAATTTATTTATATTGCCCTTAAGTAAAACCAATGTTGAAAATGCAGAAGAATTTTAACGCCATACAGGTGCCAAATGAAAAATGTTGCGTTCAGACCGAACAGCGTCGGAGCGTCCAGTTTCCATATTAAGTCAAAGTAAACCTGCGTCTTGAGGCGTCCAGCCAATTCGAATCCAGTGCGTCAAAATACGCTTGTTTGAAGTAGGCGTCGACGTCTGAGTTGGGCTCCGCTCCACTGAACTTTCATGTCCTGAACGCGACGTCCACCAATCAGACACGACTCTCCTGTGACGTAGTGAAACTGCTCTACCTCACATCAAGACTATGCTGAGCGATGTGGCAAAAAAAAATGTATCACAACACAAATTTTCTTGGAGCCAGATCCAGTTACTAAAAATAGATTGTGACGTCGACTAAGTTATTTTCACAATTAACAGCCAAATCCTGGTGAAACGAGGAGTCACAAAACACTGCAGCAACTTAGATTGGAGATCTCCCGAGCGGGCTGCCAGAGGGAACATTTTTCATCACGTTTGAAAAACCCGGAAGATCCCGCGACAACGTGACACAGTGGGAAAGGAGAGGCAGGCCGCAATGGTAAAAGACAATGGTCGCAGTATTTTAGTATAGTAGGTGCTGTAGTCACCAAGAGGAATTCTGTTGAACTCAAAGGACATGTCTCATGACCGATCTAGTCGACTAAAAGGGGGTTGGCTAAAGCCTCCGAAGCTAGAAAAAAAAAAACAAGAAATATAGTTTGATTGTCAACATAAGTTTATCCTGACGACAAATTGGGCAAAAGAAGGCTAAAAGTGCAATTGGAAGTTCTCAATGGTCATATGGAGACGCATAGGATCGGTAGGCGTTATTGGGCAAGAATACATCGACATATTCTTACCCACAGAAATGGCAATATGTAAGATGTACAGTGTTGATTTATACTCAAAAAAGCAGCCCAGGGCGCTGAGCCTCGGGGCCCACAAATTTCTCACGTGTTGTCGGGCTCGCTTGTGTAAGGTCGGAGGTTCGGGCAAGACGCAGAGCTGCACTGAAATCAGAACGCGTTGGTTGTTCCGCGGGATGATTGACATCCGCGTCTCAGACACAGCGCAAACCACACCGATGGCTGGACAAACAGCGAGTGTTTAAGTGGCAAACTATAAACGGCGCGAGAAGGGTCAAGATGCAAACACCGCACCGTCCCGCGAGGCGTGAGAAAGTCAGGATTTTGCGCACGCTAGATGTAGCGGCGTAGAGTGGCGTGCGTGAGAAGTCAAGATGCAGACACTGGATAGCAAAAACCGACTCGGAGTGGCCGCGAGAAGTCAGAGCATCCGACCGCGGAGTGGCGTATGAAGCTGTCAGATGCAACCGACGCGTGAGGTGGGGCACAACGCGAGAAGCCATCACAGAAATTGCACGTGTGCCTGATTCGAAGAGTTTCGCCTGACAAACGCGGAGCTTGGCCTGGTGAAGTACTGAGACGCGTGAGAAGTCAGGGGGTAGGTGGGTATGCGCAAGACACCNTCTGTCTGTGCCGGTGGTGAACTGTAAAAACAGCCTCTTCTGCTCTTCGCTGAACGAGTGCACGATGTCCCAGAAGTCTCTGCGTCACACACACATTGTCACACACTCATCTAAAAACTCGAACTAAACACACCAGAGACTCACCTGATGGTCTGACTGTCTTTGTTGTATCCGCCGTCGTAATCCGTCGACTTTTCCAGAGCCTCAAAGTCCAGTTTCTACAGCAAAAGCAAAAAATGACTAAAACACAGAGTAATACAGCTGTTGCAAATTAAGAGGTTGACAAATAATAGTTGAAAATTACAAGAATTTCCTGAGTCGGTAGAAGAAGACGGCCCCTTTTCAAAACCACTAAACGTGTCAGTCATCTGAACAAATATCTGTACCAAAATGAACTTACAACATCATTGGCTCGGGAATTTTAAGTTTTTTAAAGTTTTAAACAACTATAAACATATTTTTAACACGTTCTTAACATTTAAAAAGTCAGGCTATTAAAAAAATTGGTTATCTAAGATGTCAATGCGTGATTAATGGACTAAAATATTCACGCCTTTTTATCGTTAGCAATGAATGTTTCTTTGTTTGAACAGCTCTTTTTGAATCATTCTTTACTATAAATGATTGTAAAAAAATATAAGGCACTTTAACTTAATTAATTCGATTAATTAGAGCTAGACTTGTGTATGAGTTGTTTGTTATTCTCTCTTTCTTTCCTCCTTTCTCTTGCTCTCTCTTCACTCATTTTCCTCCTCTTTCTTTCTCTCCCTCTCTCCATTTCTCTCTTTTCTCATTTTCTCTTCTCCTTCTCCGTATTTCCACATCTCTTTCCTTTCTCTCATCTCTTTCGCTCTCTTTTTTCCTTCTCACCTTCCCTGTCTCTTTTCTCTTCTTCTCTCCCTGTCTTTCTCTCTTTCTCATTTCTTTCTCTTCTCCTCTCTCCCTCTCTCTCTCTCTCTAGCTCTCTCTCTTTTTCCTTCTCTTCTCCTCATCTCTTTCTTCTCCTGTCTCTTTCTCTCCTGTCTTTCTTTCTCTCTCTTCTTTCTCTCTCCTGTTGCTTTCTCTCTCTCTTTCTCTTCTACTCTTTCTCTATCGTTTTCCTTCTCCCTCTCCTGTCTTTTTCTCTCCTCTCCCTTTCTCTCTTTCTCTTCTTCTCCCTCATACCTCCAAAGTCTAAGTTGAAATCTTTGACTCTTTCTCTCTCTCTCCTGTCCTCTCTTCTCCTTCCTTCTCTCTCCTCTCTCTCTCTCCTGTCTCTTTCTCCTTCTCTCCTGTCTCTTTCTCTCCTTCTTCTTTTTCTCTCCTGTCTCTCTCTCCTTCTCTCCTGTCTCTTTCTCTCCTGTTCTCTTTCTCTCTCTCTTCTCTTTCCTTCTCCTGTCGCTTCTCTTTCTCTCCTGTTCCCTTTCTCTCTCTCTTCTCTCTCGTCCTTCTCTCCTGTCTCTTTCCTCTCCTGTTCTCTTTCTCTCTTCTCTTCTCTTTCTCCTTCTCTTCTCTTCTCTTCTCTTCTCTTCTCTCTCTCTTTCTCTGCTGTCTCTTTCTCCTTCTCTCCTGTCTCTCTCTCTCTCTTCTCTCAGATGTTTAAAGTGATTTCAGTTCTTACCCTGCTGCCACCAGATGAGCAGCTCCACCTCCTCAGGCCTGTACAGATACTTCAGCGGAGATTCGCTCGTGACCATTAGAAATCCCTTTTGAAAGCTTTGAACTGGCTCTCCACACTTTTGTTCAGGATGTAGTCTGCGTACATCTCCACAAACTCCTGCACAAACAAACAAACAAACGTCAGTATCACCACACACACATTTCTGTTAACTCTCTCTCTTTACCTGTCTGTTCTCTTCCGTGACGGGGATCTGCTCTCCGTTCTCCTTCAGGTCGTGCACAGTCGGGTTTCCGAACAGGTCGGGTTTGTGAGATCTGAAAGGTGAGCGTGAGGTCGTCCTGAACGTTCCCCGTGTACTCCAGTAGATCCTGCAGACTCTTGTACAGCATCTGCACAAAGTTAAACACAAGACAACTAATAGTCAAAGCAATTCCCTCTCTCCTGTCTCTCTTTCCCCGTGTACTCCAGTAGATCCTGCAGACTCTCGTACAGCATCTGCACAAAGTTAAACACAAAACACTCGGGAAACTTTTAAATGCAATGAATTTATTTATATTGCCCTTAAGTAAAACCAATGTTGAAAATGCAGAAGAATTTTAACGCCATACAGGTGCCAAATGAAAAATGTTGCGTTCAGACCGAACAGCGTCGGAGCGTCCAGTTTCCATATTAAGTCAAAGTAAACCTGCGTCTTGAGGCGTCCAGCCAATTTGAATCCAGTGCGTCAAAATACGCTTGTTTGAAGTAGGCGTCGACGTCTGAGTTGGGCTCCGCTCCACTGAATTTCATGTCCTGAACGCGACGTCCACCAATCAGACACGACTCTCCTGTGACGTAGTGAAACTGCTCTACCTCACATCAAGACTATGCTGAGCGATGTGGCAAAAAAAAATGTATCACAACACAAATTTTCTTGGAGCCAGATCCAGTTACTAAAAATAGATTGTGACGTCGACTAAGTTATTTTCACAATTAACAGCCAAATCTTGGTGAAACGAGGAGTCACAAAACACTGCAGCAACTTAGATTGGAGATCTCCCGAGCGGCTGCCAGAGGGAACATTTTTCATCACGTTTGAAAAAACCCGGAAGATCCGCGACAACGTGACACAGTGGGAAAGAGAGCAGGCCAAGGTAAAGACAATGGCAGTATTTATGTATAGTAGGGCTGTAGTCAACCAAAGAAATTCTGGTTGACTAAAGACATGTCTCATGACCGATTAGTCGACTAAAAAGGGGGCGTGGCTAAAGCTCCGAAGCTAAAAAAAAATATAGTTTGATCTGACAATTTATCTGACACAAATGGCAAAAGGCAAAAGTGCAATGAAGTTCATGCCAAAAAAACAACAATTTACACAGAAAATGAATATGACACAGTGTGTTTATATCAAAAAAGGCAGCCCAGCCTGAGCCTGGGCCCACATTTCTCACGTAGTTGTCGGGCCTGGGTCGGGTTCGGGCCAAGACGCAGAGCTGCACTGAACACGTCCGCTTCGCGGATGATTGACATCCGCGTCAGAACACAGCGCAAAACCACCGCTGTGACAAACAGCGAGTGTTTAAGTGGCAAACTATACGGCGCGAGAAGTCAGATGCCACCGACGTGGAGTGGCGTGAGAAGTCAGATGCACCGACGCGGAGTGGGCGTGAGAAGTCAGATGCACCGACGCGGAGTGGCGCGAGAAGTCAGATGCACCGACGCGGAGTGGCGTGAGAAGTCAGATGCACCGACGCGGAGTGGCGCGAGAAGTCAGATGCACCGACGCGGAAGTGGCGTGAGAAGTCAGATGCACCGACGCGGAGTGGCGTGAGAGGTCAGATGCACCGACGCGGAAGAGTGGCGTGAGAGGTCTGATGCACCGACGCGGAGTGGGCGTGAGAAGTCGGAATGCACCGACGCGGAGTGGCGTGAGAAGTCAGATGCACCGACGCGGAGTGGCGAGGGAGAGACAGAAGACTTGTGAAAAAGCGCGGAGCAGGTAAAAGAGGAAGGAGAACGAGAGACGGGGAAGGCACTTTCATTGCCGCGGATCAAGTAAAAGGTGAGGAAGAAGAGAGAGAAAGTGCGCACGTTTAAGGGCGCAGGATAAAAGAAGGAACAAGAGGGAGAGAGAGAGAGAGAGAGAGAGAGAGAGAGAGAGGAGTGTGCGGTGGAGGAAGCGCTTTTAGTGGAGAGACACTCTTACATTAAACACATGAGACACATCCTAAGAAGCTTTTTCTGTCATTAAAACGCCACAGTTCAGTGAGTGAGCGGGGCGGGCTCGCTTCAGGCTCGGGCTCAGACACACAGAGACTGACTCGGGTTCCGGTCGAGTTCGGGACACGACGTGCGCGGGCTGGGGGTGGGTCGACTCATAAAAATTTTGGTCGACTAAAGCCCCATCGACCGATTAATTGACTAAACGACTAAAGACCTACAGCACTAATGTATAGATTTACAAAGTGTGGAATAGATAACTAGCGACACGTACATTTGTTCGCTGCCGAGATCCGAGGCTGACGAACCAGAACCAACAACGCTAACAGACTGTGAGTTCTGGAAGAAGCAGAGGTGCAAGCGAAAGACCCAACAGAACGTCCCAACCAAACAGCCTGTCCATTCAAGCCGGGAAAGAAACGGCTTTAACAGAGGAAAGCCTAAACGAAAGCACATCGTTGCCACACATGAGACTAGTGAGGTAACGTGAGTGTCTGAGGGCAAGTCGTCTGAACAAAGCTACGCAAACCAATCTACTGCAAGTAAAAAAAACTGAAAAACTGAAACTATGATATTAAAAAATGATGCCGCAGTGCTAAACCAACGCGTGCCGGTCTCTTTGTCTGAATTAGTGACGTCAATTGTAAAGCGTGCTATTTTATCACGATTCTAGATTGATTTTTCTTCATCTGCTTTTTTCAGAAAGTTAATTCCAGCTGTTAATTACTACCAAAACGAGAAGCCTGCCCCAGTCTCTTGTTCCTTCTAAGTGAACGTGCTTCCAGTGTTGTCTGCAGAAGCTTCCTATCGAGCTGAAACAAAGAGAAGCTGCTTTATTTACCGGGTTGAGGTCTGCCAGGTCGTGGTACGTTCCCTTCTTGCCATGAGCTTCCGGTAAACCACCATGGGGAAGTGAACGTCCAGGATGCAGCTGTTGTAAATGGCCAAACCCAGAACGATCCCGATGAGAGTGAACTGAGCGTCGTTTTCCAGAGACGACGAGCTGAAACCAGAAGAGCTTCGTGTCCTCGTCGTACCGGAACATTCCTGTAAACATAAAGAAACAAGACATTTCAAACACAAGACCTCAAACACGCTGAACCAGAAGAGCTTCGTGTCCTCGTCGTACCGGAACATTCCTGGTAAACATAAAGAAACAAGACATTTCAAACACAAGACCTCAAACACGCTGAACCAGAAGAGCTTCGTGTCCTTTGTCGTATCGGAACATTCCTGTGAGCACGAACACAAGGAACAAGACATTTCAAACACAGTTACTCAAACCAGGGACCCCATTTCTAAAGCTTGCTTAGGTCATAGGGCCCAGACACACAGCAAGCGACAAAAATGACGTGCGTGAACAAGCGAAACGACAGTCGTGCGTCCACGCATGGGTGGCCACACCGCCAAATGCAGCACATGCCCCGTGTGCGCCTGTGGTGCGTCATCGCGAGCCACTGACCCTGTGTTTCTCAATGGGAAAGCTGTTCAAGTTTGTCTGTCTGTGTTTCTGCTCGTGTATCAGGTCTATAGTGAAAATAACCACATGAACAGGTTTATATTCCCCTCTGGACCAGCTGATCACGGCAAACGCCAGGTTTTCAATAGTAAATATGAAAATTCAAGCAGGCAGTCCTATTGAAGCAGGGCTCCGTCACACAGTCCAGGTCTGTCCCAGGACGTGTGGTGCTGATAGCAAGTGCACACATACAACAGTAGAAGCCTGATTTCTCTGTATTCTCTGTATTCTACGCTTCTACGCACCTACGCCAGCGTCAAGCGACAAAAAAAAAATAGGTTGGATTCTTTCGCTCCCCGATTCTCGACGTCACGCTCACGCAGGTCCAACTTTACGCACCACGCGCCAGAATGTAGATACCCTGACCCAAACGCGCGCAAGATACAGCCTGCCCAAACCGAGATGGACCTAGAATACGCTTACTCTGTCTGCCTAAACTGAGGAAATGTGTCTCACCCGCAGAGAGGCGCACGTGCACTCAAAGAAATAACATGAGCCTCGCCGGTTTCTCCTTCGGCTTCTGCGCATCTCTCCCTCACTCGTTTACGCTTTCAAAGAGGGCATTGGTGTCACTAGCGAGCACACAAGCCTCGATGCATCCATTCATTCAGACTTCTGCTGAAAAGAGTCTCTTTTATTCACATTTGTATTTGTTAATGAATCCCCACATGTGACAGACAAGCTGCTGTGAGGTGCTGCATGGTGCGTCTCCCTCTGACTCCTCCATTTTGCCTTTGTCCCAGAGTCAAACCCCACTGATTATCGCCTCATGTTTATTAAAGTATTATTCATGCGTCCCTTTGCATGGCCCTTTATAAATGAGGCCCCTCAACAGCTAATTCTACATCAAACACTTAAATAGTAAATATAAAAACAGATAAAGACACACTGACCTATGTCTGGGTTGAAGATTTCCTCTAAAAACAGCTGGAAAAACTCTTTGGAAATGCCTCCTTCGTCTACGCCTTGTTCTCCTTCGAACTCCACCACCAGCTGCTTCTTCAGGTCGGACGGATTCTCCATGGCAATGATCTCCAACTGCACAAGAACAAAAGATAATATTCCATGGCAATATCTCAACTGTACAAGAACAAAAGATTAATGATCTGCAACTGCAAAACAAAACATTAATGATCTCCAACTGCACAAGAACAAAACTTTAATATACTTTACATATATTAAGACACATTCTGACTCTGCGGAGTGACAGTTGTAATTACAGATACAGTTTATCAGGCTTGACTTTTATTTTTTGTTTGAAATCCTGATTATTCTAACGATAATTTGTTTAGAAAGAAGGTAGACCACTAGCGTTCCTTAACAGAACAGAAAGATTTATCGTCATTGTCACAGAGTACAACTCTATTTACAGTTTGGAGTGAGCCTCCGGGCCGCTGCACTTTTGCGTGCCACCACTTATAGTAGGGGTGTAATATGGTCGTAGTGAATCATTTCGGTACAGCATGTTGGTTCGGTGGACGTATGGACTGTTTCAATACAATTTTATGTAAATAATATGATTTTGCACAACCAGGGCGGAACTTACAGTATGTTCACACGCGGTTTCTACACGGACACAATTAAGCGATGCAGCACTAGCTTATTGTTTGGAATTTTAAAACTTCTTTCTTGGGCTATGCAGACTTATGAACAGATTAAATGAAATATAGAACAAATAGCGATGTTTAAGTTTACGGAAAAATTAACGCAATTTACGCAACAAAATAACCTGTTGATTCGGCACAACCAGAATTATATACCGTCGCCTTACCTGTTTAAATCAACATATCTTGGTGTGCACTTGTAAAGTAGGGTGAAGACGTGGGAGTCCCAGGTTCAAATCCCACGAAAGCAAAATTTATTGTGGTTTCTTTTCTGCACTTATGAATACATTAAATGAAGGCATATTGTTGTTTTGGTTTTAAAACGATAACACAATGTGCTTGTAAAGAAAGTAGGATTCTTAAAGTATTAAATTTTAATATCTGCAACAGATACAAAAGATGTAATCGCCTGGGTTGAACTCGCGTACCTATGGCTCTTCACACCAGAGTTTTGAGCACTCTCCACAAGACCACCTGATTACAGACATTGACAAGCATTCTACATAAGAGTCACCGATACTGTGGCTGCATGACCACGACCAATTTCCAATGATCAAGAGGCTACTGCCGCGCGTCTGACGCGAACTGACACCTCCGGTGATATTAAAATGCAGTGGTATCAATTAAGCAAAAATGGGCACTGTTCTGCACTGCGTCTGAAGCAAAAATAGCTTCTCTCACACACATTACTGCACATTATTGACTAAAATTGCCAATAAATCAGTAGATTCTATGTATTAGAAAACCCACCACACTATCTGCCTTTGTCTCGTCTCGTCTGGTCCAAACTGTGTCTTTGCTCCTTACCCGAATCATGGCGTCGTCGATGATGTGATCTCGTCGGACTTTCAGCTCCAGGTATGGCGTCGGCTCTCTGCCCTGCATCATGCTGTAGAACGCCGTCAGCCTCCTCTCGCCGTACATCCTGATCCTGTTGTCGTAGTACAAACCCTGACTCTTCGTGACGGCGTTCAGGACAAACGGACAAGTCTGGAACGAGAACTTACTCTCGCCGTCCACTTTGAAGAACGTGAAGTCCTTGTCCATCTCCAGGACTTCGTTCAGAGACTCGTTCGTGAAGTCTTCGAAAGGTATGAGCGGCTTCCGGCTGTCGATCGTCCTCACGCCTAGTTCAGTCTCCAAAGCGTCCACTCTCGGTCCTTTCTTGTAAATCCGTTCTTCTCCATCAGCTCGTGCAGCGACAGCTCTTCCGAATCGTAATCGTCGTCTTCTTCTTCTTCGTTGTGCCCGACGTCGAACTCTCCTCCTAAAATGCTGGCGTAGAAAACGACTTTCAAACACTTGGTCGCGGCTACAACCGTCTCGTCGTCGTTGACTAAATTATCATTATCGTACTCGCTGCTGATCACGGTGAACGTTATCAGCTGCTGGAAAGTCTCGGTCATTCTGCGGACGTGAGGCAGACCGAACTGAGACCAGATCTTGGCTAGTCTGGCCTGGGCTTCGTCGGGAAGTTGGCTCATGGCTTTGCAGAACTGCGGCAGCGCCACTTCGAGATACTCCGGACTGTGGAGGTTCGTGTTCTCCATCACGATCACGAAGATGTTAATGTGGTCCGGGTTGTCTCGTAGACATCCAGATATTCCAAATCCAGCTCCAAGTTCGGCGTGAGGAAAACTAACGCGTCCACTAACGCGCTCTGTATCTCGTCTATAGATAAGATTCTTTCGTAGACTCTTCGAACGGCGTCGATGTCGATGTTTAAGTCCGAGATTTCGCTTGTTTCTTGGTTCGAAACGGCGGCCGCAGCTCCCGTTTCCGGCTCGTCTTTCTGCTTTTGTGGCTTTTTGTCGTCGTCGCGTCGGAAACTCTTCATGAGCGAGTCGGAGTTGGAGAAAATTCGGCCGATGGCTTGAGCGGCGGCAGAGAAATCTTTGGCTTCTTCGCAGTAACTCAGCATCATGCAAACGTTGTTCTCGGTCAGGAAGTGGACGTCTGCGGGAAGAAGAAAGTTAAATCAGCTTGGGTTAAGAATCTTCTGAAAGGCAGTGGAGGGAAGTAAAAGTATTGTAATTAAGGACACGAAACAATAAACTTCATTAAAAGTAACTGTTTTTTATTCAGTGTTGTTAAATGCAGACGACATGGTGGCACAGTGATTAGTACTCTGGCCTCATAGCAAAAAGATCCTGGTTCAATTCCCAGGCAATCCTGGCCCTTTCTATGTGATGTCTGTGTAGATTTCCTCCAAGTCCTCCGGTTTCCACTATCACTAAAAACATGTCCAGTAATGCCTCCAGGCTCCCCTGCGAAAGAGATTCTGAATCTCAGTGGGACTTTCCTGGCTAAATAAAGGTCAATAATTAAAAAAGCAGCTTTTAGCAGCTTTAGTTGGGTAATGAAATGTGAGATTATTGTGAATCTGCTTTTGAAGATACTCTGAGTGAAGTGAGTATTGAGTATTTTGTCATATAGTATAGTATTGGTGCCGTTCCAGGACATTTGCTGGATCGGGCATTGGCTCCATATCGGTTCAGCCGATTGTGCCTTTAATTGGACATAAACATAAGACTAATTTATTGGCTGTTGATCCAGAACTTCTCTTAATATTGGACATTTTTTTCAGATTGAGTTGCGAAGTTGTGACAAACTATAAATATCACAACATGACAAAATGTCTAATGTTAATAAGAAAGAAAAGCAGTTTCAGTCCTTACACTGGTATCGGTTGATATCGTGTATGGGTAGATACTTAAAGCCAAAGTATCGGAATCTGTATTGGAACTGAAAAAGCTGGATTGGTGCATCCCTAATATATAGTAGATAGAACTTGATGCTATAAAAACCTTGACATACAAAAGCTAGGCCATAAAAAAGCAAGGTATAAATATGACATTTCTCAACTTTTGTTGGTAAATTTCAACTAAAAATTTAAATGCAAAAAAACAAATTTTGAAAAACAAGTTTTGAAATTATTTAAAGGTGCACTGTAGCTTTTGGCTAAAAACACTTGGGGAAAAAAGCACATTATTAATGCACTAAATAAAGTCTTCACTTTGAGTAGGGTTGTATGATGGACTGTGTGCATGTATATTTATACTTCCTGTATATCAGGGTTGTTTGGTATGATATGATTCCAATATTTAAAACAGATACAATATATTATTTCAATATATTGCAATGCAATTTTACTTTTCTTATGGTGTGAGATTCTTCCCATATTTAATAAAACCTGACATTTAATGAAGGTCTTCAAAAAGTGAGCATACATAAAGTGCCCTTTTTCAGTGTCTCTTTAATTAAAAATGTTGGAAAAACAAACATATTCTAAAAATGATAAACTAGTTAAAAAGTCTGTCATATGTAAACGTAAGATCATATTCTTCTGTTTCTGAAATAATCTGCAGCAAAAGCAGGTCTGAACATTACTGATGCAACAGAATCTAATAATACCAACTTATTGTCTTATCATGGCTTGTATTTGATTCTATTCTGTTATTCTCTACATTATTATTATGTTGGATCTTAGCACCAAAAGCAAGATTCTAGTTTGTGAACTTTGAACCCTTCTGACTCTGTGATTCTTTAGCGTGTTGTTGTGTTGTACCGTTGAAGTCTCCTTTGCGCTCGTCGCAGCTGACCTGTCGCTCCAAACCCGACACGCCGCTCAGGTCCTTTTTGGAGAAGTGCAGGTCACACAGTCGGGCGTTGTTCTTAAACAGCTCCAGAGCTTTGACCGCCGCCGTGTTTTGTCCAGATGTTTGAAGTTCTGAGACGAAGCGCAGAACTCGTTTGTGCAGGAGCCATTTCCACAGCCGTCTGTGAGCTGACGAAAGTATCGCTCGATCAGGGTTTTAGCCGCCGATTTATTCCTGTCGAAGACACGAGAAGCACATTATAACAAATTCCCCTGTAATGTAAGTTATGTTAACAGCAAAAGTTAAATAATACACTTACATTCAGCTCGTGAATGAGGAGAGCTCTGAAAGTCCGAAACGATTCTGTTAAAAGAAAAACAAAGATAGAACAAATGAATGAATTGGAATCACATCTTCAGTGAATGCAAATAGCAAAATACATAAGCTGCATTTTGAAGTAATATTTCTTTTACAAACAACAAAAACGGTTTGCATTGCAATTAGACTATTTTCCCAAATTGTGCAGTCTTAAAGTGAACAGTTGTTTTTTTACATTTAGACAGCAATACAGCTGTCTTAAAAGTGCACTGTGTAATCTTTCTGGAGGTGATGATGTCATGGCTTGCCCTGGAATGTTTCCTAGTACAGCATTAAACAAATATCTAGACATTATTTATTCTCTGTGTGGATGTGTTTGTAATTGCTCATAAGTATTTTGTAAAAGCTGCTTTATTACAGCGAGCAGGCGCCTCTCCACAGATCTGACTTTTGATTTGGTCTGTGATCAACACATGCTCGTCTCCATGGAAAAATCAAAGTATAAACCTTTACTATCAATAATTCTTTAGAACAGACTCGTGCAAACCTGCTTCAATCAGGCCCCTGGCAGGGTGTTTGAGAAACAGAAATACCCAATGAAGTTTTAGAGACAAAAACTTGGGCTCCAACAATAAACTTTGCAGCAGTTTCTCGATTAAATTCACAATGTTATGAGAATAAAGTCAAAGCCATAAAAAGCTATTTTTCAATATTAAACTTTTTTATTAAATTAAAATTGTAATTTGAATCATCTGTTTTTATGCAAACATTTGACTCACCCAAATCCAAGTCCTGATACAAAAGGGGACACAAAGTGTCAATAATACAGTAATGTAGAACATTACTTTATACGTTGATTTGCTTTAATTAAATGAATCACATTGATTTTCCAATGAAAACAGCACTTTCAGGATCAAAAGATGGTCCTATATATGGGGGGTCGCGAGATGATTTCAAAATGTATTTTCACAATTATGACTTTGCATTAAATTGTTTTGGGAGAATTGGAGTTATATAAAGCAATACACTGTGAAAATAAACACAATTAAGTCTAATTTAAATGGTTTTGTAATTTAAAATTAATAAAAAGTATATATTTGAGTTGAATGCACAGTTATTTTGGGGGTCCCGGGCTGAAAAATTTTGGGAACCCCTGCTATATATAACAGAATTTTAATCTTTAGTAGCAAACACTGAGTTTTAAAGCCATTACAGCAACTAAACTGCTATGGAACATATTGAAAGTTTGCTTTAGGATAAGAACATTTATCACATGAAAATATTTTATTAGCTCAAGTAAATCAAAGTAGTTTGACTTAAAAACAGACTATTAAACGTTTTTAATCTAATAACTAATAATTTAAAATGTATGAAACTTTGCAGTAACTTGTCCAACACTATTTACAGATATAAAGCAGAGAAAAAGACATAATGTAACTAAAATGTTCAATTAAAACTAGACGTAACTGTTAATAATACTCTTACTAAAAGAATAATTACGTACAAAAACGTGTTGTGTGACAGTATTTGGACGTGGAAAGTACTAAACTGTACATATATTTAATGATTTAAACCAGTAAAAACTCATAAAACCAAATGTCAACATCAACATGACTTTGCAAAAGACTCAGAGCTGCTCAGTTAGCTTCAGGCTGTTAGCTTCAGGCTGTTAGCTAGCTAGCATGACAAACTCGTACAAAACCCTTTAAAACACACTTTAAAGAGTTTTATTTGAGCAGTGGGTGAATGTGTGAAAGTAAAAACACGAACCTGAGTCTGGAGGACGGAGTCAGTGACGCTGCACAATCACGAAAGCACAAAAGTCAAAGAAAAAGTCAGATTTTAGCGACTCTGCCTCTGCTGCGGCGCGTGGGAACGTGAAAAGTCACGTGTCCTGCGCTGAGACGTAACGGTCCGCTCCGGGAAAAGGATTATTCTGCAGGAAAAAAGATAATTCTGCAGGAAAAAAGGTAAATATCTGGTGTTTAAAGTGTAGTTGTGCAGTGACATGCAGCTGGACTGTCAACAAGAGCTGTTTACCCAACATGCAGCGCGTGAACAAGCTCCTCCTTCAAACAAACACGAGCCTGGAAGAACCAAAACAAAATAAAAACAGAGACGGAAAGTAACTAAGTATTTTTACTCAAGTACTTAAGTAGTTTTCTTGAGTATCTGTACTTTACTTAAGTATTAAAAAATATGGTGACTTTTTACTTTTACGTCTTACATTTTTCAAGAACTTTCTACTTCCTACTTTTTTAAAACAGGTGAGTTAGCTCATAAACCAGAAAAGTATGGAGAAAAATTGTAACATTTTGAGATTAAACTAACAATATTATAAAAATAAAGTTAAAGCTTTGAATTGTTGTAATTGTGCGAGAAAAAAACTGTCATTTAACAAGAATATTTATATAAACACAAGAAAAAAGTTACAATTTTAGAAAGATTTGAATTGTAATTTTATAAGCGATGGTCACACACGTGGAGCATCGTTATACAGAACAAAATGATAAAGTTGACATGTGTGCTTTCATGCAAAAGTTTAACTAATCCAAATCTGTCATAAAATAAAAATTTAAATCTAGTAAAATTCTATAAAAAATTATACTTTTATGGCTTCAACTTTATTCTAACTACTATTATTTATTTATTTTCTTAACCTAAATGTTTATTCTGTGCAGTGCGATCTTTGTCCACTGAGCGTCGCCAAATACCCACACAAAGACATTAGACATTCTTACAACAAAAGATATAGTAATTTAAAATCTGTGGCTTGTGCTGCGTTCCAGGCAACTGGGAACTGGGACATTTCTCACTTGAAAAATACCAGTTCCCCAGTTCAGAGCATTCCAACGTAATCAACTCGTATGTAAACATTATGGCTAATGCTAATCTTTAGGCTAAACAAAAGTAACGGCAAATAACCTGTAATCAATGTTTACATTGTTTTTGCGTCAGTTAAACCCCTCAAATACATTATTGTGGTTATTGTTGAGCTCGTATGTGAAGTGGGGCTTCCTCGACCAGTCCCAGTTCACAAGTGGGATTAACCAGTTCGAGTGGCGTTCCAGCGCATCTTTACAAGTGGAAGTGGGACATATACCAGTTCCCAGTTGCCTGGAACGCACCATTATTAAAGTTACATTTTACATATAAGAGGCGGAGCTTATCAATTCTGCAGTTTTGAACAGGAAGTCAGTGGACCTGTTTGTATTTCTAAGCCGTTTTAGATCATTGTTGTGTTTTGCAAATAACAAAATGTGAATTATTGATCAGCATGTGCCATAGTTTCATCCTAAATAAATGGAAGAATCATAATAGGTCTCCTTTAAAGTAATTTTATTGAGTGACTGCGTAATTGTATTACGCAGCACTATTTGCTCTTGTAGTTCTTTATATTTTATTGAGTGACTGCGTAATTGTATTACGCAGGCACTATTTGCTCTTGTAGTTCTTTATCTTTTATTATTATAGGCACATTTTTTGTCCGTTTTCACAGGTTGCATTTTTGTGTCAAATTTTATTGTTCTAACTTTTTTATGTTTGGTTTGTAGGTGTGATTCTTGCTATTACTTTTGGTATTCATAACTTTTGTAGTTTTTGTAAAAATTAAAGCTCAATGTGGAATTTTTTCTATCAATTATAATGGGAAAATTTTGGCAGTTGTATTTTTTGTGTCTTTTGTCTTTTTGCAGCATTTTTTTTTGCAGCTTTGTATTATTGCAGCTCTCTCAGTTGTGGCTTTAATTGCAGTACTTGTATCTCTTGTAGTTTTGCAGTATTTGCCAGTACTTTGTAGTACTTGTACTTTTTTCATTGACTTTAATAGAAAATGTTTTTGCTTTCACAAGTTCCACTTTTTTTGTGAATTTTATTTTCAGCTTTTTTATATCTGTATGACAAGGCGACTCCTCGCATTACTTTTGGTACTTCTACACATTGTAATATTTGCAGTACTTGTACTTTGTAGTACTTTTAGACTTTCCATTCATTTCTAATGGGAATTTTTTGGCAGTTGTGTTTTTTGTCTCTTTTGTCTTTTGCAGCCAAGGTTTTGCAGCTTTGTATTTATTGCAGCTCTATCAGTTGTGGCTTTACTTGCAGCACTTGTATCTCTTGTACTTTTGCAGTATTTGTAGTACTTTGTAGTACTTACACTTGTTCCATTGACTTTAATAGAAAATGTTTTGCTTTCACAAGTTCCATTTTTTTGTGAATTTAAATTTTTCTGCCTTTTTCATGTTCTGTGTGACTGGTCGAGTCCTCGCATTACTTTTGGTACGTCTACACACTATAGTATTTGCAGTACTTGTACTTTGTAGTACTTTTAGACTTTCCATTCATTTCTAATAGGAATATTTTAGCAGTTGTATTTTTAGAGTCTTTTGTTCTTTTGCAGCCAATGTTTTGCAGCTTTGTATTTATTGCAGCTGTATGAGTCGCGTCTTTGCTTGCAGTACTTGTATCTCTTGTACTTTTGCAGTATTTGTAGTACTTTGTAGTACTTGTACCTGTTCCATTGACTTAAATAGAAAATGTTTTGCTTTCACAAGTTATTTTTTTGTGAATAAAATTTGTCTGCCTTTTCATGTTCTGTGTGACGGGGCGACTCCTCGCATTACTTTTGGTACTTCTACACACTATAGCATTTGCAGTACTGTACTTTGTAGTACTTTTAGACTTTCCATTCATTTAAATAGAACTTTATCATAGGCTGAACATTTTGCAGGTTTGTAACTTCTTTAACATGTTTCTACATTTGTTCAGTTTGTGAAGTTGTTGTGAATTATACTATCACTTGTACTACTTGTAATTTTTGAAGTAATTTGAAATACTTTGCAGTACTTTGTAGTACTTTTCATTTCCTATTCGAATTAATAGGATTTTTCATAAGTTGTTCTTTGAGCAGGTTTATGCCTCTTCTGAAGCCTCTGGTTTTGTACTTTGTGTGTTTCACCAGTCACTCAGGCCAGACTCCAGGACTAATGCAGTTAAAACTACTACAGCAGAAATACAGGAAACCGTTTCCAGATTTTCACAATAAAAGCACTGTAAAACAACGTTTTGGACTTTTCACAATAAAAGCACTGTAAAACAACGTTTTGGGATTTTCACAGTGAAAGCACTGTAAAACAACGTTTTTGGACTTTTCACAATAAAAGCACTGTAAAACAACGTTTTTGGACTTTTCACAATAAAAGCACTGTAAAACAACGTTTTGGGACTTTTCACAATAAAAGCACTGTAAAACAACGTTTTTGGATTTTCACAATAAAAGCACTGTAAAACAACGTTTTGGACTTTTCACAATAAAAAGCACTGTAAAACAATGTTTTGGGGTTTTCACATAAAAGGGCAGTAAAACACGTTTTTGGGACTTTTCACAATAAGCAAAACAATAAATAAAAACACTGTAAAACAACTTTTGTTTAAAAAAAAAAAAACGTTTGGATTTTCACAATAAAAGCACTGTAAAACAACACTTTTGGATTTTCACAATAAAAGCACTGTAAAACAACAACTTTTGGGATTTTCACAATAAAAGCACTGTAAAACAACGTTTTTGGACTTTTCAAATAAAAGCACTGTAAAAAAACGTTTTTGGGATTTTCACAATAAAAGCATGATAAACGACAACGACGTTTTTGGATTTTCACAATAAAAGCATGTAAACAACGATTTTGGATTTTCACAATAAAAGCACTGGTAAACAACGTTTTTGGACTTTTCACAATAAAAGCACTGTAAAACAACGTTTTTGGGATTTTCACAATAAAAGCACTGTAAAACAACGTTTTTGGATTTTCACAATAAAAGCACTGTAAAACAAAGTTTTTGGATTTCACAATAAAGCACTGTAAAACAACGTTTTTGGGATTTTCACAATAAAAGCACTGTAAAACAACGTTTTTGGGATTTTCCAATAAGCACTGTAAAGCACTTGGATTCAAAAAAGCACTTACAAGTTTTTTGGACTTTTCGCAATAAAAGCACTGTAAAACAACGTTTTTGGATTTTCACAATAAAAGCACTGTAAACAACGTTTTTGGGATTTTCACAATAAAAGCACTGTAAAAACGTTTTTGGATTTTCACAATAAAAGCACTGTAAAACAACGTTTTGGACTTTCACATAAAAGCACTGTAAAACAACGTTTTTGGGATTTTCACAATAAAAGCACTATAAAACCGTTTTTGGATTTTCACAGTAAAAGCATGTAAAACATTGTTTGGACTTTTCACAATAAAAGCACTGTAAAACAACGTTTTTGGATTTTCACAATAAAAGTTTTTGGGATTTTCACAGCAGTTGTAAACAACGGACTTTTCACAATAAAAGCACTTAAAACAACGTTTTTGGACTTTTCACAATAAAGCACTGTAAAACAACGTTTTTGGACTTTTCACAATAAAGCACTGTAAAACAACGTTTTTGGATTTTCACAATAAAAGCACACTTTTTTTCAATAAAAGCACTGTAAACAACGTTTTTGGATTTTCACAATAAAAGCACTGTAAAACAACGTTTTTGGACTTTTCACAATAAAAGCACTGTAAAACAACGTTTTTGGGATTTTCACAAAAAGCACTGTAAAACAACGTTTTTGGATTTTCACAATAAAAGCACTGTAAAACAACGTTTTTGGACTTTTCACAATAAAGCACTGTAAAATAACGTTTTTGTACTTTTCACAATAAAGAGCACTGTAAAAAACAACGTTTTTGAATTTTCACAATAAAAAGCACTGTAAAACAATGTTTTTGGATTTTCACAATAAAAGCACTGTAAAACAACGTTTTGTGATTTTCACAATAAAAAGCACTGTAAAACAACGTTTTTGGACTTTTACAATTAAAGCACTGTAAAACAACGTTTTTGGATTTTCAAATAAAAGCACTGTAAAAAACGTTTTTGGATTTCACATAAAGCACTGTAAAACAACGTTTTGGACTTTTCACAGCACTGTAAAACAACGTTTTTAGGATTTTCACAAATAAAAGCACTGTAAAACACGTTTTTTGGGATTTTCCCAATAAAAAGCACTGTAAAACAACGTTTTTGGACTTTTCACAATTTAAAAGCACCTTAAAACAACGTTTTGGACTTTCACAATAAGCACAGTAAAACAACGATTTGGAAATTTCACAATTAAGCACTGTTAACATGTTTTGGGATTTGTCCATAAAGCACTGTGATTTCACTGTTTTTCCTATGGCGAAGATTTATTTCACTAGTGAATGTGGCCCCTGTGATTGAGAACGTTTTTTGGACATCTATCTACGATTAAATGTTCCTGTCACTAAACGACACA
>JBBPFD010000045.1:134125-251321 GCA_038363315.1 Mugilogobius chulae
TGTGACTTTGGAGGGCAAAAGAGAATTATAGAGAGAAAAGTAAAGAGAGAGAAAGAGATTCAGGAGGAAAAGAGGGAGTGTAGAGTGAGTAGGAAAGAGGAAGGAAGAACTGAGTTATCCGAAGTGAAGAGAGAGAGAGTAGCACGATGGAGACGAGTAAGAGCAAGGAGCAGAAAAGTGCAGAGGAGTAGACGAGTTGCACGAAGCGGAGAGGAGGGTCAGGGGAGAGAAAGATACACAAGAAGTAGGAGGAGCAGGAGGAAAGAGATAACGAGATCATGCAGAGTTGAGGGAAAAAGAGAGCGGGAGAAGAGTAAAAGAGGAGAGAAAAGATAGAAAGAGGCAGAAAGAGAGAGAAAAGAGAGAGGTCCAGAGGGACGAGAACGAGGAGGAAAGAGTGAAGGACGTGAGAGAGAGAAGAGGATGAAGGGAGGAAAAGAGTTAGTAGGCTTGAGTAGTTTAGGTGAGAGAGATCAGGTAGAAAGAAAGAGGTGGGAACAGAGTAAAGCAAAATGAAAGATAGAGTGTTGAACCAAGAAGGATGAAATGAGAAAGTAATGAACCGAGGGGTAGAGATAGTGAGAAGAGGAGAGACACGAGAAAGGGGGATCAACGGTGTGAGAGATATTAAGAAATGCAAACGAGGGGAGCGAGGCAAGAGAGCGAAGAAGAGTTAAAAAACATGCAAGAGAAAGAGACAGGGGTGAAAGAGTAAAGAGGGAGAAAGAAAGAGAAAGAGGGAAAGAGAGAGAGGGAGAGACAGTAAGAGAAAGAGAGAACGAGAGAAAGAGAGGAGAGAGAGACTACGACAAGGGAGAGAGATAAAAGAGAGAAAGCGTAAAGAGAGACGCAGAGGAAACAGTTTGAATGTTTGTGGGCTGGTGTGCGTTTGTGGAGAGGAGAGAGAGAGGGAGAGAGAGAGAGGGGAGTGTGTGTGTGTGTGGAGAGTAAAATCTCGGTTTCTCTGTGGATACAGTGTCACATCGTAGAGTGAGGTGACTTTAGTGCCGCTTGGGCCTTGATGGGGGGGAGTGATGCTGCTGCTGCTGGACTCTGTCTGTTCAGATGCTCAGGATCAGAGAAGAGGTTTGTGTATGAGCTAAAGGAAATAAATCAGTTTGAATTCTGATGATGAGACATTAACGAAGGATTTTTTCACACTGCATACACACGTCCGTCGTCTGACCGACTGCACAAAACCAGTTAAAATACATAATAGTCCACAACAGTAAGAATTAAATAGATAACAGCTCATTTTTGGTGATACACTAAAAGAATTGTTCAAAGACGAACCAGAGTGAATTTTGTTAACAATAAAGTTAAGCTCCATACAGTATACACAACATGAGTTTATATACACATCAATAAATACACATCTCATCGACAAATTAATCCTCTCACTGTTGAGGCTTAAAAGACACAGAACATATAGCTTAGCTACATGACAAAAACAATGTAGCCACTAGGTCTTATTCAAAAGGGCCACAGCCAAAGGCACAAAAGAAAATCTATAGTGATTAATTTTGTATTTTAACAGCTCTAAAACGTCTGCCCGACGGCAACAACTCAAACTTTGGAAACAAAAAATTATTTGGATCGCAGGAAATTTTCCTAGCAAGCCTAAGTGTTGTTTCTTCAAGATAGTTTGCAAAGGTGGTTGATCATTGCTACTGTTGTGGATTATTTTGGTATTCACGTTTGAAAATGAATTCCTTGAGAGTTGCGTCCAATACCGTGTGTCTGGCATGAATCGACGCTCCACATGTGAACGCACAATGAGGGGCCCATCCACAAAGTACCTGGGGCCCAGAAGTGGGTGCTACGCCTCTGGATACGACACGTCGTTGACCAAGTACACGTCCTGCTGAACCGAAGAACACGTCCTGTTGAACCCAAGAACGTCCTGTTGAACCCAACGTCCTGTTGAACCAAAGAACACGTCCTGTTGAACCGAAGAACACGTCCTGTTGAACCAAAGAACACGTCCTGTTGAACCCAAGAACACGTCCTGTTGAACCCAAGAACACGTCCTGTTGAACCAAGAACACGTCCTGTTGAACACACGTCCTGTTGTTGAACCCAAGAACACGTCCTGTTGAACCCAAGAACACGTCCTGTTGAAGAACACGTCCTGTTGAACCCAAGAACACGTCCTGTTGAACCACGTAAGAACACGTCTGTTGAACCGAAAGAACACGTCCTGTTGAACCAAGAACACGTCCTGTTGAACGAGAACACGTCCTGTTGAACCGAACGAACAAGAACGTCCTCTGTTGAACCGAAGAAAAACCTGTCCTGTTGACGTACCGTTGAAACCACGTCCTGTGAACGAAGAACACGTCCTGTTGAACGAAGAACACGTCCTGTTGAACCAAGAACACGTCCTGTTGAACCGAAGAACACGTCCTGTTGAACCCAGAAGTCGTCCTGTTGAACCAAAGAACACGTCCTGTTACCGAAGAACACGTCCTGTTAAACCTAAAGAACACGTCCTGTTGAACCAAGAACACGTCCTGTTGAACCAAAGAACGTCCGTTGAACCGAAGAACACGTCCTGTTGAACGTCGAAGAACACGTCCTGTTGAACCGAAGAACACGTCCTGTTGAACCCAAGAACACGTCCTGTTGAAACAAGAACACGTCCTGTTGACCAAGAACACGTGTGGGAATCACCGAGTTAAAGAAACAAGAACAAACATGAGTACACAGAATAAAAGAGCAAAAACACTTTATTTGACTTTGACGTCTGAAAGTACAAAAGTACAAAAACTAAATATTTGATCTTTGGTCCATGATAACTTTATAAACTTTAAAAACTTTCACACAAAATAAAATAAAAAAGTCTTGAGCTGCAGTAAACGTCTGAGAAATGTGAAGAATGCAGCTGTGAGGAGGTCAAAAGCACCGAAAACATCCACAGACAGAGATAAGCACCTGGTGTGTGAACCTACGAGTTACTATAGCGACCAGAGAGAGCGTTTCTATGGCAACTACAGCAACAGCAGCAGCTTCGGCGGCCATCTTGTGCAGGGAGAGTCTCACAAAGCTGAACTTTTAAACGACTTTTTCACTTAAATACTTTGATAATTGAACCTTTTGTTATTTGTACTTTTACTTCTGCTTCTGTTCGACCAAACTAAAGTGAAAACACGTGGAACAACAGACTTTTACAGCAACAGCAGTGAAGGAAACACAAGAATAAGACAATCCCCAAATCCAGCTTTTTATATTCATATATATTGACCAAACACAGACAGAAAACACTTCTCTGGATTATTTGAACAGAGATAGCAAGTAACTAAGTATTTTACTCAAGTCCTGTACTTCTGTAGTTTTCTTGAGTATCTGCTCTTGAATTTTACAAAATCTTGTGACTTTTACTACTTTTTACATTTTCAAAACTATACGTTTTATAATCAGAGTAGTTACTTTAAACATTTGTTTTCCTTTTAAAACCAGGTCAGACCTGCTGCTGTCGTGTGTCAGAGCTTTGTGAACAAATTAACTAATGAAAATCACCAAAAACATTATAATTTCTAACAAAAATGACGCTTATCACAATAAAAGTAGAGATCGGCCGATATGTTTTTCTTGGGCCGATACCGATATCAATGGCAATGGCAATTTCTGAGGCTGATTTTGTTATTTTAGTTTTTTAAAGTCACAGCTGAGGTGAGACGTCTAATCAAAAAAGAAAAAGTTGAATCTAAACTATTATTTTGTCTGATGGTTTATGGAGGAATAAAAAAAAAAATATAGAACAAACTGTATGATTTCTCTCTGATCACTGTGAGAGCAGCAAACAAGTGCTGGATGAAATATCGTTGCCTGGAAAATCTAAACGATATATTAAAAATATATCGTCTGGTCACTGTGTTTCCTCTTTCGGAGTTCAGTAGCTGTGATTGACAGATTAATTAGCCAATCAGAGACACACATTTTCAGCAGTCTGAAAACCAACATGGCTGCTCCGACGAAAAAAATACAAGAAAAAAATCTCAGGTGAACTAAAAACATGTGGATTTCTGCAGAATTAATGAGAGAAGCAAAAAACGACTTTAATGTGAAGTGAGTGAAGTTAGATTTTGGTCTAAATGACAGACGACCAATCAGCTCCTTTGTTTCATCTGCTTCACACTAATAAACTAATCTGATTGGACGGTACGATGTGGATTTGATCTGAACACAGGCGGGATCCCAGGCAAGAAATATCGGCCAAAATAAGGCCGATGTGGCCAAAAATCCAAATATCGGCCCCAAAAATATCGGCCGGCCAATATATCAGTCTATCCCTAGATAAAAGTCAGATGAATTCGAAATTAATTTAATGTAAAGCCTCCCACACGTCACAACATCACAAACCAACTTTATGTTCTGCAAAAATGCATTTTTAACTTGGTTAAAAAGTCTTAAAATTAGAATTTTTGGTATTTTTTTCTAGTTCAGATGGTTTTATTTGAGTTACATAGATTCGATTTGTTTCAATGTGTTTTCTGTCTTGTTTCAATAGGTTTAATCTTATTTCAAGTCAAATTCTTTGCTAATGAAGTCAATATTTTTACTCACCTCAGTGGCAAATTTGACTCAAGCTCAAATCTCTTAAAAACATCAGAAACATTTCTAGTAAGACTTAATTTTTTACTTAAGTAAAATTTACACACATATACTTTTGTACTTTTACTCAGTAAATGAGTTTCAGCAGGACTTTTACTTTTACTAGTAACTGTACTTTTACTTCAACTTCAGTACTTTTGCCATCTCTGTATTTGAACCAGAAATATATCAATTATATGTTCATTTTCTCCCTTTAATCTGTGAATATGTGAACTTTAAATGCTGCCGCCTCTGATTTCACAAAATGGCCGCCGCAGCTGCCACGGCAACAGGCCCCGCCCTCTCTCTAGTCGTCATGACAACTCTGAACAATAGTTAGCAGGTACTTAGCTTTAGCAGGCACATAGCGTCAGCATGTTAGCCTCAAACGGCTGTGAGTTTCCAGTGTTTAAGGCACAAAAACAGTCGATTCTTTTACTCATGAAAACCACGTATTAACGACGTATTTAACCGACACATTTAACACAAACTGGTCTTTGGTTGGAGTTTCACAGGTTAAAGTGCAAATGTTCATTTTAACAGTTTGTTCTCTGTTTCCAGCAAACACAGGAGCAAGAATAAGAGAAAACGTGAAGAAAACCTTCAAGCAGAACTAAGCAGTAGAGACCTGCATCGGGTGGGAATTCCCGCGGGACCCGTGAGCAACCCTCGGGATCGGGCGGTTTTAACGTTGCCTCGGGCGGGAACGGGCGGTAAGGCCAAACACTTCGGGTCCCAACCAGACTCTCGCTCTCTCGCTGTCTTAAAGATATTACGTAGTAAGAAAGAAATACTGCTTTTGTGCGCTTCTGGTCAACACTGGTGCTGCTGCATTTCCTAATTAGGCAGTGGTTCCCAAAGTGGGGGTCGCGAAGCAAAATCTGAGGGTCGCGAGATGATTTCAAAATATATTTTTATAATTATGACTTGGCATTTAATGAGGTTTTTTGAGAAATTGGGGTTATATAAAGCATTACACTGTCAAAATAAGCACAATTAAGCCTAATTTAAATGGTTTCCTAAGTTAAAATCAAAACAAAAGTATATAATTTTTGCTGTGGGGGTCACGAGTTGGTGCACGGTTATTCTGGGCGTCCCAGGCTGAAAAGTTTGGGAATCCCTGGTCTTGCGTGAGTATCACCTGGGAGTCGCGCCAGCGGCAGCCGCAGCACGGGCGAAAACTTTCCCAGGACTGCTTTTACGCACGGGGAGATGGAGATAATACACACGGAGTTTGGGCAAATAAAGTGTTTGTTTAGCTTTGTATTTCAGGTCAGAAATACACAGACATCATCGCTTTATGATTAAATGGAATGTCATGTCAAATGAACATAATTGCCTTGTTGCAGATAGGCTGGTGCCTAATCATTTTAAAACTAGATGCAGAGAGTTATGCAGAGTTTAGTCATGTGTGTTATGTTGTTATGTCCTGGGCCGCCACACAATCTCTGTGTCACCAAAAAAAAAAAAGTCAGGACCCGAGGGGGGTTTTTCGGGCGGAACGGCGGACAGGCACACACAGGTGTTACGGGATCGGGCAGAAACGGTCGCGGATGTTACGGATCGGGCAGAAACGGTCGCGGATGTTACGGGATCGGGCAGAAACGGTCGCTGTTACGGATCGTCGGGATGTTACGGATCGGGCAGAAACGGTCGCGGATGTTACGGGATCGGGCAGGTCGCGGGTCGCGGATGTTACGGGATCGGGTCGCGGATGTTACGGTCGGGCTGATGTTACGGGATCGAGCGGGAACGGTCGCGATGTTACGGGATCGGGCAGAAACGGTCGCGACGGGATCGGGCCGGTCGCGGATACGGGATCGGGCAACGGATGTTACGGATCGGGCAGAAACGGTCGCGGATGTTACGGGATCGGCAGGGATGTTACGGGATCGGGCAGGGTCGCGGATGTTACGGAATCGGGCAGCATGTACGGGATCAGAAACGGTCGCGGATGTTACGGGATCGGGCAGAAACGGTCGCGGATGTTACGGGATCGGGCGGTAAACGGTCGCGGATGTTACGGGATCGGGCAGAAACGGTCGCGGATGTTACGGGATCGGGCGGTAACGGTCGTGTTACGGGATCGAAACGGTCGCGGATGTTACGGGATCGGGCGACGGTCGCGGATGTTACGGGATCGGCGCGAATGTTACGGGATCGGGCGGATGTGTTACGGGATCGGGCGGTCGAACGTCGGTCGCGGATGTTACGGGATCGGGCAGAAACGGTCGCGGATGTTACGGATCGTGCGGGATCGAACGGTCACGGTCGTGTCGGTCCGTGCGGGATCGGTCTGTTACGGGATCGTAACGGTCGCGGCGGGAAGCGCAAATCGAGCTCCTCCTGCCGGGATCGGGCGGGAGTCGCGGATGTTACGGGATCGGGCGGGAAGGTCGCGGATGTTACGGGATCGGGCGGGAGCGGTCGCGGATGTTAAGCGGATGGATGCGGGAGCGGTCGCGGATGTTACGGGATGGGCAGAACGGTCGCGGATGTTACGGGATCGGGCGGGAACGGTCCATGAAAATCGTGTCCGTGCAGGTCTCTACTAAGCAGGACCAGCGACAAACCTCCTCCTGCCTAGTTTATTTATTCTGGCGTATGTTTAGTGTTGAATTAAGGCACAAAAACAGTTCCAAACACATTCACACTGTCAGACATAAAAGTAAAAAAGGCAGGTATCACCACGGAGACGTTAACGAGGTGGAAATGTTGCTTAGTTCTGCTTTAAACGAAGCACAGTGAGACTTATACAGCTCCGTCACTCACAAAACACTCTCACACAGAAGAAGCATCATTTCTGGTTTAAGACGATCGGTTCTGGTAAATGCCATTAATTAGTTACAGCTTTGGAATGTATTTAGACAAAAAATAAAATAATAATAAAATGGAAGATTATTTGTTTCGTTTGATTTCTGGTTTTAGAAACGGCACTGTAAAAGTCATAAAGACAAAAGTTAAGTTAGATATTTGTGTTGATTTAAAAGAGAGAGAAAGAGAGAAAGAAAGAAGAGAAAGAATAGAGAGAGAGAGGGAGAGAGAGAAGAGAGAAAGTAGAGAGAAGAGAGAATGAGAGAAGACAGAGAGAGAAAGAAAAAAGGAGAGAGAAGAGAAAGAAGAGAGAAAAAGGCAAGAGAGAAAGAAGGGAGAGAGAGAAAGAAGAGAGAGAAAGTAGAGTGGAAGAGAAAGAAGAGAGAGAAAGAGAATGAGAGAAACAGAGAGAGAAAGAAAAAAGGAGAGAGAAAGAGAAAGAGAGAGAAAGAAGGGAGACAAAAGGAGAGAGAGAAAGAAGGGAGAGAGAGAAAGAAAAGAGAGAAGAGAAAGAATAGAGAGAGTGAGAGAGAAAGACAAAGGAGAGATAGAGAAGAGGAGAGAATGAGAAAGGAGAGAGAAAGAAGGGAGAGAAAGAAGAGAGAAGAGAGAGAGAAATGGGGGAGAAGGAAAGAGGAGAGGGAGGGAGAGAAAGAAAGAAGAGAAAAAGAAAGAGAGGAAGGAGGGAGAAAGAGAGAGAAGAAAGAGAGGGAAGAGAGGGAGGGAGAGAAAGAGAGGAAGAGAAAGAAACAAGAGAGAGACAAAAGGAGAGAGAGAAAGAAGGGGAGAGAAAGAAAAGAGAAAGAATAGAGACGAGGGAGAGAGAGAGAAAGACAAAAGGAGAGAGAGAAGAAGAGAGAGAAAGAAAGAGAGAGAGAAGAAGAGAGAGAGAAAGGAGGGAGAGAGAAAAAAGAAGAGAGAAAGAGACTTGCTGTTACTTTTTACGTGCAGTACATTTCTCACTTTGAATTTCTGAAATGTTTTGATATGAAAGTGTTTAAATGGTAAGTTTTCATTGAGTTTTTTTACTTTTAATTTGATCACAGAGGATTGACTGATCCAAACCACAGAATTCTGCAGATTTCAGTCTTTGCCTTGAACATTATCACTGCAATCTCACATTCTGATAAAAAAACTGTGAAAAACTCAATGAAACAAAAAAAACCCACACAAATGACCTTCCATTACAAAACACAGACTGACGCTGCTGCCCTTGGTCCAACACAAATTAAATTAAATAAAATCAGCCAGTTTGTCTTTGGGTTTTTAAAAGTCTGAATAAACAAAAAACAAACACTGAGATGAAGTGAAAATAGATTTCTCTGTAAACATAAAGTACCTGTTTCATATAAAGAATCTGAATAAAATTAGATAAAACTATTTGTGCAAACGGAGCCGACGGCGTTTAAAGGGAGGTTTGTGTTTCTGAGGGAGAGTTTGAATGAGAAACGTGGAAGTGTCCGCTGGCAGGGACTAAAAAAGAACCTGGCAACAGAGAAACCGAGAAACAAGGCCAGGTTGAGCCGAACTAGTGAAAAAGCTTCATAAGTGACACTGAAATCAGAGGCTGGTGGGATTTATGAACAGGTCAGAGCAGGTTAAACTCCTCCAGAACAAAAGTTGAATACACTGAATATTGTTAATTAGCAGATAGTTAGATGTGTAATGCTGCGTTCAGACCGGAGCGTCAGAGTGTCCAAAGTGTCCAGTTTACATGTTAAGTTAAATGGAACTCTGCGTCTTAAGGCGTCCAGCAAATTTGCAGCTAGCATGTAGTAATTCTCTCGTTCGGGCATCTGGTGTCACTACATCTTGTGAAGTAGACACCCCAACCTGCGTTACCCCGGGCTCACACGCTCCAGTCCAGATCTAGATCCGTCTGGGTCCAGTGGTCACTCATACTGAGACCAGTTTAGACTTGCATACGTACGAACCCTGCAGGCTTGTGAGACCGAGAGCTCACAGGGATTCACGCTCAAATTGGGACTTCACGTGATCTCTGACACGTGTATGTAAACAAGAACACTTGCGGCGTGTTTTGGGCTTATTTAACTTAATTTTCTGTTTGATTTTTCGTCGTACAATGGATAAAAACAAGACGTTTATTACATTCTCTGAGTTATATAGTTATGTAAATGTCAAGCATTTGACATACAAGTTTTAGTAGTAGTATTGTAATGATTTCTTTTGAAAACCACCAGATCCAATTCTCCCGCATTCACTTGATTTCCTGTTTGTCGTGTCTTGTTTCACAACTTCACTAAAAAGGACTTCGGAGCGCTCCGGCAGTCCGGAAAAAGTTCTTTCCGGACTGCTGAACTTTCAAGCGTCAAATACCAGCGTCCACCAATCAGAAACGACTCTCCTATGACGTAGTGACACTGCTCTGCCTCACATCAAGAGGAAAGAGGGACTGTTTAATGAAGTCTTACAATAACTTTTTTAACCAAACGTCGCTTGTTTTTGGTCTTTTTTCAAAGACTTGGTCGCTCGTTGCTCTGAAAATCTGTCGACACAAAACAAACAACATGGACTGATCTGGACTGACAAAGCCTCACATGGATCTATTCAAAATGTTTAAACCTGCTGTAGGACGTGACACTGGAGGAGGACAAAGTTACGCAGAGAAGAGCGAATTTAGACGCTTTGACGTGTCCGATCTGAACGCAGCATAAGTGTATCCTAAATCCAGTGTTACACAGCGTATTGTGGGGATAATTTTTTTCTTACAATCTCACATTAAACTCATAAACTCTCCGTTAAAACCTCAAACTTCCCTTTAAACTTTGGCGTGTCACAGGCCACTGCGTGTTCTGCGGCGTGTTCTGTCCGTGCGTCCTCGGAGCTCCTCCTGTATCTCACACACTCGGGTCCGTGTTCAGCTCAACGCAGTCCGTCGGAGGTAACGAGACCTGGTGAGACTCCTCAGGGCTCCGCTTTAGCCCCGGAGAACTTTGCTCTGCGACATTCTGCTGCTCCACGCGGTCCGTCTGAGGTAACAAGACCTGGTGGGACTCCTCAGGGCTCCGCTTTAGCCCTGTGAACTTTGGTCTGCGACGTTCTGCTGCTGCGCACGGTCCGTCTGAGGTAAAGTAACTGCGTGGGACTCCTCAGGGTTCTGTTTTAGCCCCGGTGAACTTGCAGATCTTTGGTGTAAGGCAGCGTGTCTCCTCCTGAGTTAACAAAAGCGTACATGTCTTTTGGCGCTTCCTCTTCTTCTTTCTTCTCTTGCAGGTGTCGTTTTGGGCAGGATGACGTGAGGCTGCTGGCCCACCTGCTGTGACCCCGCCGTGACCCCGCTCAGGCCCAGGATGTTCCGGCGCGTTTGGCAGGGCAGCCGGTCCAGCTGTCGTCCCAGTTGCACGGCGCTGGGGAACACGGTGCCCTGACACGCCCGGTAGAAGTATCTGCAAACACAACACGGACACGACATGAACACAACATGAACCGGGTTTAAAAGGACACAACATGAAAGGCATTTGGATGTAATAAAAGCAGGAATATTTGAACAAAGAGAACAAATGTGGAGGATATAAAGATAAAGACGCTCTGGGGAAGAGTTCTGGAGCATGATCAGTCACGCTGAGTTATTACAGCTGCAATAAGTTAATCAACTAATCAATTACTGCAACAATCACAAACTCATTTAGTAATAATAATCATTGAACCTTTCATAAAGACCTTTAAAACACGTCCAGAGCCCAGACAAACTTCAGATTGAACAGCAGTGACACAAGATGTGTACTTTTGTGTTTATGTCGTAGATCTACACCTTCTGGAAAGTTCTCCTGTGACATTACATCAGCACAAACATGGAAAAAAACTCAAAAGTGACTTTTGCTAAACAACTACTCCCTCGTCGTAGAGAGTTTAATATAACTCCAGGGTCTAACACACATTTGAATAGCTGTTCAAATAAAAACTATTTAAGTAGTTTTGACATATTACTTCAGTTTCACAAGTGAAATGTATTTAAAATGCCACTAGAAGTTTGCACAAATAAAATCTGCCAAGTATTGACTCTGCTTCACATTAAAAGAAGGAGCTGACTCTGGGTTGTAAAGCAGCAGCTTTTGTTTTCAGCAGATCCAATAATTGTTTCATAAAATGACAAATAAGAGCAACCTGGACACAGCCAGAGTCTTTGTGCTTCAGATTTTGTGCAGTTCTCATGTTTATCATTCCTACATGTCTAACTCACTGTGATTGGTGATTCCAAAATCAGTTAGTGATTGTTTGTCTCAAGAAGGACACCACTGTGGACTTTACATACTTAAAGTTTTGTCTCAAACATTACCATGTCAAGTTATCTGACTTTCCAGACTTTGGAAATCACGTGACCTCTAACACACCGCTGACGTGACGTAGAAGTATCTGATTCGATAATTTTAGTCTGAGCCTGTTCTCTGCTCCGTTCATTTAACAAACACACACAAGTATATTTATCAGCACTTTAGCTCCTAAAATATACAGTAGCCTAAATACAGAGGGTTGTGGTGATGTCATGGCAGGACGAGTAAGGCTAGAAACATTCCAGTTATTAAAATAATACTATATTAGAATGATAACTGCAACTGCAAAAATTAAGGATGTGTAGCTTAATCTGCATCTGTCATGAAAGGGTTAGGGTTATTTATTACAGATCTTTCTTTTTTGTGCAAAAACTGAATATGGTTGGTTGATTTTTGCCCTCCTCATGATAACAGACCGGTGTTTTTATCCATCAAACTTTCTTCAGTGACACCATGAGCGACTCAGACAGAACAGAGAGGCCGGGACGTGTGCACAGAACGCTGTGCCGGCGTACCTGAGTCTGCTGTGCAGCAGAAAATATAAGGAAATGAAAACATGGTTATTACATCTTTATCAGTCAGTTTACAGCGACGGATCAACATTATAGACGCTTGTAAATTGTTATTATATAGGCTATTGAAACCTCCATATCCCTCCCTCCCTTTACAGCCATAGGTATGCGTACCTTTGCAGTGCATCTTCGTACCTTTCTCATTTCTAATTTAAGACTTTTTAAGGTGTGCGTCCCTGGGCTGTGTGCGTGTGCGTACCTGGGCAGCAGGGCGGCGCAGGGCGTGAGGACACACAGGACGTAGAACACAGGGTCCTGCAGAAGCCTCTGAATGGTCCAGTAAGGATTAGACGGAGTGTAACAGGTGGGACAGGACGAGTTATAACACAGAGCCACCGTGAAGAACAGAACGATACTGAAGCAGATGGAAAACCAGTTCATCCACGTCTGAAACACAGGAACACAACAGAACAAACATCAAATCCATGTCAAATCAAGCCGAATGTCGTTAAAGGGATTTTGAGTGATTGAATGATTTCTTCCGCGCGGTTATGACCCAGTTAAGGTTAGGATTACACTTCACTGTCCAGATAAGGAAAACTGTCTGCACACCAGCTCCAGTCCACTGCGGTCCGGATTTGCTCCAAGCTGCGCGGATTCACGTGGATTCCCTTCATCACATGTTTTTGGTTGTCGCTTACCTTTCAGAAATCCCAAAATGTAACCTAGCCCTAACCCTTGCTTGCAGAGCCACCAAAGTGATGCTGTGTGGCAAAGCAAAGCATTTATACCGCACATTTCATACCCAAGGCAACCCAATGCGCCTTACAAATATTCAAATAAATACAACCACATTTACAACTATTTTGCATGCATTAAAATGTTAAGATGTTTCTTTATATTAAAATATATTTATATTATATAAAGTATTATTATTAAAAATGTTAATGCTCGGAGATAATCTGAGTTTAACTTGTTCCATTTCTGTGCCGCATAATAAGGTTGGAGAAAAAATCTGGCGTAGGAGAAAGTTTAAAGCCAGGACACCAAATTATGGCCCTTTAAGAACAAAATCTAGTATAATGATTATGCTGCGTTCAGACCGGACAGCACTGAAGCGTCCAATTTAACTTAACTTTTAACGTTATTGTCCACCAAAGTAGAAATTTGTCTTTGGTTCACCATCACATACACAGTCAGACAGTTCATTAGGCTTCCTGCCAATAAATACAATAAATACAGATTAAAGAAAAGAAGTGTGCTGCACATACACCATTCCATCAGTGTCTATTTAACAAACTGACAGCATTTGGCACAAATGAACCTTTGAACACCTTTTTTGTTGCCAGAGGCTCTATATCTGCGCCCTGATGGCATCAGCCTAAACTCGTCACATAGAGGATGCTCAATGTCTTTAGTGATAGACATGGCTATCCTGAGCACAGCTGACTGGTAAAGAGGCTCAATCTTTGCCTGGTCTTTACTGATTATCTTCCCAGCATTCTTGACTATTCTGTTCAGCTTGTTCTTATTGGCCACTGTCAGATAACCAAACCAAACAGAGATGTTAAAGACAAGAACACTTTGAATCAGGCTGACATAAACTTTTCCAGGATGTGTGAGCTCACTCCAAAGCCTCTAAGCTTCCTGATCATGGAAAGTCTTTGACTGCATTTCTTATAGATTTCATCTATGTTTTGAGTGAAGCTTAGCTTGTCGTCAATACATGTTCCCAGATACTTAAAGCTGCTCACTCTCTCAACAACCTGATCAGCGATGGAAAGGGTCTGAGCAGGGCCTGGATTATTTAAGACGAGCTCTTTGGTCTTGTCTACATTAATAATTAAAGAATGCTGTTTGCAAAATTCTTCAACCATTTTCACCTGAGACACATAGTTACAGTTAACATTCTTGTCAAAAAGACCAACTATGGCCATATCATCAGCATATTTAAAGAGCCGAACGTTACTGTCCTTGATCTGCAGTGTGTTAATGTACAGAGATTTTGCGAGTTGAAGCAAATATTGATGCTAAATATTTGCCTTAAACGCACCAGTGTGTGTTGGAGGAAAAGAACACTTTTCATATCCTGATGTGCTTCTCTCTGGTTAACTTCCCCAGATTTCCAGAGAAACAAGCCACAAAGCCTTTGAAAAAAGCTCCAAAACAAGCAACCTTTTGATAAAAAAAAGTCTTTAATTTAAACAGTGTTTGTTTCCTCTTGATGTGAGGCAGAGCAGAGTCACTACGTCGCAGGAGACAAGTGTCTGATTGGTTGATCCGCGTTCAGGCCAAGAAAGTTCAACAGAGCTCAACTCGGGCGTCGATGTCTGATGAAGCCAAAGTGTCCTACACAGGCTGGAGCGACTATGAACAAGACGCAGTGTGAGCAGACGCCCCGGTAAAGAGAATTTCGACGTACTGGATTCAAATTTGCACCACAAATACAAAGAGTGTACATTGTCTTAACATGTAAACTGGACACACTGGACGCTCCAACACGGTCCGGTCTGAACGCAGCATTAGACTTTGGAATCGTGCTGTTACCAAAAAAAGCTCACATGAACAGTACTAATTGTGTGATACATTTTGTCTGATGAGTTTATTACTAAATACAGTATACAGTCATAACAATACGTCTCCTTTAAACAGACACAACAATGAGTCTCAAAATGAAGAAGAATAAACGAGCATCTGCAGTCATGTAATTCCTAATCCCTACATATGTTCTGCGTCTCGTGTCTCTCCGTCTTTTGTCTTTGTGTCTCTCAAACTGAAGTCCGTGATGTTGTGCTGCTGCTGTGATGTCCTCTGACTCGTCACAGCTGCACGACTCTTGTAAAGTCTGACACTCACATAATTAATGAGCGGCTCGCAGGCTCACACACACTTCAGGCTGACACATACACACACATACACTCCAGGTTTTAGTCACTTTTACACTGCGGACGGCCTAAAGCTGCTTCATGAGCCGAGACTTAAAAAACAAGCAAATATGGTCAGGCTTAGGAAAGTGATCAAGAACTTGTGAGTAAGAGGAAGTGATTAAAAGACAGCACAGCATTATGAAGTTTATGAATGAACAAGTCAAGTCTCTATTCAAATGTAAATGCAGATTAGGCTCTAAAGATTCTTCTTCTGTTGTATTTACACTTGTTTTTCTGGGCTTTTGTCAATATCTTTCTACACAACAGAAGTATTAAGACCTTTACATGTGAACCCTGTATATTCACATGTATTTTTCACAGCCTGTGGTTACATTGCAGCTGCAGACAGATGACACTATTTATTGCAAAAAACTGTTGAGTGCTTTTTGCTGCGTTCAGACCGGACAGCGTCTTGGCGTATTTGCGTCCGTTTCAATGTTAAGTCAATGTAAACCCGCGTCTTGAGCGTCCAGCGAAATTTCGTCGCGTTGGGCGTTGAAATTCGCTTGTTCAGACGTCTGCTGCCGCCGCGTCTTGCAGAGAAGAACTCAAACCTGCGGCGGACGCTTTGGCCCCATCAGGCGTCGACGCCCGAGTTGGGCTCTGCTGAACTTCAGCGTCTAGACGCTCGCGTCCACCAATCAGAGACTACACTCCCGTACACGTGACATGTTGTTTTCCTGTCACAACAAGAGGAAAGGACGACTGGTTTACTGAAGTTTTTTAGTAACTTTTTAACGAAAGGTGGCTTGTTTGGGACTTTTTTCAAAAACTTGGCCGTTCGTTGCTTTGAAAATCTGGAGACACGGCAAACACGGGACATGATCTGGACTGACAACACCTCACATGGATTGTATTACAAATGCACGGTCACGGGTTAAACCTGCTGTACAACAGGAGGAGCTGAGAAGGACGGAGACAGCAAAAGGACTGCCTGAAAGAGGAGAAAGTTGTGTGATCGGGTAAGCTCCGTTTTATAAATGCAACCCTGTATTGGCGCCACCGCCTCTGGCGCGGCGCAAGGCAAAACATCTGGCCGCCGGAGAGCTCTCGTCTAGCGGCTACGGCCAACGGAGGAACCCGGGTGGAACCCTAGGGGTCCAGATCTTTAGCAGAGAAAAGTTAAAATGACAGTGGATTTGGGTAATAATACCCACCATTTCTCGCCCTCAAATGGTCTCAAAGTTTAGATTTGACTCTTATAAACGAAAATATGGCAACTTTTAACTTATGCCGTAATGGCGCCGCCGCCGGGGCAAAGCTAAACATGTAGCCGCCGGAGAGCTCTCGTCTAGCGGCTACGGCCAGTGGAGGAACCCGGTGGAAGGGCTGAGGCGTCCAGAGATTTAGCAGAGAGAAAAGTTAAAATGACAGTGGATTTGGTAATAATACCCACAATTTCTCGCCTCAAATGGTCTCAAAGTTTAGATTTGACTCTTATAAACCGTTTATAAATTCAACAAGCCTCTTTCCTTCTCTTTCTTTCTCTCTCAGTGATCTGTCTACGAGCAAAACCAAAGCTGCAAACAAGCGGGAGCTGGAAGCCCTTTTGGGCGTTAAAATGGTCTTTTTGTCCACCAAAGCCTTGACGCGTCAAGAGCAGTTTAGAAGCTTATTGAGGGCGTCAACAGCAGAAATAACTGGCGAAATTAACGCCACGTTTAGGCAAATTTAGCTGTCCGGTTGTGAACGCAGCATTAGAGATGGAGACAGACCAGCGCTATTCTCTTTTGTCGCTTTGCAGCATCTGTTTTTTTCAACCCGCTCCGCCTCTAATAAAAAAGCTGTGAGCTGAAATGTAGTGTCTTTAAAACTAAACTGGTGGCAACATGTAGGTACTCTGCATCTGCAACAGTAAATAAACCAATCAATGAGAAATTAGACCTGTTTAAATAAAAGAGACTGTTACAGACCAGGTTACAAGCTAAATCAGCTCATAGAATGAGTGTGACGGACAGACAGTGACGCCTGCGCCGCTTTAGTCTCTGTGTTATTCGATTCATATTCACTGAGATACAAATTGTAAGAAGGAACTGAAGTTTAAAGCGCTAAACTTCAAAGGTAATGAAGGTTTTTTATGCAGGAGAGATGGAAAAACATGTGGAGTTTGGGAAAAATACCCTGGATTTAATGGAAGAGATGTCTTCAGTGTTTTTATGGACAGAGTTCTCAGCGCATCAGGACAGAGGGTGTACGGATTGAAGACCACAGGATCATCCCAGCTGTTTGCAGAGAAGTTGTCCTGATGCTTCTTCAAAGTGATGAGGTCTCTGTATCGAACTGTTGTGGTGGAAAGGAGCTGAGTCGAAAGGAAAACTCTCAATTTATCGTCAGTCTGTTCAAACCGTCACCTTTGGTTATGAGCTTTGGGTAACGACCGAAAGGACAAGATCTCAAATACAAATGGTTTAAATGAGATTCCTCCACAGTGTGTAGAGATAGGGCTCCCTGCTCAGACTGCTGCTCCAAAACCGACTCCAGATAATGGAAGAAAATGGATGGATGAATGAATGGAGATGTGTGAAACTTGACCTCAGGTAAGGAATCCACTCCAGTCACATTTGATATGTCAAATGAACACAAAACTTACTGCAGATCAAGGGCGTGCTGGCTAATCGGAGAGTTGGGACGTTTCCCAGTGGGCCGCGTGACTTTTGGGCCTGTGGCCTCCGTGGTTGAAGAGAGAGAGAGAGAGAGAGAGAGAGAGAGAGAGAGGGAGGCCCGCTCATCAGCTGCAGCAGCAAATGTGCGCACATGATGGGCTCAAGTCTATGATGTGATTAACAGCACATAGCACATAATTAAAGACTCTTGACACAGTCTCATAAGCTCTCAGCCAAACTTTGTTTCAAGTAAATCCGTTGTATATTCTCAGAGTTACGAACAAAACGGCTGATGAACAAACACTTCAGCAGATTTATATGTGCGAAGCACCGCGGCGGATCGGAGCACATTTACACACACAACTTGACAAAAGATTCAGACACAAGTTTGTCTTTGTGGGTCAGAACGCGCTTTATGTGTGTGTATGAGCGCGCTGCTGTGGAGCAGAGGAGAGGTCAGAGGTCAGGAGGAAGAAAGCTCTGAGATGAGTCCGGTACTAAGATGATCATGATTTGTGACCTAACCAAGGTAGTTTATCCTACTGGAGACGAGAATTGTATGAGAGATTGGAGCTAGATTTGGTTAAAAGAATAACAATGAATAATAAAAAAGAAATAAAATCAAAGAGGGAGGTTGCCTGCAGCGGTGAACTGCGAATGATGTGGGTGCTAAAATAGGCAAAATTGCTCAAAAGTTCAAAGCGCAAATGTTTTAACGCACTCGACTGACTAGCAGAAGTCATATGAAATTGAAAGTGCAAATGGCAATCTAATCTCCTATTTTCCCGGGCTGGAAAAATGATCCCAGCACGCCACTGGCTGCAGATGATTGTCATCTAAGATCGGATTTATGCAGAGTTCTGCTGCCATTTTTTTAACCTGATCTCTAGTTTTGCCTCATGCCAGCGGCCCTTGGCCTCTGTGCAATCTTCATGTCACAAAAAAAGGCTTGAACTGGAGCGAGATTGACAACCGTTGTCCAGGTTCTGCCCTCTTGGTGACAGATTTTGTAAAAACAAATTTCCCCCAAAAAGTGCAACTTCTAAGTTTAAGTATAAAATACTCAGGAGTGAAGCTAGATACCCGAAGTGCCTCTGTTTTGAGGAGTTTGTTTAAACAGACTTAACCCAGAGCTGTGAGTCTGCTGCACTGTAAGATCTGAGGTCTAGTGTGAAAAATCTAAAATCACTTTCTTAAATCTTCATGTTATAAACAGTTCTTACCCAGGTCTTGGTCTCGATGCCGAGGTGCAGGAGGATGGGTAAAAAAGTGTGCGATTGTGGTGATGGGAGTTCCCCAGTAAAACAGGTCCACGTCTTGAGTCTGAGTAACCTGAGAGAGAAAGAAAAACACAGGATAAAACACAAAAGGAAAAGGAGAGAGAGAGTAAAGAGAGAGGAAAAAGAGTGAAGAGAGAGCGGAGAGAGAGAGGGACAAAGAAAGAGAAGGGAGAGAAAGATGAAAGAGGAAAAGAGAGAAGAAAGGGGAGCGAGAGGGTGGGAAAAGAGAGAGAGAAAGAAGACGGAGAGAGAGAGGAAAAGAGGCAAAAGAGAGAGAAAAGAGAAGAAAACAGCTCAGAAACACAGGATAAAACACAAAAGAGAGGGGAGAGAGAGTAAAGAGAGAGAAAGAGAGAGGAAAGAGTGAAGAAGAGCGAGAGAGGAGAAAGAAAAGAAAAGAAAGAGGAGAGAGAAAGAAGAAAAAGAAAAAGGGAGCGAGAGAGAGAAAAGTGATGAAAGAAGTATAGAGAGAGAGAGGAAATAGGGAAAAGAGAGAAAGTAAAGAGAGAAAAGTAAGAGTAAGAGGGAAGAGAGGAGAGAGATAAAGAAAGAGAGTGAATGAGGGAGAGTAAAAGAGAAAGAGAGAAAGAGAGAGAGGATAGAGAGTGAGTGGGTGAGAGAGAGAGAGAAGAGAAAACAGCTCAGAAAACACAGTATGAAACAGTCTGTATGAGTCTGAGAGAGAAAAATGAAAAGAAGGAAAAAAAGAGAGAGAGAGAAAGAGGAAAAGAAAGAAAAGAGAGAAAGAAAGAGAAAAAGAGGAAAGAGAGCGGCGAAGAGAAAGAGAGAGTAAAGAGAAATAAAGAGAGAGAGAGAGAGGGAAAGGTAGAAGAGAGATGGAAAAGAGAGAGGGGGGGGTAAAGAGAGAGGGAGAAAGAGAGAGAGGGAAGAAGAAAGATGAAGAAGAAAAGAGAGAAAAGAGAAGAGAAGAGAGGAAGGAAAGCGGATGAGAAAGAGTAAAAGAGAATAAGAGAGAGAGAGAAAGTAAAGAGAGGAAGAGGGGAGAGAAAGAGAGAGTAAAGAGAGTGAGAAAGAGAGAGGGAGAGAAAGGTGAAAGAGGGAAAAAGAGAGAAGAGTGAGAGGGGAGAGAAAGAGAAGGGAGAAGTAAAGAGAGGAAGAGAGGAAAAAGGGAAAAGAGAGGGAGAGAGAGAAGGGAAGAGAAAGAGAGAGAAAAGAGGGAAAAGAGAGAGAAAGGACAGAGGGAGAGAGTAAAGAGAGGAAAGAGAGGAAAAGGGAAAAAGAGAGGCGAGAGAGAGAAGGGAAGAGAAAGAGAGAGAAAGAGGGGAAAAGAGAGAGAAAGGACAGAGGGAGAAGAGTAAAGAGAGACGAGAGAAAAACAGCTCAGAAACACAAGAATAAACACAGTCTGTATGAGCCTGAGAGAGAGAGAGAGAGAGAGAGAAGGAAAGAAGGGGAAAGAAAGAGAGAGAGAAAACAGAGCAGCTCAAACACACTTTACAAAACACTGAAGAGAGAAAGAGACTAAAACAAACTCACAAAATAAGGGATGAAGAAGCAGACCAGGCTTTGGTAAAAGGCATCCACCATATTCATCCAGAACATGTAGGGCTTGTACTCCTGCAAAACAAACGGTATACATGAATAAAAAAAGCCTGTAAATGGAGACTGTATCGTTTTAATCCTTTCACTGAACGTCCGAGAGTGTGTCTTAACCTGAACACAAATGTACACTGACAGAGGCGGGCTTCATATCAACTCCAGATCACAGCAGACAATAATCAAAGCCGCGCGGACTCCTGCTGATACAGTGAGACGCATCTGTGGTAAAGAATAAAGACGACTGGACACACTAGAGGAGTTTAGGACCTTGACCTGCTACGGCCTCTCTGCGAACGATTTTCTGCTCATTTCCTACGTCATTTTTGAGGCGTTGTTGCAAGAAAACATGGCTCGCAGACCGTTTGTAGCCAGGTTGAAAGTGAGAGTGGAGAGAGACGCAGCTCTACGAACCAAGCGACTGAGACTGCGCCTTTCTTGAGACTGAGAGACGCAGTATTTTAGTCCGTGCGAGGAATTTGTGCGTAGAACCACGGGCCTGGAGTTGGACACAAGGAAGACATCTCAGGCACAGACATTTGGGACAGCTGCTGCTCGCTGGTGCTGGAATAAGTGCTTAAAAACGTTATTTTTTTGAACACACGAATGTCAATGGACTATCACCCCGGCGATAGTGAAAGAGGATAATGTATGTATGCCAAAAGCTACTTTATGTAGCTAGCTATTGGAAACAATATTTTAATCAAGTGGTCATCCTTACACACTTGTTCCTCTCTCCTGTAGTTGTTTGTGTGTTGTTATGGATTATTTTGGTATTCACGTTTAAAAATGAATTCCTTGAGAGTTGCCTGAGCTCAAAAGTATTATTTATTAACAAAAGTACAATTATGCATAATCGATAGTCCAGAGAGTCCAGGGTCCTAGTCATTGTTGTTTGTGAGAGCGAAGTCCATATTTGTTCCAATGGAGGTTTCCTCCATTTCAGCTTTCGCAGTCCATTGTTCTTTAGCTCATGCTAACACATGAGCTAAGGCATGCTAGCCATGAGGAGAGGCCCTGCTTCGTGGTTCAGTCTCCTCTTCTGTCTCCATAGTCTCTGTCCGTGGTCTGTTCCATGGCGCTGGTCCACAGGGTTGCCAGATTTTCAGAGAGCAACCAAGCGACCTGGCCTTTGAAAAAAAGCCCAAAACAAGCGACTTCAGGCACTTCAATTAAAAAGTAGTTACAAATAAGCAAATTTATTAACATTATGTGTCACTGCAAACGTTGGTTATGATCTTTTGGCATATTTTAAATAGTATTTGATCATTAATAAATATTTTTAAACATGAAATATAATATAATATGCAACACTCCATAATTTTTTTGTCATTAAGAGGGTAATTGTCATTAATCAACACCTGAAAACCGCAAAAAAATACTTGTTCATGACGTTAAAACGCCTCTCCAGGAGCAAGCCCAAAAACCGCAACCCGCGAGGCATCAAACACCTTGAAACGTCTTGGCTACAAAATTTTACAAGCGAACTTCCAAAATAAGAAGGCTCCATACGATTCGTCTTTAGAGAAGTCGGACTTGGCGAGATCTACTGCTGGTCCACAAGTCGTCCCTGCGCTGCTCTACTCTCCCTTATTTAAGGCTGGCCTTTTCTTTGTCTTGCTGTTGCTTGTTGCTGTTTAAAAAGCAGGGGGCAGTGGGACGTGCTTCACGGGCTCTTGTGGGTTGGAGGTTCATTGGATATCTATCTATAAGAATCAACGATCAACGTCTATAGAAATTGAGTGATAAAACAAAATGTTCTCATGATTACGTGTGGACAAAGGGTAATGATTAAGCTCTTATGGTGGAGTTTGGTGGGAAATGCCTTTAATAGTAGTGCTTTTTATTATTAAGATGATCAAAACTATCCTTTCAGGAAGGGTTTTAGGGATGGAGTTTAGAATTTTGATCAAACTAGTGTAATACAATTTAAGCATAAAGCACGCATATTAGAATTAGGGAGTTTTTTACGAATCATTATTAAGAATATTCTAAAACAATAATATTCAATGACAAATAGACTCTCACTCTCGTTAATTTTGGTTAAAGGTGAGGGTGTGAATTTACATAAGCATTAGCGACACTATGTCTAGTATGTTACTACGACTTAGGTAGTATCAACCGCAGTTTAAGATACCGGGTTTTTCCCAGAGACTTTAGTGTGACATGTCGAGTTTATTCATTTTAACAAGATTTCCATAACAAGTGTCCAGAGTCTGCTGTGCTTTCAGGCCAGGAAAGTCCTCACATGTCTCAGGAATGAGTCGACCAAAGATCAAGTTTCCTCTATCAGTATTTTTTTTTTTTTTTTAGGAATTTTTTTGTTCTCAAAATCCAAATTTTTTAGTATTTTTCGAGCATGTTTTGAGGATCTTCTATGTTTTTTTTATTTTCCATTTTGTTAACAGACCACAGTTTTAAAGTAAAAGAAAACCACTGTATTATATCAAGTGTTGTCCCAATATTTGGATCTATTTTTTATGACAAGTACTTCGGGTAAAAGGGTAAAAACTACTCGACAAAAGTGATGGTGTACTTTTTATAGTGAAAGTGTTCTAGGGTTAAAGCCAAAGTATCAGTATCTGTATAGAAACTGGAAAAAGCTGTATCGGTGCATCCCTAAATAAAAAAACCCATCGAGTTCTAAAGGAGACCTATTATGGCAAAATCTATTTCTCTCATGATTAGTTTATCCAAAGTTGTATTTGGATTGATTCCTGCAGGTTTGAGTAATCTTGTATTGTCCTGCAGCTCAGAAAATCCCCGTCTTCACCTACCACCTATCCCCGCCCACTTGTCTGTATTTAATTGCGATTAGTCAGAAATTAGGATTGCAAGTAAAACATGTAGGGTTCAAAATTGTCATGTAGACACTTTCCAACAACAAAACAATTGTAATTTGTAAATCCGGGCAACACGGTGGCGCAGCGGTTAGTGCTCTGGCCTCATAGCAAGAAGGTCCTGGGTTCGACTCCTTTCTATGTGGAGTTTGCATGTTCTCCCTGTGTCTGCGTAGGTTTCCTCCTACAACTAAAAACATGTCCATTAATGCCTCCCCTGACCCTTCCCCCAGGGCTCCCTGTAAAAGAGATTCTGAATCTCAGTGGGACTTCCCTGGTTAAATAAAGGTACATTAAATTAATTTTAATTAATTTTAAAGGTGGGGCTTATCAGTTCTGCAGTTTCGAACTGGAAGTCAATGATCAGTTTCAATTTCTAAGCTGTGTTAGATAATTTTTTGGACACCTACAAGTACTTGGGTGTGCACCTTGACCACAAACTGGACTGGTCAGAGCAGGCTCGGGCTCTGTATAAGAAAGGACAGAGTAGGCTGTTTTCCTAAGAAAGCTTAGGTCTTTTGATGTGTGTGCCGACATGTTGTTCCTCTTTTATCAGTCTGTTGTGGCAAGTGCTGTCTTCTTTGGTGTTGTCTGTTGGGGTGGCAGTATGACACAAGGGATGGCAATCGTTTGGACAAGTTGATAAAGAAGTGTGCATCTGTGATCGGGAGGAGAGTGGACTCTGTGGGAGCTGTGCTTGAGAAGAGGATGAGGGCTTTAATGCAGGGCATCCTGGACAATCCCAGACATCCCTTACATGACACAATGTCTGCACAGAGAAGCACACGCAGTGACAGGTTCCTCTCACTGCCGCTGCAGGACAGCGCGCTTTAACAGGTCGTTTGTCCTTCAGCTATCAGGCTGTTTAACAGATCTGCCTGATATGAACTGTAATCTTATATGTGCACTTTATACTATTGATAGTAATATTTTATTGTTCTATTGTTGTTGTTGTGTGTGTTGTGCGAGTGTGTTTGCTGCCGGACACCTGAATTTCTCCCTTGGGAGATTAATAAAGTTTTTATCTAAATATCATCTATCTATCTTTTTTGTTTTACAACGAACAAAATGTGAATTATTGATCTGTAATAGGCCATAGTTTCTTCCTAATACACAAAAACACTCACAATAGGTCTCCTTCAAACCACTTTAAGTTGTGTTTTCCTCTTTCTTTTAGACCTGAGAGCTGCTGGATAAATCTGCTTTAAACGGCCGTATTTCCTTCCTCCTGTGACTTTAATACTTCCAAACGTTGTGGCAGAGATAATGTGATGTAAACGCCGTTAGCGAAGCACCTTTAGTTTTCTGAATAATGTGATTTGTTCGTCTCGCGGCTAAAACAATGTAAAGGTAATGGATTTCATCTCCGGGCAGAAAAGAGCAAAAGCAGGTAATAAGAACAACGTCTGCTGACTCTACTGGATCCACACACACTCACACACACACTTTATTTATTTATTTATTTATGCTGGATTTTTATAAAACAGAAGATGTACTTTTACGAGCTGCAGCTTCAGACGGGGAAAGAAGAGTGAGATCAGACGGAATATTTGATTTAGAAAAACAAACGTGAGCAGGAGTTTGTGCAAAGACGACTCGTGAGATTGTATGAACGTAGCTGTCAAAATATTCAACTTTAGGCTGAATAAACATGGATTTTTTGACATTTTCTCTTCGAAACCTTGAATTACTGATAATAAAACTAGTCAAATAGATCCAAACTTGGAATTAGGGACGCACCGATCCAATAATGGGACCGAATATCATCGGAGACATACAACAACATACAACATACAGTGAAAAAATCTAACGGATGCATTTTGAACAAGTTACATTGAGCCGCTAAAAATTAATTCATGTCTATATAACAATAGTATATAATGAAACGCTTGAGATCGGTGACCAGATGAGACAGTCGAAAACTGGAAAATCGTTGCCTGGAAAATCAACGTGTCCCTCTTCAAATTTCTGTAGCCGTGACTGACAGATTAATTAGCCAATCAGAGACACGCATTTTCTGTCGCGAAAAAGCCAACATGGCTGCTCCCGACAAAAAAATAGATGAAAAAAAAGTCAGGTGGAACTAAAAACATGTCGGATTTCTCCAGAATCAATGAGTGAAGCAAACAACGATTTGAATGTGAGGAGAGTGAAGTTAGATTTTGGTCTAAATGACAGTCGACCAATCAGCTCCTTCTGCGTCACTCAAATAAACGAGGTTTGATCTGAAACGCAGGCGGAGAGGTTGTGGTGACCAGACCCACTCTGAGCAGGAGCTGAAGCCTGGGTTCTGGATCCCAGGCAAGGAAACTTGGGGCAGCATTCGCAGCACATAATGCAGAATCAGAAACCCTGGAAATACTTTCGACAAAAGAATAATGTTCTAATCAGGAAATTGCTGTGACACAACACATGAACAGATTTCACCATATTCTGCTTAATTCTTTTAGAAGCTATGCACAACATGGGACTATTTGTCATGACAGAAGTATCTGACGCTGCCTTCATTTAATGTGGAATAATGGTAAATACCACTTTCCGAGTGGAAATAGTAAAACAAACGCCTTTCATCAGATAATCCAGCTACACATGGTCTAAAGGCTCTTTCACACCAGCCGAGGGTCGTCCGTCTGAACCAGTTGGCAACTTCTGCCGACAGGCGGCTCACGTGTGTTTGGTGTAAATGGGGTTGTCAGGGTCAGAGGAGCAGAGCAGGTCGTGGAGGTGGGTTTTTGAAGACTTGCAGGTAAAGTCGGTGTCGCCAGTTTGATTGGCCCGTGGCCACAGGAGAACCAGTGAATCAGTGAGCAGGAATATAGTGCGGAAAACCGAAAATAACGCTTACGGAAAAACAGTATTTAGCCGAGCATGGATTGTTGTTATTTACACGGGTCAAACGGGACGTAACTACGAAGGAGAATGGTTCTATTTGGATGGAGGAAAACACGGGGGAGTTACGGGGACCGCAGTACGAAGGCTGGACTGTGGAGGGAAATACGAGTGGAGCTTAATCTGTGAGGTAAGACTAGAACATCTGTTTGTGTCAAAGTTTGACAACTACTGTACTACTGGCGTGCAACTTATGTTTCATCATTTTCATCAAGCGTTACATCACACACATGCTCACTCTGTGTTTGTTTGACTGTTGGCTGTTTGGGTCGTGTTTGTCTGAATGTTCTTTCACATCAGTGCCTCATAGAGACGTGAACAGACCCTGTGTTGCTCCTCCTACCGACAGAGACTGGGGGTTGTGTTGGTGTGAAATGCCCTTAAGTCAAGGTAAACACACACATCTCTCTCAGACAGTCGTGGAATAGAGAGGATACGTTACCAAAGTCTACAGACGTGAGCCAGCAGAGCCTTGTCCATGTCTCTTTCTGCTTGTGCTCTGTGTTTGTCTATGAAACTTGTGTCACTTTAGTGTTTCAATGGTGAAAAATAAGTATGTGATTAATTTGCGTCAATAAAATGATCGCTGTTAAAATAGTTTTGTGTTAACGCGACAAAACTGACAGCCCTACTATGAACACATGAACGCACTTTTCTCAGCATCTTCTCAAAGTGTGGTGTTTCTTCTCGAACACTTTGCTCCGGCCACCACCTGGACTAATGACATCATCTGACTACACTGGTCCACAAGAAGGACATATTTAAGTAATCCTGTTCTTTACCTCTGAGTTCTGTCCGTTCTTGTAGAGCGCCGGGATCTTCTGCAGAGTCTCCGCCGACACGTCTTTGTCCAGAGTTCCCGTGACGAGCTGAGGGAAGGCGGAGAACATGAGGTTGAAGAAGATCAGGTACCACTGGTCGATCATGGCCGAGCCGGAGAAACCGCAGTAAAACTGGAACCAGAAGATCAGGGCCACGAACATCTGAGAAGAAAACACAGAATAAACCAGAAGATCAGCGCCACGAACATCTGTGAAGAAAACACAGAATAAACCAGAAGATCAGAGCCACGAATAGGGATGGGTATCGAGAGCCGGTTCTACTTCGGAACCGGTTCTATTTTAAGCAATCCACTGGAATCGTACGTCTCCTCTCTAATCGATTCTTCTTATCGATGCCGCTTTGGGCCGCTGTGCCTTTAAATACTGCGTAAACTTCAACCTCACCAGCGCCGTGACAGGCAAGCTTCCTCCATTAATATGAATGTTTGGAGCATAGGCGCGTGCATCTACGTCAGCTGGGGGGGTATAAACTCTTTCTTTCCGCGCTCCTAATGTACACTTTGTGTGCGTTTTCTCCGAGCCTGGGCGACCTCTCTCTCACTTTCTCTCCTCCGTCTCCTTAGACGGGTCCCACAACTGTCAGCAGTGTCAGCCCCAAAGTAAATTGTGTCCACGCCTCGGAGCGCACGAATTATCCGTCTCTAAGCGAGCTGTGTCCCCTTCGTAGCGTATACGGACAGTCCGTTGTGCTGTGCCTGCGTCCTGACCAGCGCACACACAGCCGGTCCGGAGACACGTGCGTTCGCCTCGGACTGAAGCGCGCTGTTCCGCCTTCTCCAAGCGCAGACCGTCACCTGGAGCGACTTTCTGGATCAAAAAGCTACAGTAGCACAGTTTGTGGAATATGGAGAAAGGCCTGGTGAGGCAGGGAGAGTGTGATGTGTGTAGAACCAGGACTTCACGTGGCCAAAGTTACACCTTTAGCGTTATTAGTGTTATCAATATCAAAATAGTTTATGCCTCTAGCTCTGAAATACTATTCTGCTCTTCATTTAGTCTATATTTAATTAGTAATCATCATAATATAGTCCACATCATTGTCTAAATTTATTAAACTTAGTTAAAATACATTTTTTAATCTAGATACATAAAACACATAATTTTAAGAATCGATAAGACAATTGATAAGGAATCGGATCGATAAGAGGAATCGATAATGGCATCGATATCGATAAAATCTTATCAATACCCATCCCTAGCCACGAACATCTGTTTTAGAACGACTCTTACAGCGTTTTTGTAGAAGAAGTAGAGGATCATGTTGGCCAGGCGAGTGTAGCACCAGTGTCCATGAACCAGCAGCAGCTTCTGGAGGTAACTGAACCTGGGCAGAGCGAAGTCACTGGCCATCACCGCCTGAAACAAACAAATAAACAAACAAACAAAATAATAAATAAATAACACACAAACACCAGACAGGAAAGAGCACAGTTTTATATTCATTTATATTCAACTGAACAGTGATTTTAAATCTGTGCACTTTTACATTTAGTAAATTATCTCGATAATGGGTGTACAGTAGCAGAGTGGTTAGAGCTCTGGCTTCCCAATAAGGAGGTCGTGGGTTCGACTCCCGGGTCGGATCATATCAACATCTCACGGTCTCTCTGGGTGGAGTTTGCATGTTCTCCCCGTGTCACCGTGGGTTTCTCCGGTTTCCTCCACAAACATGTATGTTTAGGTTCATTGGGCATCACTGTAAATGTCCCTTAGTGAGTGAATGAGAGAGTGAATGTTTGTCTGTCTAACTCTGAGACGAGTTGGCCACTGTCCAGGGTGTTCCCCGCCTAAGGCCCAAAGTCACTGGGATAGGCTCCAGACACCCGCGACCCCTAACGGGATTAAGCGGTAGAAAATGAATGAATGAAAATTATCGCGATAATATCGTTAATCACGATTATTTTGGTCACAATAATCGTGAGTGCAAATTTTAATATCGTCCCATGTCTCGTCAAAGTAAATGTTATTTATAGGAAAAACTGACTCCGCCCACCACTTTGGACCTATGACATCATCACATTCTACTACATGAACACAGAGTCCTTCACTACGACACACTTCTGGAGGTGAAACTTGGCATGAACACGGAGGCCTGAGAGAAGTGTGTTGCTCACTGGACCAAAGGCACTCGCTCAGTCATAATTAGTGGTTCTGTTTGTCCTGGTCTCATGAGTCCGTCCCAGAGCTCAGTCTGGAGACAAAACCAGAGACACTGAAACGTTTGATTAATTCAGATTAATGATCAGGTGGAGCTGGAGGAAACATGGATGAACAGATGGGCTTCACTCTAGAGAAGAAGAGAGGATGGAGGAGAATAGGGAGAGGAGAGAGAGGACAAGGAGAAAGAAGAGGAGAGAGAGGAGAGAGAGGAGAGAAGAGAGTAAATAGGGAGAGGAGAAGAGAGGAGAGAAGGAGAGAGAAGAGGAGAGGAGGAAAGAGGAGAGAGAGGGAGGGAGAGGAGAGGAGGAGGAGAAGAGGAGAGAGAAGGAGAGAGGAGAGGAGAGGAGCAAGGAGAGGAGTGGAGGAAAGAGGAGAGAGGAGAGAGGAGAGAGAAGAAGAGAGAGAAGAGGAGGACAGTAGAGAGGAGAGACAGGAGAGGAGAGAGAGAGGAGAAAGGAGAGAGGATAGAGAGGAAAGAGGAGAGGAGAAGAGAAGGGAGAGAGAGGAAGAGGAGAGAGAGGAGAAAGGAGAGAGAAGGAGAGAGGAGAGGAGGAAGAAAGAGAGGAAGAGAGAGAAGGAGAGAGGAGAGGAGGAGAGAGAACAAGAGAGGAGAGGAGGAAAGAAAGAGAGGAGGAGAGAGGAAAGAGAGAGAGGAGAGGAGAAAGGAGAGGAGAGAAGAAAGAAGAAGAAGTGGAGGACAGGAGAGAGGAGATAGGGACAGGAAACAAGAAGAAGACACAAGAGGAGGAGAGAGGACACATTATCGATCAATCTAATAATCCTGAGATGGTCAGTTTTCAGCAGCAGCAGCAGAGTCAGACTGTAGAGAAGAGTCTGGAGGATACAGTTCAGGTCTGTGAGTCTGACTCAGCTGTTTCTAAAAGCCTCGTAATCAAACTGTTCTCCGTCACAAACTGGATCCAAATGTCACCGGACAAACTCGTTAAAGGACGGATAATACATCAACTCATTTACGAGTCACGTTTGTACAGACGAACTCAGCAGTCACAGTTTACACTTTCACATCATCAGTAGTGTAACACATTATTGTGAAAATACTCAGCTACTTTTAACTCTTTCCCTGCCAATGACGAAAATTTTCGTCATAAGCTTTTTTTACGTGCGGGCGATAGAGCGCTCTCTGGTGCACGTGTTCAATTAATCAGCATTAAAATAGCATGATGCCAGTTTCATATATTCACCACCAGAAGGCAGTATCGCATTAGCACAAGAGCGCAGCGGAAGTCAGACTCACGTGTTGTTCTGTTTACATTACGGAGCGCTGTTGGCTGTGTTTTACGTGATCATCAGCCTCTAAAGGATCGGTTTTCATTATCAAACGGATTACAGGCAACACATCTTGGACTAAACACATTGTTGATGAGTTTAGAGCAGATATTTGATCTTTAAAATGAAGAAAAGACGATACAGGACTAGAACTCTGAGGAGAACGACATATGCAGCGAGTCTCAAGAGAAAAACAAACTTCTTTCCTCCGTGAGCGAGCTTAAAGTGTCAGAGTAAAACTACTGTAATTCTTCATGTTTGGAGGGTTAAATATAATCTATGCCCCATGAAAAAGGCTGAATCTATAGAATCTGCATCAGAAAGAAGAAAACTGCTGTTCTAACCTCCTCGTCTGTAACACAGCTTTTGTTGGTTTAAAGATGAAAAAGACACTCGTCCTCATTGTTTTAATCACGTGAAGCTTGTATTTTTATCCTAAAAATATTATTTAATTGTGGTAGTTCATTTTCTTTCACCAAAAAGTAGAACAAACAAAAATAACAATGACATGAAGTTTGATTTAAGAAAAAGGGCGTTATGTCAGAAGTTTCTGGTCAACGCTGAAATCTAATGAAAACAACGAATTTCAAATGCCTATAAAAAGAGAACGGATTAATGTAGAATAACAATTCTTTTTTTAAATGAAAGTAGACACTTGTAGGTCTCATTTGGTGTATAACATGTCATGATTCCAGTTGCACAAGTTTTTTTGTGGAGCTGTGAATATTGCTTAAAATGAGCAAAAAGTCCTGGCAGGGAAGGAGGTCAAAGTCACAATAGGGCTGGCAGTGAAAGATTAATTACAATCCCACAAACATGACTTATTGTGTCAGATAAAAGAAGAGAGAGAGGAGAGAGGAGAAAGGAGAGAGGAAGAGGAGAGGAAAGAGAGGAAGGAGAGAGAGAGAGAGAGGAGAGACGAAGGAGAAAGAAGAGGAGAAAGAGAGGAAAGAAAAGAGAGGACAGAGAGAGAAGAAAGAGGAGGGAGAGAGGAAGAGGAGAGAGAGAAGAGAGAGAGGAGAGAGAGAAGAGAGAGAGAGAAGAGGATAGAAGAGATAGAGAGGAGGAGAGAGGAGAGGAAAGAGGAGAGAGAGAGAAGAGAGAAAAAGAGAGGAGAGAAGAGAGAGCACAAGGAGAGGAAAGAGAGGTAGAGAAGAGAAGAAAGAGTGAGAGGAGAAAGGAAGAGAGAAAGAGAGAGGAGAGAGAGGAGAGAAGAGAAGAGAATAGAAAGAGAGAGAGAGGAGAAAGGAGAGGAAAGAGGGGAAACTTTTAATTACAAATCCACAAACATAACTTATTGTGTGAGATACACAGATCAGCAGCTGGAACAGGGTCCATCATCACTTCTAGTCATGTTTTTAGTTCATCTGAGCCTGTTTAAAGAACTCAACAGACAAAATAATAATCCCAAAGTAACGTATCGTCCGGATTTTCCAACAGAGCGGCTGGAAAATCTCTCCACCTCAAGTCAAAGGATCCAAACATCATCCTAAAGACGATCTGCGCTTCACTAAACTATATTTTCTCTTTTCTCAAACACAAAACACAGACGTGACTGACCTGCATTCCCTCCTGTCCTGAGATTCCCACTCCCACATCTGCCACTTGGATCATGCTCACGTCGTTCGCTCCGTCTCCTGGAAAACACCAAAAACAACAGATTTTAGAAGTTTAATAATGTATGAAGTATAAACGTCTTCAACAGTGTAAAAGAACTGAAGAGTCATGATGTTTTACTTCCTCCGGGTTTATCAGTCAGGTATCGGCTCACATATAAGAATATCGGTCGATACTCGGTCCAGCTCCAGGGGTCTCATTTATAAGAGTGCGGAAAAACTCTACTTGGAAAAGCTACTACGAAAAAAACTTGAGATTTGTCCTGAGTCAAAAATGATCCAGATTTATAAAACCTTCCGTAGGAGTCTTTTCCTACTGAGCAGCAGAAATGTGCGGCCAGGATCCCGCCAGGCCACGCCCCTTCACACCTCAGGCCACGCCCCTTCACACCTCCATCTCACCATAAACTGATATGCAAATGAGTGATTTAAATAAACATGAGCTGAATGATTGAGTTTGACTGACGAGGGAGGAGCAGACGGAGGAGCAGAGGAGGAGCAGTGGGAGGACAGAGGAGACACACTGCAGCGGGACACATCACACAGACTTGGGGGAAGTTGATTCAAGAGTGATCTTTGCTTCTCTGAGACACTTTTACACACTGTCACTGAAAACACTTATCATTTTAAACACGTTGGTACTTTTCAGAACCTCTGCTTTGGTGCAGCTGTAAAGATTCGTTAAACAAACATGAAAGGGGGAAAAGTTCATCGCTTTTAAAGCCTGCAGTCACATGCAGGCAGGGGTTTGGTGCGTAAAAGGACGTGTTTAGGCTACGCTGTGGTCTGAGGTTTGAAAGAACCAGCGACATGAGGAAAAGACGGAGGACGTGAGCTCGTGCGTGTGACGCGCGTGTTCCCTAACGCAGGTCAGACTGTGTCTAGTAGTGAACCTTTATATAGAGACTAGATACGACTGCTGCGGATTATTCAGCGTGAAGCGCACGTGCACGTAAAAGCGTGCACAAGTGCGCACCCATAAGCTTTATGAGCGCTTGAAAAAATCTTGTTTTTTTTTTTTTTGGTTTGTTTTAATTAAAGTCATATTTGCCCATTCAAATGTTCCTCACACATGCCGTCCTCTCGTCCTCTCCTACGTGTCTCCTGCCTCTGAGCCGTGTTTAAGTGAAGTCTGTCTCACATACACGTCTCTCCTGCCCCTGAGTCGTGTTTAAGTGAAGTCTGTCTCACATACGCAACCTCCAAAATGTGCGGAGATACGTAATGGTTTCACGTTCAAGATGTTTTTTTATAAATCCCAATTTTACGTAAAAGCCTGCTCCGTACTTTTCGAGGCTCATTTTGTGCGTAAGTAGGCTTTAGAAATGAGACCCCAGCACATCAAGAAAAATGTACATTATAGTCGTTGTCGTGTAGAAGTATTTTTAATTAGATTTACAAAGAAGTGACAGTATTAGAGAAAAAACATTTCTTTTGTAGTTGATCTAAAAAGCATTTAACCAAAAACTGTATTATTGTTTTATTTAGGATTATAACCCATTAGATAGAGATGCACCGATCCGATACTGGGATCGAATATCGGCTCCATGATATCGGTTCAGCCGATATCCTAGTTGTGTTAATTGGACATAATGAGTCTGATTTATGTCTGATGTTGATCCAGAATGTCTCATAATGTTTGACATTTTATTCTTTCTCTCTTTCTTTCTTCTCTAATTAACTCTACTACTCTGTCTCTCTTCTTTCTTTCTCTCTCTCTCTACTCTCGCTCTCTCTCTCTCTCCTCTTGCTCTCCTTGCGCTCTCTCTCTTTCTCTCTCTCTCTGTCTTTCTTCTCTCGCTCGCTTTCTCTCTCTTCTTCTCTTCTCTCTCTCCTCGCACTCTCTCTCTCTTTCTTTCTTTCTCTCTTCTCTCTCTCTCTCTCCTCGCTCTCTCTCCTCTCTTTCTTCTCTCTCTTCTCTTTTCTCTCTCTTCTCTTCTTTTTCTCTCTCTTTCCTCTCCTCGCGCTCTTTCTCTCTCCTCTCTTTCTTCTCTTCTCTCTCTTCTCTTCTCTCGCTCGCTTTTCTCTCTCTTCTCTTTTCTCTCTCTTTCTTCTCTTCTCTCTCTCCTTGCACTCTCTCTCTTTCTTTCTTTCTTTCTTTCTCTTTCTCTCTCTCCTCGCTCTCTCTCCTCTCTTTCTTCTCTCTCTCTCTCTTTTCTCTCTTCTCTCTCTTCTCTTCTTTTTCTCTCTCTTTCTCTCCTCTCTCTCCTCTCTCTCTTCTCTCTCTTCTCTAAGTTGTTCAGTTGTGTCTTGCAGTATAAATACACTATCATGATCCAAAGAACTATTTCAGTCGTTACACAAGTATCGGTTGATATCGGTATCGGCAGAGGCTTAATTCTAAAGTATTGGGATCGGTATCGGAACTGAAAAAGCTGGATCGGTGCATCTCTACCATTAGATATAATCAATAGGAGACACTGGGTTTGCTGAAGATAATCTGGTTTCTTTAAGGAGACATATTATGCAGAAACGCCTCAGAAAACACTCTTCTGAATGTCCCACTTTTGTGATGTCATCGGTAGAACTAGAAAACACATTTGTTTGTTGATTTGTGACGAGAGAAAACAGTCCAGTGTGTAACCCAGGTGAAAATCTTGCCTCAAAAGCCGTTTTTTTCCTCTCTTTATATTAAATATATTGTGAACTTTATTATTACATCATCACGTTGTTGACGCAGTCACGTGACTGTGCGCCGCCAATCACAGTCTATATAAACCGGAAGTTAAATGCGCTGCTGGAGCGAGGTGATGCTAGACAGGTGACATGCTACAGGTGGGTTAAAGTAACTTCTCATCGCATATTTCGCTTTTTCTGTTATTTCATCAAATGCATTTAATGTCGGAACTTTAGGAGCTGACTACCGGGCCCAGACCACTACCGCCATTAATGTCGAGTCTTTATTAACTTATTGTTGATTATGTATGGAATTTGGTTGAAATCGAAGCACTTTAATGCCCAAACTGAGCATTTGTTTGGAGCTTGTTGATTCCAATGCAGTTCATTCATTGCACTTCATGCACTTTAAAGAGTAACTACTGTTGACACTTTAATATGTTGTCTATGCATATTTTGATACTTGAACATGATTTGACCTGACTTGAATAACTATATTGCAATGTTATTTATTCATGATATGAACTATTTTGATATTTATTCTGAAGTACAATATTTAACACTGATATTGATACATTGATGATTGATTATGAAGCACTTTGTATTAGTTAATCACTGATACTTGATTGATTGCTTTATTGATTTGAATTATTGATAGGATCCTAGATTGAACTTGATTATGATGTGCACATGATTTATTGCTGGTCCTGTTTTATATACAGACCAGACGGATGGCGAGCTAAGGATCTGAGCCTAAGTGAACCCAAGGCAACACGCCTGCACCAGTTCTCTACTCAAGCCCAGGACTACTGACTCAGGAACCTCTCCTGCTCTGGTTGGGCCGGTAGGAGGCTCCTGTAGCCGCCCTTGAACTTTTTGAACTCTTTCTGTCTTGATTGACCGTGGTTCGTGACCACTGCCCGTGGCCACTCACAAAATGAACTTTTCCGCTCTCGCACTTGCAACCACGAACGCACTTTCATAGAAATCATGAAATGTGCAAAAGGAAGAACTATTGAATGTACATTTATCTGAACTTGGATTGTAATATTATTGGCCATCACTTCATTTATGTTTTTGTCAGTGTTCAATGTTTTGTCTTGTCTGTCAACTCAATATATGGTACCAGCAAAAATCTAATTTATCGTCTCAGTGTCTTCCTCCACTCCCAGAGTCGAACGCTAATTCTTCTGACCTAGCCTATCCAAATTCATAACCTTAGTTATTAAGGCATTGTTACCTAGCTTTTACTAACACAGTACATTAGCTATGCAACATACATGCTACAAGTGCAGTGATTATTACATTAGATATAATTCTAATCTGTCACTGTAATGACAAGAGCATATTTGCGTGGTTTGCTGGACTGGACGGATCATTTTTTAATTTTAAAGAAACTGAAAGCCTCCGGTGGCCAAACCAGAGTGAGTCTGGAGTAACACCACTGAGCAGAGGAAGGAGGCAGGAGACATCCCAGACATGTCAAGGTAAGAAAACACACTTTACTGATCTGATTAAAAGAACAAACCTCCTTGGAAGTATTGAGACCTGAAGCACAAAGTCCAGATCTCCACTTTCTGCTACTGATATTTAAGTCCTTCATTCATTCCTTCTTTCATTCATTCCTCTGTGAGAGTTTGTCCGTACTGCTGTGATGGTGCTGCTGCAGGTGCCAGAGCAGAGCAGAAAGTGCAGCCACCAGTTTTCCTAAAGTAAAAGTCTGAATAAACATCAGTGTTTGTCTTTCAAGCAATCACGATCAAAAGAACAAATTTTTTAGAAACAAATCAAAACAAATCTGTCTCATCATTTTTGTCGAATGAAGTGTTATCCTCTCTCTCTGTGGTTAAAGTGTGGTTTGTAAAACTGCAGTCCCCTTCAGCAGACTTAGTTACTTAAGTTATTTAAGTTACTATGTTTTTGGAATGGGATTCACAGCACAGCAGCAAATGTCTCTCACTGAGTCCTTTTGAGAAGTGGTGACAGCTTGAGTCCAGTCGGGACCTGATGTGTTGCTGCAGAAACTACCACAAAGAAGTCTCTAAACCAGCTTAAATGTGGAAGTGTTTGCTGCAGGAACTACTGTCTGAAGAAGTCTCTAAACCAGCTTAAATGTAGAAGTGTTTGCTGCAGAAACTACTGTCTGAAGAAGTCTCTAAACCAGCTAAAATGTGGAAGTGTTTGCTGCAGAACTACGTCTGAAGAAGTCTCTAAACCAGCTTAAATGTAGAAGTTTGCTGCAGGAACTACTGTCTGAAGAAGTCTCTAAACCAGCTTAAATGTGAAGTGTTGCTGCAGAAACTACTGTCTGAAGAAGTCTCTAAACCAGCTTATATGTGGAAGTGTTTGCTGCAGAAACTACTGCCTGAAGAAGTCTCTAAACCAGCTTAAATGTGGAAGTGTTTGCTGCAGAAACTACCACAAAGAAGTCTCTAAACCAGCTTAAATGTGGAAGTGTTTGCTGCAGAAACTACCACAAAGAAGTCTCTAAACCAGCTTATATGTGGAAGTGTTTGCTGCAGAAACTACTGCCTGAGAAGTCTCTAAACCAGCTTATGTGGAAGTGTTTGCTGCAGGAACTACTGCTGAAGAAGTCTCTAAACCAGCTTAAATGTGGAAGTGTTTGCTGCAGAAACTACCTGTCTGAAGAAGTCTCTAAACCAGCTTAAATGTAGAATGTTTGCTGCAGAACTACTGTCCTGAAGAAGTCTCTAAACCAGCTTAATGTAGAAGTGTTTGCTGCAGAAATACTGTCTGAAGAAGTCTCTAAACCAGCTAAATGTAGAAGTGTTTGCTGCAGGAACTACTGCCTGAAAGTCTCTAAACCAGCTTTAAATGTAGAAGTGTTTGCTGCAGAACACTACTGTCCTGAAAGAAGTCTCTAAACAGCTTAAATTGGAAGTGTTTGCTGCAGGAACTACTGCTGAAAAGTCTCTAAACACAGCTTAAATGTAGAAGTGTTTGCTGCAGAACTACTGTCTGAAGAAGTCTTAAACCAGCTTAAGTAGAAGTGTTTGCTGCAGGAACTCACTGTCTGCAAAAGTCTCTCAAACCAGCTTAATTGGAATGTTGCTGCAGAACTACCACAAAGAAGTCCTAAAGCTAATTTGGAAGGTTTTGCAGAAATACTGCCGAAGAATCTCAACCACTTAATGTGACGTGTTTGCTGCAGAACTACACAAAGAGTCTCTAAACCAGCTTATATGTGGAAAGGTGTTGCTGCCAGAACTACTGTTGAGAATCTCTAAACCAGCCTTATATGTGAAAGTTTTGCTGCAGAACTTACTGTCTGAAGAAGTCTCTAAACCAGCTTAAATGTAGAAAGTGTTTGCTGCAGGAACTACTGTCTGAAAGTCTCTAAACCAGCCTTAAATGTGGAAGTGTTATCTGCAGAAACTACTGCCTGAAGAATCTCTAAACCAGCTTAAATGTGGAAGTGTTTGCTGCAGAAACTACCACAAAGAAGGTCTCTAAACAGCTTATATGTGGAATTTTGCTGCAGAAACTCTGTCTGAAGAAGTCTCTAAACCAGCTTAAATGTGAAGTGTTTGCTGCAGAAACTACTGCCTGAAGACGTCTCTAAACCGTTATATGTGGAAGCGTTTCGCAGAAACACCACAAAGAAGTCCTCAAACCAGCTTATATGTGAGTGTTGTGCTGCATAAACTACACAATAAGTCTCTTAAACCAGCAAATGGAAGGATTGTGCGAACTACTGTTGAAGAATCTCTACCAGCTTATATGGAAATGTTCTGCAGAAACTACTGCCTGAAAGAAGTCTCTAACCAGCTTAAATGTTGAAGTGTTCTGCAGGAACTACTGGAAGAAGTCTCGAAACCAGCTAAACTGTGTAGTTTGCTGCAGAAACTACGCCGAAAACGCTCTAAACCAGTTATATGCTGAAGTTTGCTGCAGAACTCTGTCTGAAAAATCTCTAAACCAGCTTAAAATGTAGAAGGTTTGCGCAGAAAACCACAAAGAAGTCTCTACAACCGAGCTTAAAATTAGAGTAGTTTGCTGCAGTAACTTACTGCCTAAGAACTCTAAACCAGCCTTATATGGAAGTGTTCTGCAAACTACCGTCTGAAGAAGGATCTCGTAACCAGCTTAAATGTGGAAGTGTTTCTGCAAAACTATGCCTAAGAAGTCTCTAAACCAGCTTAAATGTAAAGGTTTGCTGCAGAAACTACTGCCTGAAGAAGTCTCTAAACCAGCTTATATGTGGAAGTGTTTCTGCAGAAAACTGCTGAAAAGTCTCTAAACCAGCTTATATGTGAATGTTTCTGCAGAAACTACCACAAGAAGTCTCTAAACCAGCTTAAATTGGAAGTGTTTGCTGCAGAACTACTGCCTGAAGAAGTCTCTAAACCGCTTATATGTGGAAGTGTTTGCTGCAGAAACTACTGCCTGAAAAGTCTCTAAACCAGCTTATATGTGGAAGTTTTGCTGCAGAAAACTACCACAAAAAGTCTCTAAAACCAGCTTAAATGGTAGAATGTTTGCTGCAGAAACTACTGTCTGAAGAAGTCTCTAAACCAGCTTAAATGTAAAGTGTTTGCTGCAGAACTACTGCCTGAAGAAGTCTCTAAACCAGCTTATATGTGGAAGTGTTTGCTGCAGAAACTACCACAAAGAAGTCTCTAAACCAGCTTAAATGTGGAAGTGTTTGCTGCAGAAACTACTGTCTGAAGAAGTCTCTAAACCAGCTATATGTGAAGTGTTTGCTGCAGAACTACTGCCTGAAGAAGTCTCTAAACCAGCTTAAATGTGAAGGTTTGCTGCAGGAACTACTGTCGAAGAATCCTAAACCAGCTTAAATGTAGAAGTGTTTGCTGCAGAAACTACCACAAAGAAAGTCTCTAAACCAGCTTAAATGTAGAAGTGTTTGCTGCAGAAAACTACTGTCTGAAGAATCTCTAAACCAGCTTAAATGTAGAAGTGTTTGCTGCAGAACTACGGTCTGAAGAAGTCTCTAAACCAGCTTAAATGTGAAGTGTTTGCTGCAGAAACTACTGTCTGAAGAAGTCTCTAAACCAGCTTAAATGTAGAAGTGTTTGCTGCAGAACTACTGCCTGAAGAAGTCTCTAAACCAGCTTAAATGTGGAAGTGTTGCTGCAGAAACTACTGCCTGAAGAAGTCTCTAAACCAGCTTAAATGTAGAAGTGTTTGCTGCAGGAACTACTGCCTGAAGAAGTCTCTAAACCAGCTTAAATTGAAGTGTTTGCTGCAGGAACTACTGCCTGAAGAATCTCTAAACCAGCTAAATGTAGAAGTGCAGCTTAATTTCAGTCCGCCAATATGAAGGAAGACCTGAGAGATTTTCAATCAAAACCAAATCAAATCCATCACTGACAGAAACGTGTGTGTAATGTGGCCTCTGGGAAACTGTCAGGAAATTACAACAATTATAATAAAACAACAATCAGCCCAACATTAGCTCAACTGAAAGACAAACGGCTTCATATTCTGTTAATTGCTCTGGTGCGATCGTCCAATATTTCTCAATTACAGCCGGTGTTAAAGCCCGGTGTGTGTGTGTAATAATAACCTGAATAACCTGAAAGCGTGGTCACAGAAACGCAGCGTAAACATCGTCACAAACACACGGCAAAGGCAGGAAAACGCTGGTCTGGCAGAATCCTCGTGTTAAAGAGACAAACGCAGGTCAGAGAGACGCAGCGGTGTCACCTTCAGACCCGACACAACACACATTTAAACAGATCCGGCTCTAAAATAAACCTCTGTCCCGGGCTGATTAACGACTGCGGAGCTTCACGTTTCAAAGTCAAAACGTATCGACATCGGAGAATACGTTTGTGTCACGTCAGCGCATCTAAAACAGGAAACAGCGAGGTGTAGTTTGAGGTAAATCTGTGAAGATTAATTGGTTTTTTGTACTGAACGCAACCTGCACTGTAAAAAGTCATAAGAACAATAAGTTAGATTAAGTTCAATGTTTGGGTTATAAGAGAGAGAAAGAGAGAGAAAAGAGAGAGAAAGAGAAAGAGGAGAGAGGAAGGAGAGAGAGGGGGGGAGAGAGAGAGAGAGAGAGAGAAAGAGAAAGAGAGAGAAAGAGGAGAGAGAAGGAGAGAGAGGGGGGGAGAGAGAGAGAAGGAGAGAGAGAAGAGAGAGAGAGAAAAGAGGGAGAAAGAGTTAAAGAGAAAAAAGAGGAGAGAGAGAGAAGTGAGAGAGAGAAAAAGGAGAGAGAGAGAGGCAAGAGGAGAGAGAAGAGAGAGAGAAAGAAAGAAAGAAGAAAGAGGAGAGAAAAAAAGAGAGAGAGGGGAGAAAGAGAGAATAAGAAAGACAGAGACATAGCAAGAGAGAGAAAAAAGGAGAGAGAAGAGAGAAAGAGTTAAAGAGAAAAAAGAGGAGAGAAAAGGAGAGAGAGAAAGAAGAAAGAGGGAGGAGAAAAAGGAGAGAGAGTGGGAGGAAGCAGTAGAGGGAGAGAACAGTAACATGACACATATGAGTTTAACTGACACACTTGTATTTGTATTTTTAAGTGATATATTTTTACAGTGTGATTTTATTTTCTCGTTCACACTCTTTCCACTTTCAGAAAAATTAAAGCTCGTTCTGCTTGAGCTGTTGTTTACTTTGGCTCACGTTTGACACTTTCACAATCAAACCCACGCAGAGTCGAACAAACGTGATGATTTTCCCCTCAAAGGACCTGGGCGTTATTGTTTTTTAGGCGGCTTCCCTCTGCGCGTCACTCACTCTCCAGGGTTTTTCCTCCTCGTGAAGGTGGTTGTGTCGATGCAGGTTTGACTTTGAGATGAAACACAGCCCACAGCTCCAAATAAACTATAAATACTCTGGTCTCTGATTATCGTCCAGGATCCAGCTCACGCCTGTGTAATATTTAGCCACTATTGTCTTCTTCTTAATGGTCGTTAGCATAAACCTCGTCAGCCGTTCTAGTCTTTCGTTTTTTCCAGTGTCGGACCGTCAGGGCCTGCAAGGCCTTCTCTGTGGCCTAAAAACATCTAAATAACAAACTGATATAAATCATATTTAGTGCATATATGCTTAATAATAATTCAATAATTATTCATCAGCTTCTTCGTAGCATTTCCCATCGTTTCGCAGCTTTCAGGCGTGTGTTTCATAATATATTGTTTTAACCAATCATATTTCAGCCTCATTGTTGTCAGGGTCAGTGAAATCTGCCCGAGGCCTTCACAGTCAGTTTTGAAGGCTCCGTCTCTTAACATAAGTGTGTATCAACTGTTGCTCAACCAATCAGATTTTACGTTGACGACGCCAAGGCAACGTCAGGAGAACTACGGCCTCTGATTGTCTGTCTGTGCTTAATGTTGTTTTGAGCAGTTTTGTCACAGTGGCTGAAGGGAGAGAAGAGATCGATTTGGTTGTAAATTTATTGGTAAAGCCTTTTTCAAGACGGACTTTTCAAGAAAAGCTGGACATTGTTAATAAAGACCGGGCAACTCTGAACCAGCATCTCTCCGAGCTCCCGTCACAAGTGGGAAAGGGATTTGTGCTGCGGGACACTTACAAGGTGCTTTCCAAAACCTTTAGCGAACCCAGAGTGGATTTACAGCTAAACGAGCAAGTGTGGAGGGAAACATAGAGAGAGGAGCCGATATGAGAAATCTACGAGGCACTGGAAGCGTCGCCTGTGCCCCGGGGACCAGACGGCGTCCAGCTCCACGGTGAGATTCTGGACAATATCATTTGTGTTTTTGGTGTACAAGTAATTCAGACTATTGGTGAGTAAATATTTGTGTGTGTAAATGTGTTTAGAAGTAATGATGCTTTGCTCTTTATCACGTGCCTGCGTAACAGAATAGTTGAATAGCCATCAGCTGGTTATTGACAAGTGAATATATTTAAAAGGAGCACCACTGAAGGCCTAGGCAGGAAATGCACGGCCCAACACTGATTAATAGCTATTCACAAGTTCACTTTTTAAAAATATATAAGTCGGAAGTTCAGTCAGGCTATGAAAAAAGTGTTAGTCCGGAAAATACAGTAATTATGTAATATCAGACGATGTGTTGTTGAGTTCACACAGGGACAGACTCAGTTCACAGGTTTATGCAAAAGCCTGGCATCAGTTCAAACGTTATTTCATCATCTCATTTCTCCGTCAGAGCCCTCACATGTCGACACGTTAAATATGAGCTGGAGTTCTTCAGAAAGTCAATAATCCTGCAGTTCTGGAGAAAAGCAGCTCATTTGTGTAAAGTGTGTTTGAAGCATGTTTGGATTCGTCCTGATTCTGGGAGATTGTACGACCTGGTGCTGCCTCCACTTTATCTTTAAGAATAATAATGTCAGGAGTCTGTTTATGAAGGGAGAATTAATGAGGAGACGTATTCAGTAAACTCAGAATTACAGCTCAGACACAGACATGAGGCACATCTGTGTGTGGGTCTGACAGATATTATTCTATAGATAACTGTACTAAGTGTTGGAGAAAGGCTCTGAAGTCTTGTCTCAAATATCCAAATAGGAGCTCTGAGTTACAGGGATGTTCCAGTGGGAATTTACAAAGTCAGAATTCGGAAGAATCTGAGCTCCGAGAACCACTGGAATTGGGCTGTTTTTCCTCTAAAGTTGGAAACACTAGAGCACACACTGACTCCACGACACTTTCAGTCATTTTTCAAAAAGCTGCGGTCATAATGAGAGAGAAAAACTGACAGGATTGTTAAAAAGTTTGTTCACACAAGCGCTGTAAATGTGTATATTTGGTACAAAACGCTACTGCTGCGTTCAGACTGGAGCGTCCAAAGAATCCAGTTTACACGTTAAGTCAATGTAAACCTGTGTCTTGAGGCGTCCAGCGAATTTGCTGACCGAATTTGTGTCTAGCATGTTGTAATTCACTTTTTCAGGCGTCTGCTGCGGCCGCGTCTTGGAAAGTAGACGCTTAAACCTGCGCTTTGCTGAACTTTCAAGGATCGAACGCCTGTGTCCACCAATCAGACTCAGCTCTCCTGTCAGTAATGACTCTGCTCTGCCTCACATCAAGAGAAAGGAGGACGGTTTATTAAAGTCTTTTAATAACTTTGATTAAAGAAAGCTTCATTGCTTTGGGGCCTTTTCCAAAGACTTGGTCGCTCGTTGCTCTGAAAATCTGGCGACACAACACAAACCACATGGACCTGATCTGGACTGACAAAGCCTCACATGGATCTATTCTAAATGTTTAAACCTGCTGTAGGACGTGACACTGGAGGAGGACAGAGACAGCAAAACAACTGTCTGGAGGAGGAGAAGGTTACAGCAGCCCTCTCTCTCTCCTTCTCTTTCTCAGTGATCTGTCTACCAGCAAAACAAACGCTGACACAAACAAGCGGGAACGCAAAGAAGTGGGTCTTTGTATCTAGACGCCCAGACGTGCGTTAGAACGTTTAGGGTGCTTGTTGGTGCGTCAAAATTCGCTTCAACGTGCGAGATAGGAAGCGTAACCCATAAGGAACAAGCCTTTTACACTAAAATGCCTAGATTTTCTTTGGTAAATATAAGAAAGAGTGAAGCTGGTGGCACTAGCTCTGGCCAGAATTACACCAGTTTGAGCAAAATTTGGGGTTTTGACAATTATTCTTTAAAGGCCAAAGGTAATTTAACAAAAAATTGTTTTAATAGTTTTAAAAGGTTTAGACGAAGCCCCATTAAAAAGTATTTAAACTGGAACAGAGTTTCTTAGAATGACTGGATTGACCCTAACTAAAAGGGTTACATCAACAACCTTTTCTTCTAAATATGCCAAATGTAGTTTTATTTTTATGAGAAAACTAACACAATTTAAAATGTGGGAAAAAGGTGAGAGGATACCGCAAATGCCTTAAAGTGAACCCTGACTATAAAAACAAATATGGCTAAAACACTAGTACATCTCATGTTTACTAAAATAAATTACAAACAAATATATAACTGCTTACTATTTTTATAAAATCTGCATTGTTTTTGAGCCCCCGGGAGCCGAAATATTGTCCAGACACAATGCATTCTGGGTTGATGACATCAAATGGTTGCTTTTGGTTGTTGCCATGGTTACTCCTGTGGTTTGAGCAGTGAACAGTTGAAACAAAAAACACCACTGACAGTGTCCAGTTCTTCCTCTTCTCTTTGATTATCTTCAGTTTTACTAGAATCCACATAATCGTTCTGTATTTGGCCAAACTCTGGCTCAAACTGAAAAGATTTAACCCCAGGAATTCATGTTGCCTAGTTACCTGCTGACGCCTGTTACCTTGACAACCACCAGAGGGCAGACAGACAACCATCTGACGTCACAGCCAGGGACAAAATGGCAGCCATGTCATTTCTTTAAAAACATGATTTTGATAAAACTACAAATATTTTCAAGGTATTTGTCCTGTATTTATATAAGTGATGATATTAGAAGTGTTATAGGGTGAACATGTGATTATAGTCAGGGTTCACTTTAAAGGGTTAAACGTTGTCCGGTCTGAACAATCAGCTGACAAGAGACGCCATTAGTAAGTGACTCTTCTGAAGACGACACCAGACAAACTGCTCAAACATGGAAACTTCTAACAAATAAAACAAAAACTGGTCCCATCATTTAAATATAGTTTGCAAAGTGCTCTGTGTGCGTTTGTGTGCATGTGTTAGCTTTTACAAACATCCTCCAGCTCCTCCTGACTCACCGATAGCCAGCGTCATGACTTTGAGCTTGTTGCGCACCAGTTTGACCACCATGCTCTTCTGCAGCGGCGTGGAGCGACAGCACAGCACCGACCTGCAGTGCGCGCCCACGCACAGGAAGCGCTCCTCCAGGCTGCGGTCCAGAGCGTACGCCAGAGTGCGCCCGTCCGATCACCAGACCCAGCCTGTGCACCGGCAGCTCCGAGTCGGCAATGTTGGGGAGGGAAGTGTGGTCCGAGGAGGAGGAGGAGCAGAGGAACTTGGCCTGGATGTAGTGTAAGCTCTCGTCCAGCCAGCGCGCGCACGCCTCCTGGAATCAAACACAGATGAACAAGAGTAAGAGCAGGTTTACACACAGAATTTAACAGATATGCTTTGTATCAGAGTTAGTTCACATTTTACAAGGAGAGCATTGACTTTTTCTTCTCACTGTAACACAATATAAACCATTGTCATTATTTTATTTTAACCCTTGTGTCCTCTTGGGGGAGTTTTACTCAATTTGTGGCATTTTCCATTTTTGAATTGTCCACCGTTGCTACAGTTTTAGAGATATTTCAATGATTTCTTGTTACAAACCGTAGATCAAGTCATATTTTACAAGGCAGCTTATCCTGTTGTAATAAAGACACTACCCTCAAAGTATATTGTCCAAAATTCACACACATACCCTCCAAACCCCCCAGTGCCCCCCCACACACCTGCACCCCGCCCAGGTGAGGCCACGCCCCAGGAGCCTCCTAAACACAAACATGTCTCCTCCATATGTGGAGCTATATGGAGGTCCATGCTGTCCTATATGTCCCATAGGTTTACAGGGGAAACTGTGTCTTATATTCACAGGCCTGTTTCAATAGTAAATACACACAATTTATCTAAAAGTCTAAAAATGACACATTTCAAACACTAAAGTTTTCTGGAGGATTTTCAGAGTTTCTAAATGGACGTCAATGGAACAAAATGGCTCCAACAGAACAAGGGACAAAACTACAAAATCATCCAAGAGTTTGAACATGTCCAAGGCTGGAAGAAAAGCTCCAAACAAATCCACTTTAGATTCACATTGTCACCTTTCATCAATCAAACCAAGAGGAGTTTTTATGAACAACACAAGTGGATATGGACTGAGTTTCTAGGCGCTGTCAGGGCCCGGAGGGTGTCCAGTTTGGAGACCATAGGATCATCTCTGCTGTTTGCAGATGATGTTGTCCTGATGGCTTCTTCAAACCAGGACCTGCAACATGCACTTGGACGGGTTTGCAGCCGAGTGTGAAGTGGCTGAGATGAAATCAGCTCTTCCAAATCCGAGGAGATGGTTCTCGACCTGAAAAAGGTGCCTTGCCCTCTCCAGGTGGGTGGAGAGTCCTTGCCTCAAGTGGAGGAGTTCAAGTATCTCGGGGTCTTGTTCACAGTGATGAAGGATGGAACATGAGATTGACAGGAGGATCGGTGCAGCGTCTGCAGTGATGCAGTCGCTGTATTGAACCGTTGTGGTGAAGAAGGAGCTGAATCGAAACGCAAAGCTCTCGATTTACCGTCAATCTACGTTCCAACCCTCACCTATGGTCATGAGCTTTGGTAATGACCAAGGACAAGATCACAGGATACAAGTGGTCGAAATGAGTTTCCTCCGCAGGGTGGCTGGGCGCTCCCTTAGAGACAGGGTGAGGAGCTCAGTCACACGGAGGAATTCCGGAGTAGAGCCGCTGCTGCTCCACGTCGAGAGGAGCCAGCTGAGGTGGCTCGGGCATCTGTACCGGATGCCTCCTGGACGCCTCCCCGGGGAGGTGTTCCGGGCATGTCCCACTGGAGGAGGCCAAGGGAAGACCCAGGACACGCTGGAGGACTATGTCTCTCGACTGGCCTGGGAACGCCTCGGGATTCCCCCAGAAGAGCTGGCGGAAGTGTGTGGGGATAGGGAAGTCTGGCCTCCCTGCTCAGACTGCTGCCTCCGCGACCCGACTCCGGATGAAGCGGAAAGAAAATGGATGGATGGATGGACAAGTGGATTCACAGATTAAACCCAAAAAAGTTTGAAAAATAAATAATCTACTATCATTTTACAGCCGTTAAAACAGGTGGAGTAAAAGGCTCTAACAGAACATAAGGACAAACATTTGTAAATGACATGACTCTGGGTTTAGGGAAAATGTGACTCGATCTAAGGTTTGTAACAAGAAATCATTACAATATGTCCAAAACTGTAGGGTTAAAGGTACAATTATTAGATTAGTTTTATCATGGAGCTAATACTTGATCCAGCAAAACCTTCCTGAATCGACACAGATATCCAATCCCAGTGTTGGACTGGTGCATCTCTAAAGAAGATGTCTCAGAGATGTTGTATTAGTTTAAGTTCTGGCCTGAGCTGCAGCAGGTGGAAAACATCTGCTGCTCCAAACAGACTTTATACTTTACTCAGAACAAAGAGGAAAAAATGTCTAAGAAAGTCAAGTGGAGTCAAACTGATTCTACATAATGTCTCCAATCTCTGTTGCGACTGGAGTCTGCGTTCACCTGAGAGTCTGCGTTATTCACCTGAGAGTCTGCGTTATTCACCTGAGAGCCTGCGTTATTCACCTGAGAGTCTGCGTTATTCACCTGAGAGTCTTTATTCACCCTGAGAGTCTGCCGTTATTCACCTGAGAGTCTGCGTTATTCACCTGAGAGTCTGCTTATTCACCTGAGAGTCTGTTATTCACCTGAGAGTCTGCGTTATTCACCTGAGAGTCTGCGTTATTCACCTGAGAGTCTGCGTTATTCACCTGAGAGTCTGCGTTATTCACCTGAGAGTCTGCGTTATTCACCTGAGAGTCTGCGTTGAGCGTCAGCAGCTCCTCTTCGGGGTCCAGGAGTTTACAGGCGTAGGCGATGTTCACGGCCGTCTCCTGTTTGTCTCCGGTCAGGACCCAGATCTGAAGCCCCGCCCTCCTCAGGGACAGGACGGTCTCCCGGAACGCCGTCCTGCAGCCGGTCCTCCGATCCCGGTCGCTCCTGACGCCACAGAGAAGAGAGAACGATGTGGGGAAAGACACAAGTGACCTGCAGGTGTAGAGCGGCGCGAGTTTGGGAAAAGAACTAATTACATTAAACAGAGTGTATATATAGAGGGATTTTTTGTTTCTCATACATAGCCGCTCACAGACACAAACAGTGAATCAAGTGTAAAAAGCTCTGTTGTCAGTAACTACAAGGTTTATCTGTGAGAAAACCAAAGTTCTGCTGCTAAATCAATATTTGTGAATGAAACTCCACCTACGACCCTTAAAAGTGACATTCAGGTGAAAAACACAGAGAAAAACACAGACGTCTGTCAGACCGGTTCAGACCTGATCCAAACAGCTGAGAGCAGACTGTGGACTTGTTTTATTCAAACTAGTTTCCCCAGATAAGCAGATGGAGAGAGGCTCTTTCTGCATAAAGTATGAGCAGTAGGGTCGACCGAAAATCGCTCTATTGAGAAGTTAGGGTGCATATTCAAACACACACTTTGTCATGGTTCACTCCCAAGAAATACATTTCTCTACAATGTGGGTGGAGCCTAATGAGAACTGTATGGAAACATACAGTTCTCATTAGGCTCATTCTGCTTTCTGATTGGATGATCCTCTTACGACCCAAACACCAAATGGAAACATCAACAAATGAACATTATGTCTATTGTTTCGTGTAGTCATGTAGTGTGAGGCTGTTCGACCCAACCGGAGCAGGTTAAACAAGGTGCAGAGCGTTAGCCGTCTTACCCAGCAGGAGCAGTTTAAACCAGGTGCAGAGCGTTAGCCGTCTTACCCAGCAGGTGCAGGTTGGTCTCCAGCCTCAGAGCCGACTCAACAGAAGCTCCTCTCTGCCCTGGATGGCTGTTTCTGCCTGAAGGTGGCGCTGCAGCCAACACGCGTACTCTTCTTTAGACAGAACCTGAACAAACAAAAACACATTATACAGACTAAATTAACCTGGAGCCAGAAGAACAGAAACATTATACAGATAAGTAGTTCATTCCACAGTGATATTCTCACAACTGAAATAAACCAGGACTAAATGCATTTTTGCTGTAAATTAAGAGTTAATGAAGTTATGTCCAAACTGTGGCCCAGGGACCAAATGAGGCCTGAAGAATTAAGTCTCCCCTCAAATAAAAAATGCATTTCATGTAGAGCTGGGCGGTATGACCAAAAATGTATATCACGGTATTTTTCAAAATTATAAACGGTGTCACGGTATTTGACGGTATTTTTTTATCCTTGTACATGACTAGATGTTGACCCTGTTTCCTAATAATTTAGAGAATAATTAGGCTACTGCAGTAAATTGTCTTAGAATGAGCAGACTAGTATAAACCCAGGTTTAAATAGGCCCACAAAATATGCTTCTCCAAAGAGGTGACAGACAGTGACACTAATGAGGTGAAGAAATGGAATGCATGACTTGCACTCAAAATACAGCACGTTTGTGCGTTACGCGCTGGTCCCACCTCACGCAGTCACGCTCCGCCCCAGTCCACCTCGAAAGCCGCCGCAGACCCCTCGCACTGGCTCCACTCCAGTCCGCTCCGCAGGGCTGCGTAGCCCCGAGAAGCTCAAGAAGAGCATGCCACCTTGCAATTCCGGACATAGTCACTTCCCTCTTGTCTGGTGGCTCCGATCCGCAGAGCCCCACTCCGCCGGACTCGGACGGAGAAGAAAACATCCTTGATCCGCACTTTGGTTAAACGACGACGGAGCCGAGGCGGAGCTCCGCGGCCCGCTCTACGGAGACGGAGGATGTGGAACGGCCTTCATTCATCCGGCAGTCGGGGCGGAGCAAAGCCGCACGCAACGGGATCAGCGCGCCGTTCCACCACTCTTTGTTCCGGACATTCGCACACACCGGTGTATGACAAAGTCATATCATTAAAAAAAAAACACCGGTGTCCAGTATGAAACGGTGTACCGCCCAGCCCTAATTTCATGTCAAGTTTGAAAATAAAGTCCCTTTTTAAAGCCAACATCATGTGTGTGACTCACTTCTGTTGGTTTTTCACATTTATACCACGGTCATTGAGAATGCCAATGCTAACTGCCGTGCGTTAAGAATACATAACGCACAGGTAGTTCAGGCAACAGCCAAATCACATTCCAAATCACTGCTCTGTGGCCGTCACCATAACAACGGGTAAATAAATGCTGCCAGTTGAGAAAGTGAGCCATAAATACAGTTGATTCAATGTACATTTTAATATATTTCTACCATCAAATTTTTGAAGACCCTATTTACCTATTTGTTGTTAAATTAACAACTTATGCTATCTACTTTTTCATGCCAACAGTTGCTATAATTTCATTGAGCTGAGCTCATCACTATAACAACAACCAACCAAATGTAAACAACTTCTATCAGTGTGGAGGAACTACATTTGTGTAAAACACAGAAATAACTAATATCTCAAACAATAACATATCATAAGCACATTTTGAATATTCACAGATGAGCTATTACACTTTGTAGCCGTGGGTATAAGCGCAATAAACAACTTGGAGCCGTGCGTTATGCAGTTTTAACGCACTCCGCGGAGGAACACCACTCCGCTTCGCGTCGTGGTGTTCTAAGACTCCACGTCGTGCATTAAAACTGCATAACGCACGGCTCCTCGTGTTTATTGCTTACTTATGTTTTAAATCTGACAATTTCCTCTCAGAAATTCTTCCACACATGGTTAATATTTAGTTACAATTATGATCACGATAACGACATTTTACAAACAGCAGAGTGAAACTAGAGAGGACCACCCAAGCTCAGGCAATCAGAGCGCAGCACTAAAATGATTTTTTACTCTATTCAGACAGCACTGTGTGGTCTAATTTTGTTCACAAAGTGCTGCATTTATTGTTGACTTTTTAGTGGAAAACAAAAAGTTTATTAATTACAACTAAAAAAATGTGTAACCCCAACTTTAAGACCGATATGTATCTTCTGAGAGGATCTGGTTTTCTTCCTTCACCTCACATTAAAATTCTTCTTTGCCTCGCTCATTGATGATGCAAAAACAAACTTCCACAGGATATATTTTTCTATGATGGAAAACGTTTGAAATCCTGAGTTTTTCTCTGGTTCTGAGCAGAATCAGCTCCGCCCACAGAGACAAGTTTAATTCACTGTAATAATAAAACAAACAGACAAGTCTATACAATAAGTTACATTTAAAGCTACGGTCACAATGACCCGTACGACCTGCTACGACCTCTCTGCGAACCATTTTGTTCTCATTTCCTACGTCATTCTTGAGGCGTTGTTACGAAAAAACAGCGCTCGCAGCCCGTTGTAAGTTCGTAGACAGGTCTACTATGGTCTGTTAAAGATTTTCTACGACCAGTCTACGAACAGAGACTAAAGCCTGTGCAATGTGTCTGAGCGGCAGGAGATGGACACAACCACGGGAGGACAGCTGTAACAGACGCAGACATTTGGACAACTTCTGCTCGCTGGAGGTGGAATATTGTTGTTGTGAAGTGCTTCAAACTTTTTTTTATATGAACACAATGATGTCAGTGGATTAGTCTTCAGCATCCGGCGACGCTTTGGAAGTTTTGGCGTCTCCTCTGCAATACACAGGTAAGAAACAAAGTGGTTTTGATGTTTTTACGGAGGTTTGACTTTGAGAAAGACAGACGATCAGAATAGATTTCAGACAAAGCCTACAGAATATAGCTATTCATAAGCATATTTGTGTTTTGCTGGTGTGTAATTAGGTTATTGCTATTCCGATAATAAATGGTTTACGAAAGGTTTAATAACTAGAAACAACTTGATAAAGGCTTGAGTTGGACGCAGGGACATCGTGCAGCTCTCGTGCGATACTAAATAGATGTAGGATTACCGTAAAGACGCATTAAGCAAGCTTTAGGGCACACGCAAGGATGTCGTACGGCTTCATTTCCCCAAGAATGTCGTGAGTTGTTGGTGAGAGCTGAAAGTCTGTCGTAAGAAGACTGTAGGAAAACAGTTTCCACTCCACGAGCCACGTACGAACTCAGATTTACTACGACCTGTAAGATTCGTACGACTATTTTATTCGTACGGGCCATTGTGACCGTAGCTTAAGACAAACCAGTTATTCCACATTTCTGACGTCTTTTATCTGTGACTGACTCGAGGATTTATAATGAGCAGATAAAACTGTACACAAGAGTCTTTTCAAACCAAAGTAACAGATGGAACCAAACCCATCTCCTTTGAACACACAGCCCTATAAACAAACACTAAATGTTTGTTTATTTGCATTTTAGTTTGAATTGCTAAATTGCTAACACTTTGCTGATACAAGTAGACTAAAACATTGTGACCACAGAGACACTAAAGCAGTGTGTGAAAACCGAGCTGTGTGTGTGTTTTTTGTTAGGCAGAGGTGTTTAAACACCTTTGTTGATTAAAGTACCGGGCTGTTTCCACTATGTCCTACACACCTACACACAGCGATGTGCGAAGTCTCATGTTTTTTGTCTAGGCTGAGTTAAAAAAAAAATCCCACAAACAAATACAGACTTTAAGCAATTTCTTTAAGCTTTAACTACGTTTTAATGGTACAAATACTATTCAAATAAACATGTTTAAAGTCTGTTTCACATCAAGCTGAGGGTCGCTCTTCTGAACTGGTCTTGCAACTTCTGCTGACAAGGGACTCTCGTGTGTTTGGTGTAATTGAAGCTGTCGGGGTCAGAAGTCGAAGAGAAAAACAGTATTTAGCCGAGCATGGATTGTTGTATTTACACAGGTTCAAACGGGACGTAAGTACAAAGTAGAATGGTTTTATTTAGTACGAGTAAAACAAAGACGGAGGAGTTACAGTGACCGCAGTACAAAACAAGAAATAGAACTCAAAACCAACTTTTTTGGTTGTTAAATTGTGTACGTATATTGGGTTTAATTACCGTATTTTCCGGCCTATAAGTCACGCTTTTTTCATCGTCTGATGGGGGGGCGACTTAAAGGTATTTCACACCAACACAACCCCCAGTCTCTGTCAGTAGGAGGAGCGACACACTGTCTGTTCACGTCTCTATGGGGCGCACCGATGTGAAAGAACATTCAGACAAACACGACTCAAACAGCCAACAGTCAAACAACACAGAGTGAGCATGTGTGTGATGTAACGCTTGACCAAATGACCAAACATAAGTTACACGTGAGTAGTAGTTGTCAAACTTTGACGTCAAACAGATGTTTCTAGTCTTACCTCACGGATTAAGCTCAACTGTATTTCCCTCCACAGTCCAGCCTTCGTACTGCGGTCCCCGTAACTCCCCCGTGTTTTCCTCCATCCAATAGAACCATTCTCCTTCGTAGTTACGTCCCGTTTGACCCCGTGTAAATAACAACAGTCCATGCTCGGCTAAATACTGTTTTTCCATAAGCGTTATTTTCGGTTTTCCGCACTATATTCCTGCTCACTGATCCACTGGTTCTTCTGTGACCACGGGCCAATCAAACAGCTGCATTTGTGGCAACTGGAGACACCGACTTTACCTGCAGTCTTCAAAAACCCGCCTCCACGACCTCTGACCCCCGACAACCCCATGTACACCAAACACACGTGAGCCGCCTGTCGGCAAAGTTGACAAACTGGTTCAGACGGACGACCTCGGCCTGGTGTGAAAGAGCCTTTATACTCAGGTGCGACTTATTTATATAAAATAAATCTGAATTTGTGAATCACTACTAATATTGTCCGGACTCGAGCTCTTCTGCTTCTCAAACGAGGGACAAATACCGTTTCATTTGCTGCTGTTCCGTCAGTGAGTCGTGACACTGTCGCCTCCGAGGTGCAGACACTTGTGTAAGTAACATTTACAAAACTGCAAACCTGGAGGCTGCAGTCTCAGAACCACACTGATGCTTTGATTCGGTCTGATTTCAAGAGAAATAGTTCTCTTGATCATGATCACTTGAAAGACAAACACTGATGTTTGTCTGGTGGAGGCTGGTAAACAACCAAAACTCACAGCTGCATTTGCTCGTTTCACACGGAGCACTTGCAGATCTACGGCAGAAGCAGCGAGGGTTAATAACTGTTCAGAGGAATGACTGAAGGACTGATGTTTATGCAGGCGAGACGGAAATGGAGTTTGGGTAAAAAGGCAGTGGATTTAGAGGAAAGAGATGTGTGAACCTGCTGCAGGTAAACTGAGTCACATCGCGATTGTTGAACATCAAATGGACACAATACTTATTGCAGATGATTTAGTGATAATATAGAAGCTGATTAATGCAGAGTTAGTCGTGTTTTGATCCGCACTTGTAGTTTAGCCTATGTCAGCGGCCTTGACCTCTGTGCAATCAGAGAAAAGCTGGGACAGGAGCAGGATGGAAAAATGTTGTGCAACTTATGTACGTTTTTTTTCTAACATATGCATTTTGGGGCTTCTGCGACGTATACTCTGGAGCGACGTATAGTCCAGGAAAATAACGGTAGCATTGCCCGACTATTTCCAAGTCTTTTTTTGGGGGCAATTTCAATCAGATTAGCACATTTCAGGTCAAAACTGCCATAACTTGAGTGTGTTTCATTGCAAGTCTAATGTTATTTCTCTGTGTGACATCAGTGTGTATTGTCCAGTCAAAACTGAGCGCTGATTACAAACACCTGCTGTCAGACTAATCACACCTCTCTCTCTCTCTTTCCACAAAGCTTTTCGATGAGTCTGCAGAGTTTGAAATGTGTTTGTGGGAGGAGTTTAGGGGTGAGCATCTCTCTAACAAAGTGATTATTTTGCCTGTTGTGTTTTGTTTTTTTTTAAAATCTGGTAACTCTTATTTATTGTGGGAAATATTGTCCATGACACTAGAATTTGTTCATTAATAAGACATGGTGCTGGTACTTTTTCTTGCGTTCTTTGGTGAAAGTTCTTGTTCTGAATATTATCATCTGTTTTTCATTATCTGCTGATGCAAGAAACTTAAATACCAACTAAAAAAGACACAGATACATTGCATATCCCTGTGTGTTTCTCCTGCAGCTCCACAGACGGATGGGACAGAGTGTGAGAGTGTGTGTGTAAATCTGTGTGTGTGTGTGATACATGTGTAAGTGTGTGTATCTGTGGTGTGAGTTTTCCAGCGCCTCACACATAACGAGGCTCTGCAGTGGGACATAAATTATCAGCCTCACACAGAAGAACAGACTGGAGCTGAGTCACAACACACACACACACACACGTGACTGTTGAGTGAATATTCTTTCGGTCAAGAAAAGCTTTGTGTGATAAAAATGTCCTCGTCTCACTAGTGTGATGTCATGAGTTTAAATCTCTGTTGTGAAGAAAAATGGGCTTAGAACTGACCCGACTAAACACACACACATTAAAGGAGACCTTCTGTATATTTAGGAAGAAACTATGACAGATGCTGATCAATAATTCATATTTTGTTCACGGCAAAACACAAAAATGAGTTGAAACGGCTTAGAAATAGAAACAGGTCTATTGACTGATAAGCTCCGCCTTTTCCAGTGTTTCCGCTGGGCTCAGAGGCTCGGCGTGGCACATGGTCTATTTACTCTTAATGTGGGTTCTGTCCCTTTAACACCGGTAAGTTGGAGCTGTAGTTTTAGCTTGCCCTGGCTAACAGCAGCAAAACGACTCTCAACAAAGCGAACTACGGACTAAAGATCGGTGCAGACAGGACGTGATGAGCGGCAAATGTGTCTGCCAGCGGAGGAGCGCCCTGAGGTGCCGCTGACAGCCACATATAGGGATGGGTATTGATAAGATTTTATCGATATCGATGCCATTATCGATTCCTCTTATCGATCCGATTCCTTATCAATGGGCTGTGTGCACGGAATTTCAGTTGGCTTGCGATTGTTCAAAAATGCTAACTTCTGTATGTACGACTACTTCCTGTTAGCGTTAGCATTTAGACACAATCATGTCTCTTTTTAAACTCACAAGTGTCTCTGATGAAATATTCCTCTGATATGTAAAGTCTTTAACATGTTTTCTGTAACATTCACCACAACTGTCTGATCTAAAGAGGATTTATTAGTTTTAACTGATGTAGTGAAAACCTCATTGAAGAGTATTGAACAGGAAGTCGTTGTATGTACAGGATGTAGTATTTTAAACCAAAACAAGACAACTGCACTCAGCCAATTCTCTTATCGATTCTTAAAATTATGTAGTTTATGTATCTATATTTAAAAAATGTATTTTAACTAATTTTAATACATTTAGACAATGATGTGGACTATAATATGATGATTACTAAATAAATATGGACTAAATGAAGAGCAGAAATAATATTTCAGAGCTAGAGGCATAAACTATTTTGATATTGATAACACTAATAACGCTATGTAAGGGTGTAACTTTGGCCACGTGAAGCCCTGGTTCTACACACATCACACTCTCCCTGCAGTCACCAGGCCTTTCTCTTTTCCTGTGTCCCACAAAACTGTGCTACTGTAGTTGTTTTATTCAGAAAGTCCGCTCCAGTGACGGTCTGCGCTTGGAGAAGGCGGAACAGCGCGCTTCAGTCCGAGGCGAACGCACGCGTCTCCCGGACCGGCTGTGTGAGCGCTGGTCAGGACGCAGGCACAGCACAACGGACTGTCTGTATACGCTACGAAGGGGGCACAGCTCGCTTAGAGACGGATAATTCGTGCGCTCCGAGGCGCGGACACAATTTACTTCGGGCTGACACAGCTGACAGTTGTGGACCCGAGGAGATGGAGGAGAGAAAGTGAGAGAGAGGTCGCCCAGGCTCGTAGAAAACGCACACAAAGTGTACATTAGGAGCGCGGAAAGAAAGTTTATACCCCCCCAGCTGACGGTAGATGCACGCGCCTATCCTTCAAACATTCATATTAATGGAGGAAGCTTGCCTGTCACGGCGCTGGTGTGTGAGCCGCATGTGCGCCACATGTAATGTTGTCTCCGTTTCTTCTCTCTTTTCCTGTGCGCGCTGTGCTGTGCGTAAACGCGCTGTATCCACGTGAATTAGTGAGAGACTTAGGCTTTGCAAACTAAAACTTGTGCTTGTAATGAAACCAAATGTACCAGCCCAGCGTGAGGTTGAAGTTTACGCAGTATTTAAAGGCACAGCGGACAAAGCGCATCGATAAGAAGAATCGATAAGAGAGGAGACTAACGATTCCAGTGGATTGCTAAAAATAGAACCGGTTCCCAAGTAGAACCGGTTCTCGATACCCGTCCCTAGCCACATACACATGAATGGGATTTCAAGCCACATTTGCCGCTCATCGCGTCCTGTCGGACACGGCCTTTAAGTGTTTAGAAGGAGCGCTATCGTTCTCTCATCTCGGTCTCGTCATGATCTCACTACAGCCACGCAGTTTCTTCTGTGTGTTCCCTGCTCCGGGGGTCGAGCGCCACAGAGCGAGAGAAAGAGCGACTCCTCCGATGGACAAAAACTTCTTCATCTTTGTTTTTGTGAAGTAGCGGTAGTCCACGTGTGATAAAACAAGTGTAATACAGGACACAAACACAACTTTTCCTAGTTTACTGACACGTAGCAGATGCAGGGCAGCTCAATTGACCTTCGCCAAGTCCCGCCCCTTAGTTACTGTTGCTACGCCCGTCAAATATGACAGCGTACCATAGACTTCAATGACAGACAGAAGTACACCTGTTCACGTTAGAGACTTTTTTAAAGCAATTTTCCGTGATATCCTCTAGATCGAGGTAAAAGGGTTCACTGTGCAGCGAAGGAATTTATTCAAACATTAAAATACACAACGGAGGGACATAACTCTATGGAGGCTAATGCTACTGGTCTCAACTAAATCAGAGAAACACATGATCTTTAACGTTTCCTGAAATACAACAAGCACAGCCTTGTCCTGCTCTTGCACTGCCGGGTAAGTTCGCTTTCATATGTTAAGGTCTATTTTTCTCTATTGTAAGAATATTGTTCATTTACGAGGTATGTTAGCGAGCTAAAGCTACTAGTGCTGGCTAAAGCTAAAGGGCTCGCTAAACGTAGCAGCTTAGAGCGTAACTTCTGCAGTTATATCCTCGTCGTGGTAGAACTTAGGTCTAGTTTGTGTTTTGTCTCTAGATCTAACAACAGTAAGTCCATAGTATAGTTAAACATTAGTTTGACCTTTGAGCAGACATTTGTTCCATATATTAATCTGTTAAACTGTTTAATCCATTGTAGACACTGCTCCAGTTGTTTTGGGTTTTAGAAATGGAAAGAACACAACTCCTCCGGTCAATATTTCGGGGGATCTGGTCCAGTTTACATAAACCATAGACGCATCGCTTCACCATCTCAAGATTTGACGAACCATATTTACATAGCAACGGTTGCTACCATGTTTGATTGGACAAGAGCCGTTTTGGGGCGGGGCTCGGCGAAAGGTCAATTAAATTTTTTTTTTTTGCTGTGGTGCCCCAGATTTCTGGCGTGGTGCTGCGCCACGCACAAATGAATGCAGCGGAAACGCTGTTTTCACTGTAAAACTTTACTTTAATAAGCCACAGATGATAAATAAATGTTTTGTTGTTGGAGAGTGTCTATGCAGGACAATACAAGATTACTCAACATGCAGGAATCAATCCAATACAACTTTGGGCAAATGAGGAGAGAACACTGCTGTAACAGGCTTACAAAAGTAGATTTTATATGACAGGTCTCCTTTAAAGCTACAGTAAAACAGTTGTTTTGGAACTTCAGCTCCTGATCAGAACTAAAACTCTATTATTCAGTTCAGACAGAGACTCAGTGGCATTTTTAGAGACTTTTTAGTGGAAAACACAAAGCTAACAAATTTACAACTAAAAATGTTAGCTACTCCAACTTTAAGTACACAAATGATGCTCCTCTGTTTCTGGCCCCTTTCCTCTCTTTTTTCTAGATATAAAGGAACAATGGTGTCCCTCTTTGTTCAATATGTGTCTACGTTTATTAACTCTTTCAGTGCCAGCCCTATTGTGACTTTGACCCCTCCCTGCCAGGACTTTTTGCTCATTTTAAGCAATATTCACAGCTCCACTAAAAACCTTGTGCAACTGGAATCATGACATGTTATACATCAAATGAGACCTACAAGTGTCTACTTTCATTTAAAAAAATAAATGTTATTCTACATTATTCCGTTCTCTTTTATAGGCATTTGAAATTCGTTTTTTCATAGATTTCAGCGTTTGACGAGAAACTTTTGACATAACGTCCTTTTTCTAAATCAAACTTCATGTCAGTGTTGTTTTTGTCTTTCTACTTTTTGGTGAAAGAATATGAGCCAGTACAATGAATAATGTATTTAGGATAAAAATACAAGCTTCACGTGATTAAAAATGAGGACAAGTGTCTTTTCATCTTTAAACCAACAAAGGCCGTGTTACAGACGAGGAGACATCACAGGACTTTTTCTACTTCTGATGCAGATTCTACAGATTCAGACCTTTCATGGGGGAAACATTATATTTAACCCTCCAACATGAAGAAATACAGTAGTTTTACTCACTCTGACACTTCTGGATCCAGTCACAGAGGAGAAAGTTTAGTTTTTCTCTTCCAGACTTGCTGCATATGTCGTTCTCCTCAGAGTCCTATCCTGTAGGATCGTCTTTTCTTCATTTTAAAGATCAAATATTGCTCAACAATGTTTTCAGTCCAAGATGTGTTCCTGTAATCCGTTTGAAAAAAACACGATCCTTTAGAGTCGATGATCACGTAAACACAGCCGACTGCGCTGCGTAATGTAAACAGGAAAGACGTGCATTTTCCGGGTCCTGGGCTTTCCTCTGCGGCCTTGTGCTAATGTGATACTGCCCTCCGGTGGTGAATATATGAAAGTGCAACATGATTGCTAAATGCTGATGCACCGGACACGTGCGTCAAGAACCCTCTATCGCCGCAAATAATAAAAAGCTTATGACGACAATTATCGTCATTGGCAGGGAAAGAGTTAAACAGTGACAGAACTTCCATACACAGGCTTTTTGGACTGACCCTCCCATAACTCGTGTGTTACGAGTCGACCTGCGCATCACCAGAACTCTGCTTTACTTCCTGCAATTTCTATTTTTTCTTCACAAACCTGTTCTTGATTCAGGTAAAAGTCATTTAAACAGGTGTTAATAATGTGTTGTTTTGTATTCTGTTTGTACCTTCTTGGCGATGCAGAGCGTCCGGAGCCCGTCGGCGGCGTACTGGTTCAGGTAGTTCTGCGTCCTGTACACAATCTTCTTCTGACGTTTGCCTTTGGAGTTTCCTAAAAACAGACACAAACACAAACAGATTAACTCTGATTATTCTGCAGATATTTCAGGTTTAGTTTAGCTGCAGCAGATTGCACCAGACGAGCTCCAAGAATCACTCAGCCATCTGTCGACAAACTAAATTTAACTCTGAACGCTTCACTTTTCTCTCAAACAGATCATTTATTCAAAGAGTCGTTGGTTTGACCTTAAAGAGCAGAAGATGTAAGCGTTCTGAGTGGTTTCCCAGCTCGTTTTCAGCCTCTCTGGAACATGTTTCTGGCTCATTCACAACACGTTTGCCAGTCGATGATAACACGACAGCTTGGATCCTCAGAAAGATTGTACAGACGAGATGGAAATGAAGGCACGAGTGTGGATCACGTGGACGGAGGAGGTTTAAGATGCTAATGAGGTTTCGTAATGGGTTTGTGGGCAGATTTAATTAAACACACACTCACAGAGCCAACGGGAAACTTACTAAACTTTATAGTCAAAAAACACGATGTAGATGCAGCAGTTTGGGGCTAAATGAAGATGACACCTTTGCTAACTCTTGGCAGGAGAACAGGCTTAACTCACAGAGACAATCATTCCCTCTCTCATTTATTCACAGGGGAGTTTGACAGTGATGCCCAAGTGACTTCACGTACATGGAAGTGGAGGAACCGGAGAGAACTCACAGGGAGAACATGCAAACTCTCTGCAAACCCAGACAATCCGTCATGATATGAGCGACTCAAGTCTGCGTTTGGTGAGGATCATTATTTCATGTTTCTGCTCTGTTCCGTTGGAGTTTCACAAGTCTGTGTTTTCTGCAACCTTTCAGAGCAAAAGAGCCATATTTGCCTATTTAAACTAAATCAAAGTTGGAAAGAGCCGCAACCACCCCAAAACAATTAAGACAGTTAAGTAATTTAAACAATGTTTACAAACTAAAATATTGTGTGAATTAACGAAAATGATTTTAATGGCGAGACTAATCAGTTTGTTTCAATAGCATGTTATTGTAATGCTCTTGTGCGTTTTTGAGAGCGCTTCCAGTTAGGTAAGGTACACTTTATTGTCCCCGTAGGGAAATGTGTCCTCTGCATTTAACCCATCCTTCAATGCCTCTGGAGCATCTCCTCAGGAGCAGTGATCGCCGCAGTGCAGCGCTCGGGGACCCATCTCCAGATGTACTTTAGCTTGGTCAGGACTACTGTAGCTGGAGGTTATTACCCTAACTGCATGTTATGGTTGGTGGGGAAACCGGAGTGCCCGGAGGAAACCCACCCAGACACGGGAGAAACATGCAAACTCCACACAGAAAGCCCGGCCCGTGCGGGAATCGAACCCACGACCTTCTTGCTGTGAGGCAAGAGCGCTAACCACTCAGCCACCGTGCCACCGTGGTCCTCAATACATTTAGAAATTATTAAATAACCACGATTCATACACTAAGCCAAGTGGTTTCCCAAAGTGGGGGTCGGACCCTTCGGAGGGTCACGAAGCAAAATCTGGGGTTGTCAAATAGTTTCAAGATGTAAATTTACAATTATGACGTGGTTTTTAATATGTTTTTATAACTTTAGCATCGGGTTTGACTGGATTTTGGTCTTATAAAGCTACAATAATACGCTGTGGTCGTAAGTTGGTTACATCGTTATTTGTGGTTTCCGGTCTGAAAAGTTTGTGTACTACTGCTGTTAAATGAGAACAGTTACTGGTAAAATTGCCCATTATGAATAATTCGCAGGAAACAGGAGAATCAGTTCATCAGTTTATTTTCTTTCTTAGGTTATTTTATTTGGTTATTTTCTGCCTTTGTATGGCCACATCATGCTTACATCTCTGTAAGAGAGAAATATACAAACAATTATATGTTTATAATCACTGACTTAACAGGCAAATTAGACTAAACATTTTAACTCAATATACAAAGAACTCACAGGACGCATGTTGGGCTGTGGAAGGCAGGCAAAAGAGGGAGAACAATGGGTTTTCAGTGATAGACTGCTGATTGCTTGACAGAAAGCAGGCTGAGTGTGGAAGGGTGGAGCTGGAGTAAAGGGACCGCTCCATTTCCCCACCACAAGTGCTGCTCTGAGACAGTCTGGTAATTTGTGACAACTGCACTAAGCAACAGCAATTTAAAAAAGCTCATATTGTGATTAGAATAGAAAGAATTTTTAAACTTACATAGAATAGTGCGGCTCGTTACATTCAATTACTCAAAAGAGCCACGACTCGACGTCTTCAGAACATGGGCCCAAGCTGCCGATCCTTCGGTTAGTTTCGCTTCACATGGAAGAGTCACACACTGAATGTGTTTCGCAAAGAAGCCGAAAACTAGATCTGCTAACTTCAAACGACGCCCACACTGAATGTCCTGTCAAAGAGCCAATCACTGCACCGGCTTCCAAAGAGACGCAATGTGAATGTCTTCAAGATGTCCAGACAGCTGACTCTTCAAAAGAAGACCAACAGATTGCGATGTCTAGTTCAAACTATTACCCTGAAAGAGACCACAATTGACGTCTGTCGATAGAAAGAAAGCTCTCGCTAGCTCTGTGACTAGAGATAGATTGAGGATCTTAGGTCAGGCGTATAAGACATCGTAAGCTCAAACAAGGAGCCCACACTGCCGATACTTCAAATAGAGCCAAACTAACTGAACGTCTCAAAGAGCCACACTGGAACGAGTCGTCTTCAAAGAAAATAGAGACCCCGAAACACACTAGACGCTCTCAAAGCCGCATTCGATGTTTAAAGAGCCACACTGACGTCTATCAAAGAGCCGCATTGATTCTTCAAAGAGCCAACTGACGTCATTCAAAGAGCGCCACACTGACGCTTGCAAAAAGAGACCCAACTGACGTCTTCAAAGCCAATTAGGAGGATGTCTTCAAAGAGCCAACACACTGATGTCTCAGAGTCACACTGATGTCTTCAAGAGCAAGTCAAATACTAACGACGCTAGATTACGACCATAGCGCGAAGATCTTAAAGAGCCACGAGTCTTCAAAGAGCCACAGACTGACGTGGGCGCCTTCTTCAAAAAGCCACCACATTGCTGTCTCAGAGGTCGGCACTTAGATCTCTTCAAAGCAAGCCACACTGCGTCTTCCAAAGAGCCAACAACGGGTTTCAAAGAGCCACACTGAGTTTCAAAAAGAGCCGCATTGATAGCTCTGCGTCCATGAAAGAGCCAGTACAAGAGCACGCTGACGTCTTCAAAACAAGTTCTACCACAGAGTATCCAAGGACCTGCTGTCTTCAAATGAGCCATACATTGATGATCTTACAAAAAGAGCCGCATTGAATGTGCTTCGACTACGCCGCAATAAGAGCACATGTAGTCCTTCAAAGAGCACACTGATGCTTCAAAGACCACATTGACGTCTCCAGAGCCATACACTTGGACATGCTTTTCAAGAGCCACACTGACGTTCTTCAAAAGGCCAGCACTGACGTCTTCAAAGAGCCACAACTGACGTCTTTCACAAGAGCCATCATGATGTCTTCAAAGAGCCCACACTGCATGTCTTCAAAGAGCCACACGATGTCTTCAAAGAGCCACACGATTTCTTCAAAGCAGCCACATACTGATTTTTCAAGAGGGTCTCACTTGATTTTGTTTTCAAAGCAGGCAAACTGATGTCTTCAAAAGCAGCCACTGATGCTCTTCAAATTGTGGATGCCCTGCACTGCATTTGTCCATCAAAGGAGTCCATTATCTGATCATGATGTCTTACATCTGATTTTATTCTTTCAAAGAGTTTGCCTATCATCTGATGTCTTCTATAAGAAGTTCCACATCTGAATTGTTTTTCCAATTGATGTCCACAGCTGATAGTCTTCTACACTGACGTCTTTTCTTTTATTATGAGGCAACTACTGACGTCTTTTCAATTTAGTAAGTTCTCACATGTTATCTGATGGCTTCAAAGTAGCTCACACTGTATGTCTTCAAAGATGCCCACATCTTGAACGTCTTTCAAGAGCCACACTCGACGTCTTCTATAAGAGCACACACTGATCGTTTTCTAAAAAGCGCGACAGATCTGCACGTCTCAAAGAGCCACACTGACTGTTTCAGAGCCACACTGAGTCTCAATCTGAGCTCCCACATGACGTGCTTCAAAATGAGCCACATGACGTCTTTCATAAGCCACACTGTAGTTTCAAAGTAGCCAGACACGACGTCTTTCAAAAGTCATAATACTGATCGTCTTCCAAAGAGGCCACACTGGACTGTCTTCAAGAGCCAATTGATGTCGTTCAAAGAGCTACACCTATGACGCTTTCAACCGAGCCACACTGACGTCTTCAAAGAGCCCCACCCCCACCCCTCAAAGAGCCCACTGGAGTCTTCAAAGACCACAAAAAAAACTGACGTCTTCAAAGAGCCACACTGACGTGCTTCAAAGAGCCACAGATGTCTTCAAGAGCCACATGATTTCAAAAAAAATGACGTCTTCAAAGAGCCAAGCCACACTGAGTCTTCAAGAGCCACACTGATGTTTCAAAGAGCCACACGAGTCCAAAAGACCCACTGATGTCTTCAAAGAGCCACACTGATGTCTTTTCAAGAGCCACACTGATGTTTCAAAGACCACACTGATTCTTCAAAGAGCCATCTTAACATTTGGCTCTGGAGCCGCAGGTTGCAGACCCCTGATCAAGCTCAAAGACGAACAGCTGTAAGGTCTGCTCCAGAGTCCAGGGCAGGTCTATTCAACTTAAGGCCCGGGTGCCAAATCGGCCCTTCAAAAATCTGATCATATGGGCTATTTCTCAAGAAAAAGTGACCAAATTAAGTGTCAAATGTTTGAACTGGACAATAGTTATCTTGATTTCATTATATTTTTACAATCTGAAAATAAGATTTGCCAAATGGATCTAGTGTATTCTCTTGTCCAAATGCAGTTGCAGTTTCTTTACTTATTGCAGTGAAAAAAATTCTGTATTTTTTTTATTTTAGTAACAATCCCCTTTGTTCTTGTTCTATTTGCAAATCTTGTTTTACGACAAATCTCGAAAACTAAAATCACATAAAGATAAACAAGACTTAAAGGTGTATGGTAACTTTCTGGTGTTGAAACGTCTGTCAAAACAGTTACATAGATTGTAAAACTGTACTTTGGACATTCTAAAAGAGAAATACATTTTTAGATTATATGAAAAAATTGTGGAACATGATTTCCCGGAAACAGATGTGTTTGCCTCCACCCCAAGCCAAAAAATAGCCCATTACAGTGAAGGGCCCGCTCAAAGTAAAAATATATTTTTCTTAATTATTTGGTAAAAACATCAAAGCAATGTTGGATTTAAAAATTTCCGTCCATACACCTTTAAGTCTTGTTTATCTTTATAAAATGTGTTTAAAAATTTTCCTACAACTAAAACATGTCCATTAATGCCTCCCCTGACCCTTCCCCAGGGCTCCCTGCAAAAGAGATTCTGAATCTCAGTGGGACTTCCCTGGTTAATAAAGGTCAATTGAATTGCAGAAAGACTTTACAGAAACTTTACTCCTGTGACAGACACACACACTCACACCTCACTGCAAAGTCTGAAAAATAAACTATCTTGGAAACATGTACAAAACTTATTTTAGCGGCAAGTTGAACTAAATATACATCCTACATTTGCAAAAACATTGTCTTATCAACATTTGTGATTAGATGAATAGAGCAAGTTAAGAGATTAAAAATAACCAGTGACGGCCGCTACTAGAAGGACGGAAGCGGATCACCAAAATAAAAAGCACTAGAGCAGTGTGCACTTCCGGTAAGTGTAAACCTAACTGCGTTACACCTGCAGCAGAAACATCATTAACACAAGAGACACAAACTGCTCTGAAGTGAACCGGTCTGATCCAGGCTAATGGAAACAATGGAAAAACAGAACAGGACTGTACTGTTTGAACTGACCTGAGCCGATGGAAACACGGCTTTAAAAGTGTAAAAGTCCTGCTCTTCACACAACCTCGATCACTCTTACACACAATATATAAATGCATAATAAAGCTGCTTGAATGTAAAAAAACAGTTTGTTTGTGATAACGTGGCTTGTAACATATCTTTGGCTTCTCTTGTGTAAAACGATGAGGTGAAGTGTGACAGTGTGGGAGTGGTTTATGAGCTGCTGTAATGAACACACAGGGGGCGCTAACGAGGTCTCATCATAAACCCACACTAGACCTGATCTAATCACAAATAATGAGTTTAATATGAGACTCAGGGAAATGAGTTTGAGCTGCGAAGAAAATAAAACTCATTTACATCATGTCAAAGACAAACACCGGCTCAGGGGCCAGAAGAAGCCCTCAGTCTGCTTTAATCTGGCCCCAGAGGCTTTTGGAGAATAAGTACAATCAACAACTTAACTTAAAGGAGACAAAATCTACAATAACAATAATAAAAAAAGAATGAAATAATAAAATCATTCTTCCTCGGGCCGGTAGCAAAAACACAATCTGGGATCAAATTAACCCTTTCCAACATTAAATCTGTTTTAAGAAATTCTACATTAGGTTTGTGTGAAAAACAAAATACAAGTCTAATGTTTGAATGTAGAACAGATAAACCGGACTAGACGAAATCAAACAAGATTTAAAAGTGTTGAAACTTCAAATAATAAATAAAAAAATACATTTAATTGACTGGTAAATCAAGATATTTGAATCTAATGTAAATTAGGGTGGATGGTTTGCGGGTTTTTGGGGGGGGGGGGGGGTACAGTACATTGTGTAGAAACAGAAACCTTAGAAACACTTTTGACAAAGGAATAATGTTCCTCACATCAGGAGCCATTGAACAGTCTTTAATTCGTGTCAATCCGTCTCATATTGGGTGAATAATGACCAAAAACACCCGTTTAACTAATAGATCTGTCATAACAAAAGTATCTGACTTCTGCGAGGCGAAGTAGGAAGTCAAGGAGCGTGTAGGGGCCAAACACACCTCACGAGGATTCTGGAGACTCATACAGGGGGCAGCAGCTGCAGTCTCTTCTCTCCCCTCTCTCCCGGTGTGTAATCAGTACGCTCTCCGCCAGGCTACTTGCTCACCGAGGGCGCGCGCCTCTCACTCACGCGTGCGGTCTGTTTGGGGCGACGCACGCTCCAAGCGTATTTATCCGCTGGAGGCTCGCGTAGTGATGCGGTTTTCAATCAAATGGCAAAAAAATATGTCTGTATTGGTGCATTTTAAAGACAGCAGCAGCACTACATCCTCTCACACTGGTTGGGATGTGTAGCCTGCGTAATGACGCAGCACAGAATCTCCCAGGTGTCAGTTGGGCTAGGCTGAGTTTCGGGACATGTGGGACAGGATTCGGGATTCGGGACACATGCGTGAATTTTGGGACTGTCCCGAATTTTTCGGGACGTCTGGTTACCCTAATGTAAATATGTAATCGCCAAAATACAATCAGAACAAAGATTTGGACTTGTTTTAATACGATAGTGAAGTCTTTACCCAGATTAAATCACAAAACAATACATCTGCAGCTTCATTAATGTCTGAGTAATGATTGTAATTCAAATACATATTGCATTACATTTAACAAATAAAAAAAACATCATTCAATATTCTAATAGGCCGTAAAATCCATAAAAAACATGAATTTAACTAACCAATTAATCGAAAAAAAATAGTTGATGGACTAACCCAAGCCTATTCAACTTAAGACCCTGCGGCCAAAAATTGACTTTCCAGAGATTTGATCTGGCCCTCAACCCCTTTTCCAAATATTACAAAAAGATACTTTCTCTTACTTGTCGGTTTAAAACTGGACTACTATGCCTTAGATTTGATTTGGTCCTTTTTTAGTTCTGGTTTAGTCCTGCTTTAGACCTTGTTTGGTCCTATAGTCCTGGTTTAATTCTCAGATTTTCTCAGTACTGATCGGTTCCTTTTTTGTGGTTCAGCAGTTTTACATTAAAATTCAAACATGGACTATAGCAGTGTTATTATCATCAATGAAACAGATATAGTGCTGTGAATATTTGTCGTAACTCTAAATTTAATCAAAAGCCCAGAGGCCAATTTGGCCCTTGAGAAACATTAGTTGAACAGCCATGGACTAACCGATGAGAAAATAATCATTAGCTGCAGCTGTAGTCCCCAACTCTGGCACAAACCCACTTTTTTTTTGTTAAAATTGTTGTTTAGATGCACTGTAGAGCGTCAAAACATCCACATGACAAAAACAAACATTTATTCAAGTCTATTTCTGGTCACAAAGTTCCACAGAGCATCTTTAATAAATGTATTAATGTATAAAACAATCTCTTCTCCTGTTTCCTCGTGTGTTTGTGTTCTTTGTCCTGACACAAACACCTTCTGTCACAGTTAAACGTACAAAAGCCTCAGAAACAGTGACCTCTGACCCTGTGTTGTGCCTGGAATACAAACTGTGCAGCTCTGTCTCCGTCTCACCTGAACAGAAAACAGCTCCATAAAGAACAGTTTCCACACACACAAGACTCTTACATAAGGCTGAAGGTGCTTTACATCAGTGGAAAAGCTGAATGTTCGGGAGGGTTTAGTTTGACTCAGAAACATCGTCACAGTCGGAGTTTAAACTGACGACACGAGTCACAAAACAGCACAAAATTAATCAATTTCACAAGAAAACAGACACATTAATGAGCCTAAACAGGTTATCTATTATTTTTCCTGAAGGTCATATTCAAACCCAGACGAGTGGTGGAGGGCCGGACTTCCAACATTATAAGTAAAACAAACAACGAAAAGGGTTTACTAACTAGTTTACTATCAACATTAATCTTATAATACCTGTGCCAAACACAAGGCCCGGGGCTGGATGCGGCTCTTCGTATCATTTTATGCGGCCCGTGAGCTCTTATGACGTTTAGTTTAAGCTCATGTTACCATTAAGAATAATGTGGGTATCTTAACCCAATGAAGACATTTGTCTGAAATTGTAGTAATTGAGTAATTTATTTGATAGCCTCTCTCTCAGTGATCTGTCTACCAGCAAAACAAACACTTTTACAAACAAGTGGAAACGCAAAGAAGTGCGTCAATTACAGCGTAAAGAGTGTCCTTGTCCCCGGTGCATTGGGGCTTTTTGGGCCCTGTTGGGGCATCAGCTTCCAAATATTCTGCGTCAAAATACGCTTTAATGCGAGAATTTAGAAGCTTAAACACTGTTAGAGTTTAGATTCTGGACCCAAGCCCAAACTGACTTTCGGGCTGGGTCCGGGTCCACATTTCTCACGTAGTTGTCGGGCCTGGTCGGGTTCGGGTCAAGACGCAGAGCCGCACTGAACACGTGCGCTTCGCGGATGATTGACAGCCACGTCAGAACACAGCGCAAAACCACCGCGGGGACAAACAGCGAGAGTTTGAAGCGGCCAACTATACGGCGTGAGAAGTTTGATGCACCGCCGCGGAGCGAGGAGAGAGAGACAGAAGACTTGTGAATAAGCACAGAACATGTAAAAGAGCAAAGAGAACGAGAGACAGGAGAGGCTGTCTTTCACCCACACAGACCAAGGAAAACATGAGGAAGAGAGAGAGAAAGTGCGCATGTTAGGTGTGTGGTGAGAAAAGAAGGAACAAGAGAGTGAGAAAGAGAGACACAGAGAGCGAGAGAGAGAGATGTGCTGTGGAGGAAACGCTTTTAGTGGAGAGAGTCACAAAAACATGGGACATCATAAGGAGCTTTTTCTGTCAAAATACCACAGTTCAGTGAGTGGGCAGGCTCGCTTCGGGCTCAGGCTCAGACACACAGTGACTGACTCGGGTTCCAGTCGGGTTTGGACTGGATTTTTTAGGCCCGATCTAAACTCTAAACAATGTTCGGTCTGAATGCAGCATAACATATCTATCTGTAGCTTGTCAACACACACTGAATGCAGCGACGCTCTGCATCATTTTCTAACAAGCCACAATCATAATGTGTGACAAAAAAATGACAATATTGCCTAAAACATGTATTTATTAACATCAAGCGTCGTCATGATGTTTGGTACTCAAAGACAATTCTGCTACAGTGTGGACTGGTCTTTGGTAAACTTTCTCTTTCATTCATTCATCGTTTGTTCAGAAACAGAGTTAGTTAAAAAGTTGCTGTTATAAAGTGATCCTGAAGTAAACATTAGCCACAAGAAGAAGCTGAAATACCATCAGTGTTTGTTTTGAGTTGAGTCTAGTTGCACATGAAGTGAAGAGAAGGAGGAGAAAAGCAGAGTCTGACAGAGACAGAGCAGAGTTTCTCAGAGTCTGGTGAACAGAAGAGACGATTGTGATCAGCTGATACTTAAACACGAGACAGAGACGCACTGAAGCATCATGGGAACTATTAACTGACTCCTCCAAGAACCACAAGAGCCAGACTCAGACAATACGAAGGCTAAAGTTTGAAAATAAGACTTTAAAGGACAAAATATCAACAGTTTTGTCTCTAAATTCAATACAAAGAAGAAATCACAGACTTCATAGTTCAGATTTTAGTTTTGCCGGTGAAACGCTGGAAAACATCTGTAATAAATGTGTGTTTGGATCAGAGTCTGACTCAGGTTCACTTTGTTCCAAACAGAAAAATGTGCAGCGAGTCCAGTGTATTTACTGAAATATTATTCACCCAAACATCAGACCAGGCTCAACACAAACTTAAACACATTTATCTCACAAACTCTGTCTAAAGAAGCTCATTTGTCCAACTCTGATTTATTTTTAAAATCAGTAAAGAACAAATACAGATCATTTTTGATTTAAGAGTCAGACAGTACACATTATGTTTTAATAAAACAACTTGAATTATTAGTTCAGAGCTGAGACCAAATCAAAGAAAGACAAGTCCAAGTTTTTTTTATTTCAGTTTCAAGTTTTTATATCATATGCATCCTGTATTTCAACAAAAAATGATCCATCTTAAAGGGTCTTTCACACCAGGCGAGGGTCGCTTGCCTGGGATCCAGAATGACATTTCTCTGTATTTTTAAACAGAGAAAATGTCAGTCTGGTCGCCCTCCCCTCCAAGGGCGTTTCCCTCGAAATCCAGATCGTACCGTGCAATGAAAATCGTTTATTTCAGTCACGTGGTTTTTGCTAATAACATCCCTGCTGTGCGCAGCGCGCATGGATCTAGGCAGCGCGCATGGATCTAGGCAGCGCGCATGGATCTAGGCAGCGCGCATGGATCTATTAGGGCAGCACGCATGGATCTAGGCAGCGCGGCGGAAGGATAAACAACATGGCGCACCAGAAAACTGAGAGTTTGTTCCATTCACCGGTAAAAGCCGTTTTAATTTACCAAAAAGACATCGCGTCAATAGTCGTGTTCAAGATGGTCAAGGCAGTGCAGTCGGCTCGAGCCGGTAAGGCGACCGCCCTTACCGGCAGATGACAGCGCGAGAGAAATCCCAACAGCTTACGGCACTAGAAGCCTTTATGCTCTTCTCTGATTGGTTCCCTCCGCTGTCTGTTAGGTGAGCTTTGCTCCGCCCTAGAAATCCAGTTGACTCGAGGGCGACCAGACTCATCCACTGGTGCAGCGGTGAGGCTGGATTCTCCAGGCAAGACGGTCGCCCGTCTGAACCAGTTCGGCAACTTTTGCCGACAGGCGGCTCACGTGTGTTTGGTGTAAATGGGTTTGTCGGGGGTCAGAGGTCGTGGAGGTGGGTTTTTGAAGACTTGCAGGTAAAGTCGGTGTCGCCAGTTGCCGTAAATGCAGCTGTTTGATTGGCCCGTGGCCACAGGAGAACCAGCGAATCAGTGCGCAGGAATATAGTGCAGAAAACCGAAATAACGCTTACGGAAAAACAGTATTTAGCCGAGCATGGATTGTTGTTATTTACACGGGTCAAACGGGACGTAACTACGAAGGAGAATGGTTCTATTTGGATGGAGGAAAACACGGGGGAGTTACGGGGACCGCAGTACGAAGGCTGGACTGTGGAGGGAAATACCAGTTGAGCTTAATCCGTGAGGTAAGACTAGAAACATCTGTTTGACGTCAAAGTTTGACAACTACTACTCACGTGTAACTTATGTTTGGTCATTTTGGTCAAGCGTTACATCACACACATGCTCACTCTGTGTTGTTTGACTGTTGGCTGTTTGGATCGTGTTTGTCTGAATGTTCTTTCACATCGATGCCCCATAGAGACGTGACCAGACCCTGCGTCGCTCCTCCTACTGACAGAGACTGGGGGTTGTGTTGGTGTGAAAGAGCCTTAAAATACACTTCAGGTCACAAATGCAGAATGAGGAGAGACATGTTCAAGTTTGCTCATGTAAAATTAGATTTCTTATTTTTGGAGGAGAAGCATCGACTAAATTTGTTCTCTAAAATCCAGGCAGAGCACTTGTTATTGTTCTTAGCGACTGTTAGCTGTACCAACACAACACAATACCTGCAGCTCGACTCTGCAGAAGCTAAAACACTAACAAGGAAAGACAGGCAAACAGATCCTGATTCGAATCAAAAAGTGGATTGTGAATGCAACATAAGACCTCGAAGAAAAACTTATCAAGGGTAAGGTTAAAGGAGACATATTGTGTTTTTTTTTATATTTAGTAAGAAACTAGAACATTTGCAAATCGGTAATTTACCTTTTGTTCATTGTAAAACACAAAGTTGATCTAAAACAACTTAAAAATAGAAACAGCTCTACTGACTTCCTGTTCAAAACTGTAGATCTGATAAGCCCCGCCTCTTCATTTTAAAATGTAACTGTAAAAAGCAACAGATTTTTTAAAAACTATTTTTTTATTGTTGGAAAGTGACTATGGGACAGTTTTGAACCATTTATGCTTCACTTTGAGTATTAATCTTTTGAAATATAAAAAGTAAATACAGGAAAGTGGGAGGGGATAGGTGGTAGGTGAGAACGGGATTTCTGAGCACTTGAGCGGCAGCTGAAGAACAAAACAAGATTACTCCAACATTAATGAATCAATTCAAATATAACTTTGAGTAAACTAATGATGAGGAGCCGTTATACAAGGTTAAAAACTTAGAAAGTGACTTTGACAGAATAGGTCTCCTTTAAAGGACACGGACAAAAAATGATTTCCCTCCAAGCTTCTGCAAATGAGACTGCTAACTCTAGAAAGAACATGTGCGCTGCTCTCTGACGACAACGCTAAGCTTCACAACAAGGTGATGGATTTAGAATTGCACTCTGTGGCTGCCAGAGTCGAATGTAACCCGGCCATAGGGCCTTTTTGAAGTGTTTGGTCCAGTGGTGGGTGACTCTCCACTCGAGTGCGACAGAGCACACTGCACTCCCCAGTCGTAGGCTGGAACCTCGACAAAGACCAGGCTGATGCTCATCTGCCTTCATAACTATCAGGCAAAAACAAGCTATTGCTCCTGAAGCCAGAGCCAACAGAGGGAAACACAAATTAGCTTTATGTGGCAAAATGTAACCTGACAGTAGTTCTGCACTGTTGTTTCCCGTTTGCCCGAGCAGTAAGTCCCTACACACTTTAACAGACACTGTACAAAGACGTGAGGGTCTGGGATCAGAACGCTGGGTTTACATTTCGAGGACGACCAATCACAGAAAACCTGAAAATTCCACCAAACAGCGACGCGCTAAACCGGTTGTGATAGTAAATATGTAGCACAAGGATTTTTTCAATGGAGCATTGACCTGTGTGAAGCTCTCAACACGGTTTACTTTGATACGTTCCTAATTGTTCAAAACCGAAGCTAGAGCGGGAAAAAAATCTATCAGCTACGTCCACCATCTGAATGTTTTGAAATCTGAAATTGCGGAGCGGAGGGAGAGGGGGATGGCCGTTTGTGATTGGATCGTCTGAACTTTGGACGACAAAATCATTGTCTCTGTCTTCAGTTTCAGACATTCTGCATCAAACAGAATGTAGGAGGGGCTGGATGGTCAGGCAATTGTTTCATGGCAACAGTGCAGAACTTTAACAAAAATCGTTGGTGATTTAAGACATTTTAACAGCACCAGGACAGAGACAAGCCTCTGGTCACCACCTAATTCTCCAAATGGGACTTAAGTATCCACAGATATCAAACTGAGCACATTAAAACCATCATCATCATCATCACCAGCAGAAACAGAAGCGTTCTCACCTGTGTCTGGCGGTCGGATCAGCTCCATAATGACAGAATCGGCTCCTTTGGTGTAGACGGTGATCTGGTCGGTCAGAGGATGTCTCACCACCACAGACATCCGTTTCCTGGTGGAGTCGAAGCCCAGCGTGTGCAGCAGCTCGAAGCCCAGTTTACCCAGATGAGGCAGCTCCACGGTCACCTGATCCGGCAACCGACCAACCAGAGAGCACTTATAGGCCCGAGCGGCGTAGACCAGAGCCGCCTCGTCTGGACTCTCCGCCTCGTACCTGTCAGAAGAGTTTAAGAGTTTAATACAACTCATTCATACAGCTCTGGTTAAAGTATATGTGCAGGGCCATTTATGGAAATAGGCTAGTAGGCTGCAGCCTCGGGCCATCGCTAGCAGGGAGCCTCAGTGAGCTGCAACTAAAAATCAATCTGCATCATTCGCACAAGGGCTGCAACAAGTTAATCAATCAATCGCAACTAATCGGTTATTGAAATAATCAATAGGGGTGTAACGATACTTCGAATATTTCACCTAAATATTCGAAGTATCGATACACAGCCCTTACAATCCGCTGCATCGATCGGCGTTCTACTAGTCGGCCTCAATCCAGCCACACATCGATGCAACTTTGAATCACTTCGAATCTAAGCCCAAAGAATCGATTTATTTAGATATATGGCGAAACATAAACCATACAGACAAACAACATTCTTAGTCGTTTATTTTTCACATAAATGTTTCATTAAATGCACGTTTAATACATGGTTTTCCGCGCTGCGTCATCATCAAGAGCCTGCAGCACTTGTTTCACACGGAATCTGCTCCCGGACGGAACCGCTGCGCACAGCCCAGCGGAGGGGACGGACAGTGCCCATCCCGTGGGCCCGCGAGAGCGCACAGAGCGGAGACCATGAGGGACAAAGCCGTAAAGGCGAAACCAAACTGGCCCACGGAGGTAACACCACGAAACGACTCGAGTGAGTCCGAAAAGAACCAGACGAGCTGCAACGCCACAGTCTTAACACAGACTCGCGCATTTGTGCAGGCTTATGACTCCGCTGCCAGTCTGTCACATTTGGGACATATGCCGTACTTAAGACGCAACATCATCATGCTTTGGATCTAAACTTTGAGTCTGCACATGTTTGTGGATTTAATATTTAATCTAATGATAAGTCATGAAGATACAGTAGTTCACAGACTCCCATCTCAACAAACTTCTGCATCTGTGTGAAAATGATTCAATAAGATGGTGAAATGTGAGTCACTTATTTTATTATGATACTAAACTTGTGAATTAAGGGGAAAGTGCAATGAAAATAATTGTGTCATTAAGCTGAATATCTTTATTACCCTTATCCTTACTCTATCATTGTATTATTTGTTATTGAGTTTTTGATTTAATGCAAAATCTTGGTAATGATTTTATTTATGTTGTAAGTTATCAAACTGAATCGAAATATCGTTTTAAAACTGCTGTATCGTTCTGAATCGTATCGTTCCCTGAAACCCCAAAATCGTTTTGTAATCGTATCTCTTGGCCTCATATCGAAATGTATCATATCGTTCTAAAACGTATCGTTACACCCCTAATAATCAACTAATTTATTAATTGAATAATCATTAACTGGTCTTTCTTTAGGTTCCAAACATCTTTGAGCTGTGGGAAAGCCTCAGATTTAATTGAAATTACCTGAAAATTTAGTAAATTTGGTGTTTTTTGTAAAAACTATTTTGCCTGAGCCTTGTGTTTTTATGAATTTCAAACATTTTAATACTAAGAAACAGACTTCATTCTTGATGAAGCCTAATCCTGATACCACAATGATCAATAAAAATGCTCTTGCATCAGATTTCTATTAGATTTTTAACAGAAAGCACAAGTACTGTAATTTCTGCCTTATTGAGCGCACCTGAATATAAGCCTCACCCACTAGATTTAAGTAAGACAAATGATAAAGTACATGTATAGGCCGCACTTGTTAATAGTAAGTCTATGAGAATCTATCATTTTGCTGCATTGCCTTATAAGCCGCATAGTTCAAAGCTCATGAAAAAAGTAGCGGCTTATAATCCAGAAATTACTGTACTTTTTAAAGCTAGTTTTGATTAAACTGTTATTCTAAAACTCATCAGAAAATATAAAATGTTTTCATGTTAATGATATTTTTATCAACACTTGTTCAAATGAGTATCTAATTTTGATTTCTGTTTTAATATTGATGAATTGTATCAAGCTTTTGGATACTTTTGACAAACCTAAAAACTACATCTACAAACATTAACTCAGCTCAGATTTGGAAAAGTATTGTCTTCAAGTCACTTTTGCGTTCTAAACAACTAATCGATAAATCGAAAGAATAATCGCCCAACTAATCGATTACCAAAATAATCGTTAGTTGCAGCTCTAATTCATACACAGCGGGAAATCTAATGCTGCGTTCAGACCGGACAGCGTCTTGGCGTATTTGCGTCCATTTTCAATGTTAAGTCAATGTAAACCCGCGTCTTGAACGTCCAGCGAAATTTCGTCGCGTTGGGCGTTGAAATTCGCTTGTTCAGGCGTCTGCGGAGAAGAAGCTCAAACCTGCGGCGGACGCTTTGGCCCCATCAGGCGTCGACGCCCGAGTTGGGCTCTGCTGAACTTTTCAGCGTCTAGACGCTCCACCAATCAGAGACTACACCCCCGTACACGTGACATGTTGTTTCCCTGTCACAACAAGAGGAAAGGACGACTGTTTACTGAAGTCTTTTAGTAACTTTTTAACGAAAGGTCGCTTGTTTGGGGACTTTTTCAAAGACTTGGCCGTACGTTGCTTTGAAAATCTGGAGACACGGCAAACACGGGACATGATCTGGACTGACAACGCGCTCACATGTGTTTAAACTGCTGTACAACGGGAGGAGACGAGGACGGGACAGCAAAAGGACTGCCTGCAGGAGGAGAAAGTTGTGTGATCAGGTAAGCTCCGTTTTATAAATGCAACCCGGTAATGACGCCACCGCCTCTGGCGCGGGGCAAAGCTAAACATGTAGCCGGCGGAGAGCTCTCGTCTAGCGGCTACGGCCAACGGAGGAACCCTGTGAAGGCCGAGGGTCCAGAAATTTAGCAGAGAAAAGGTAAAATGACAGTGGATTTGGTAATAATACCCACCATTTCTCGCCTCAAATGGTCTCAAAGTTTAGATTTGACTCTTATAAAACCGTTTATAAATTCAACAAGCCTCTCTCTCTCTCTCACTCTCTCTCTCTTTCTCTCTCTCAGTGATCTGTCTACGAGCAAAACAAAGCCTGTAAACAAGCGGAGCTCGAAGCGCTTTGGGGCGTTGAAAGTGTCTTTTTGTCCACCAAAGCCTTGACGCGTCAGAGCAGCTTAGAAGCTCATTGAGGCGTCAACAGCAGAAATAACCGGCGAAATTTAACGCGCGTTTAAGCGAATTTAGCTGTCCGGTGTGAACGCAGCATTAGACTCTGGATACAGTGTAAAACAAGAACATGTTCTACATCACATAAGCTGTCAGTCTTTCTTTGGGGTCAATCCCACATGTTTTCTCAGCAAAGAAGAGCATTTCTGTGAAACTTGGCAACTCTGCATCAAATATACTTTGTGTTCTAAAAAGCTTGATGAGGTTATAATTGTGTAGAAGGTGTGGAGATGAAAATGTTGGACTGAAAAATTGGGCCATGACTCCAAAAAAGTTGGAAAACACTGAAGACTAATCTAATAAACCGGTGGATTTCCGAATTAGTTCTATACAAAACACATGTAATATCTGACACACATACTTAAGCTCCGCCTTTTATATTTAAGTCTTTGTACCTGAGCTCAGCCTCCTCGTTCTTCCAGGCCTTGCTGTGGTCGTAGCTGGGAGGTACAGGCGTAAAAGCGTGCTGCAGGTCGCCCACGCTCTTCTCCTCACACAGTTTGGTGAGCGTGCTGTCGGCCGAGTGGGAGGAGACTAAGTGGGCGGAGACGGAGGGAGACCCGCCCCTGTTGTTGGAGCGGTTGAGGCTGGAGGAGGAGCTGTTGTTGGAGCCGGAGGTGAGGCGACTCGGGTGAAGCGCTTGATGAAGTCTTCGATGGTTTTGACTGGAGATTTCAGCTCGAAGCGCGTCCTTACCTGGAACAAACACAGACAGGAACAGGTTTTACAGAGGACAGTTTTCAAATATCAGTGTGTGTGTTTACTAGAGTTGGGCAAAGCAGTGTGCATTCCTGTTTTTTAGGGGGACGACTGAATGTGAGTGCTCAAATATCAAAATGTATTGATCTGACTTTAGAAGTCGCTGCATCTGAAAAGCACCAAATGGAAGAAGGACTGTGACCAAACATACTTCCTCTAAATGTAATACTAACCATTGTGCCCTGTTGCAGAGTTTTACTCAATTCTTTGTCATTTTTCACTTTTAAATTGTCCGCCATTGCTGCAGTTTTGGAAATATTTCAATAATTTGTTGCTTCTCTTGCTTGGAAATACACACAATTCATCATCAAGTCTACAAAGGACACATTTCAGCTCAACACAAAAGTTCCAGAGAATATACAACACTGTTTATTACCAAGGCTGATCAGCGGAGGTGGCTGTCTCGCTGCTTTCCTGTAGAGCGGACCGTGTCTCACACGCTCTGCGTAAGCTCCGCACGATGAGAAAGACGCAGCTGAACTCAATTGAAGCAATCAGCGCTTCACAGCGAGCAAATTGGGGACAGTTTGAGAAGCACGGTGTTATGCCAGTTGTCAAAAAACTGAGCTGGAGGACGGCAGCTTATCTTTCACTGCGTGCATGGGACTTAAACTTTAAAGGGCCATCGGTGAGCTAAATGCTGGACTTTCTTACCACGTATCTGTTCAATGTTTGACAATGTTTACGTTTGAAAATCACTATTAATGTTGGTGAATGTAATGCTAAAGTAAATAAAATGTATTAACATATTTCACCTAATTTAAAATGCATTTTTGGTTTAAAAAACTTACCTAATTTCATTTATTGTAATGTGTTGATTTAAAATACAGTTTAAAATCTTTGTGTTAAAATTTGTATTTTAGTAAAAGCATTTGTTAAAAATGTTAAAACTTACGATAATTTGTATACAAGCTAAAAGAAGTGTAAAACTGTTTAAAAACATGTATTAAAAACAAGAATAATTACATGTAAAAATCAGAAACAAATTTTATTTATTAAAACTTTTCAAGTGTAACCTAGAGTTTTGATTTACTTAACGCTCACCTGGTTAACTTTGTTTAATAATTATTATACTTACTCTTTGGTTTAACCTGCAAATTTATATTTGTTTATTTTATTGTTTTGTAAACTTATTGTTTTATTTATTTCTATCTGTTCTGGTTGTTTAAAGGTTTTTCACCTGCTGCTGCTTCAACTGGTCAAAAGGGATGGGACGAGACAGAATTTTCACGAGACGAGACGAGCCACGAGATTGGGTCCACGAGATCGAGACGAGACAAGATTTTTAAATAATTTGCATTAATTGTTTCAATTTAGAATTTAAACAAGGCAGATAAAAAAATGTTTTGTATTATTTATTATTGTTAGTTTATAATCTTTTAGTTTAGCTTTAGTTTTCATTATGTGTATCACCTTAGATTTTATTATTTCAACGATATGAGTTTTGACTGAAATTAATCCGCTCCCCGTGTGTAGCTCAGACTCCGCCTCCTTCCCCTTTCCTTCACAGCGCTGCCGCTGATTCTTCCATGCTGCTGACAGGGACCAGACACACACAGATGAGACTTTTTTACAGTTATTGATGACAGAGGCCAAAACATCTCTTTGTGGATCTATTAAACTATGTTTAAGTTAAAACGCTGAGCTGTTCCTGCGATGTTGCGCGTAGATTTGACGATTATATATTTTTCCCGCTAACTTTTACAATGTTTAGGACTAATTATCTCTGTCAATATTGGTTCTATCTTTACCAAATAAAAACTGTGACAGAGTTTAGACAGTTTTCTGTCAGAATAAGTCTGTTACAAGTCTGTGTGTGGAGGAGAATATTTACTACAGCTGCTCAAAGATACAAAACTTAATTTCATGACCATGGAAAAATCTCACGAGACAGTTCAGTACGTGTGCCACAGTATCAGGACAGTTTGATCTCGCAAGATCTCGCGGCACGAGATCTCGTCCCATCCCTACTGGTCAATAAAGAAAATAGTTGAAAGAGTGAAATCCTGTGTCCCTTTTCAAGTGTGGGAGATGCACGCAATTTAAAGTACACTTGACAATGACCTTGTGAACAAACACTGAGAGCAGCAGAAGGAAATGTGATTTGAAGTTTCCTCACTTATGTTTGTTTTTCTGCTGCAAAGCAATGAAACTCTTGAGACGAGATCTTAATGAACTTAAGTGAACAAAACATGACGCAGTGACGGCAAATTAATGTAGAAATAACTAGAAAATGATGTTTGACAAATTATCTTTCGTGTCCTTGAGCTTCACAGTCACAGTCTGGGTTTATATCAGTGTTTTAGTGAAAAGTATTTGGTAGTTTTCATCCTAATGTTGTTTTTAAAGTGGAATATGTCACGTTACAACAAATAAATCAAATGAATATGTACTTTTGCAGCAGCAGCAGTTCAGTAAATGTAAAGTGACTGTGGCCTGTGCAGAAGCAGCTCAGACGCTTCATAAATCAGGTTTTACAGCGTCCACAGGGAACTTTAACTGTAGCTCTAAACAAACACAGAGCTCTCAGAGAAGTGACACGGCTCTGCTCCTGCACGTTTCAGATCTGAGTTTACTTTCTGCACACAGCAGCAGCACACGCCCAGGCCGTCAAGAAACAAAACACGGAAAGCTTCAAAAGTCACACACGCGCTGGAGCTACGTGCACCAGGGAACACAAACAAGCACACTTAAAAATATCTATATAATCAACATAAGAACCTAAAATAAACAAAAGACACTGGGTTAAAGTGTGGTTTAGGGCTGTCACAATTAGTCGACGTAGTCAACGACGTCGACTATAAAAAATCATCGACGCAGATTTGCTATAGTCGACGCGTCGCTTCATTCCATTTTACAATAATAAACCAGGAAAAGCAGGAAAAGAGATCAGCTGCAGCAGCGAGTGGAGCTGCAACATGGACAGGATCCTGTCAAAAGAAAGACTATTGATGCAGATAAAACAGGAGACGAACGCGCGACCTACTTAATTGTGATTATTTTGTCGGCATTAATGCAACTCGATGCACACAATGCATGAATGAAAGTGTCCCGCTCTGCCACTGTGCCCTTTTCTCTCTCTCTCTCTCATAAACAGTCCACACACAGAGGATCTCTTATTGCAGTGGACACGAGGAAGAAAGGTCTGCTGTACAGACAGCGGGACAGAGACGAGTCTGAGCTCCGTGTGAGTGTTTAAATCATCCAAAAATACCAAAGAATCACAGAGATACGGCCCGTTAAAGACTTCAAACCGCTGACAGCTCATTAAATAGGCGTACGGAGATTCAGCCTCGATCAGCGGCAAAGCGCGAACTTTTACGGACGTGTTTGTGATGTTTACTTTGAAAACGTTAAAACGGCCTTATTTCACTTCCCACTGTGTATTTAGTGACACTGAGCTGGTTTTAACCAGGACTATCCCAGAACTGGACCAGGTTTTCTTCAGGACTGAACCAGGACTATCCCAGAACTGGACCAGGTTTTCTTCAGGACTGAACCAGGACTATCCCAGAACTGGACCAGGTTTTCTTCAGGACTGAAAATATTAAGTTACCAATGTAACTATAGTTCTATGAGTTCTTCTATAAATTTCTGTTCAGTCTAAAACAAAATGAAATAACATTCTGATCCTACAAATTATTAAAACTGATGAACACTGGTCATATTTATGTAAAACTGAGTTTATTCATTGAACTACAAATTAGACATTTTTAAATATAATTTGGTGTTAAAATTATGCAGCTAAACCTAAATACCACACACAGATAGTTTTGTACTTTTGCAGACGGAGGGGCGTGGGTCATTTTTTCTATTCCAAGGGGGGCACGGCAAAAAAAAAGTTTGAGAAGCACTGGTTTAAAGCATGATGTAAGCAAAACTGTGTTTAGCAGATCACGTAAAAAAAATATTCGTTGACTAGTCGACTAATCGAAAAAATTATTAACTATTAAAATAATCATTAGTGACAGCCCTATTGTGGTTTTAAATGAGACTTAAAGCATCAGACAAAAGAAAAGGGCTGGTCACCACGGCGTTTAAGTCTAGTTTTAGTGATGATGATCTGGAGCTGATCATAGTGAGTCCGGTGTAGTTCTTCTGCGTTGTGTGTATGTTAGTGGTGTCAAGATTATAATTATTCAACTCACAAAATAACCGTAATAAAAAAAAAGTAATTTAAGAAGCAAAATTAAGTGTTTTAGTTCACTCTAGAAAAAAATCTGTTCCAGCCTTTACATAAAAATGGTCGTTATTTGGCACAGATAGTTTATTTTCCAGATATGTGATGTCATGAGCCTTGTATAACATCTACTGACTGTACATAACAGCTTTGAGACTATATACTGTATATATATATAATTGTATTTTTTGCTAAGTTTATTTTAAAATGATTCTCTTGTATCTATTTCTCTTCTGTGTTGCAACAATAGATTGTCTTATCTTGTTATGGAATTAAAATGTCAAATATCACTAAAAATATATTATGTTTGCTCAGGGGCGTAGCATCAAATTCTGGGCCCCAGGTACAAACTTAGAGATGGGCCCCTCATACATGATCTTGTGTTTTAATTATTTAGTTCTCTCTCGTCATTTTTCTATTCATTTGGGTTTTATTTCTTCCTCGAATATTCATATACAGCCAACTGATTTCATTTCTACAATCCACACATAAATATAAAATAAATTAAATGCTTTTTAATGCTACCTTTCAAGATTTTTATTGCCATAAACGCCTAAAAAACAAGACATTTATGTGTTTTTGTGTCAAAACCATTGAGTTGGAAGCACTGCCTCAGTCAAATGAGACGTGAAAAAAATAAAATGTTTTAATCTTTCTCTTTTACATTTTAGCTAGCTTGTTTTAAGCTAACTTGTCTAAATGATGCCAGAATCACACTTACAAATCCTTGTGACATTTTGGATGTTTTATAGACCCGTTCAGAGCCTATGTCATTTTGGGGGCGGAGCTTCACTGGAGCCTCTGCAGAGTTTCTCCATAAGTTTCTATACAAAACGAGTAAGCTGTACTAACGATATTAAACGGTTAGAAAACTTAACAATGACTTCAAACGAAGCTCTGACCATTCCTAATGTGTTCCTTGGGTTTACACCAGTTATACTCTTTATAACTCATGATTTCTGCGGCTAATGCTAAAGACTGTAGGAAAGACTGTATCAAAACAAACACATGGCCTCAGAGTCATGTAAGTATATCCTCTAAGTCTTTTATACAATAATATTCAGAAGAAATCAGCACAAAATAAAGCCCCAGGTGCAGTTTACTGTGAGTCTAATTCTCCACTGATAATTGATAAATAATTAACACAACTTACACAAAAATCTTAAGCAATGTCACGGTAACTCACCTCCTGAGCTTTTCTGCAAAATTACGTCGTCAAACTCATCAAGGGATTTGTAGATCAAAGCTTTTCTCTTCTGCACATGAGTTTTTCCATCAAATATAAGTAAATATCAGGTCGCTAAGTATCGAGACACTTACTAACGTCATGCTAACATTCAGTAGATAACTGTACATGGGTCTGGAGTCACTAACGTCATGCTAACACTCAGTAGATAACTGTACATGGATCTGGAGTCACTAACGTCATGCTAACATTCAGTAGATAACTGTACATGGATCTGGAGTCACTTGCTGTTTGTTAAATTGAGATTTTAAAGAGTTTTGCGATTTTTTAATGAAAATGCACCTGCGTAGCTTGAAAAGCCTGAGACTGGGCACCACTCAGGCACCAGTTAGCAACGCAGCCATCTTTGTTTACTCACAGTAAATGGGTCTATAATGTTGAAGTTGTGACATTTAGGGACAATATTCAAGTTAATATGCATATTTATAACTGATCATTTGTGCCAAACCTTGGCTATTTGTTCACTGAAAACTGCAAAACTCTTGCTCATAATATTATATTTGTAGCTACTAAAATTTTAGCCAATTAATATTCCTCTTTTTTCAGCCATTTTTTGGCTGAGATGGAGCTCTCTGATATCACAAATAATTACATTTAGAGGAACAATATATCTCACAAACAAAATGCTTTTGGGGGCCCTTTCTGGTCCTGGGCCCTGGGCAAACTAGCACCATTTACCCCCCAGTTCGACACCCCTGTGTTTGCTTGTAAAATGTACTAATAACTGTCTCATCAGATTTTCATACGTGGAGCTGAAAAAACAATTCCCAACTTTTCTATAATCTTGTTTAACCTTTTCAATTAACAATTGTCTTTCATTAACTGTTTAAGTCCAAAACACAAAGATTGTATGGATTTCTAAACATAAACAAATGAAAATGTTGAATTCTAAATAATTTCAGTTGTGAAATGCTTTCAAATTTAACAAAAGAGCAAAATCTTTCAGTTTAATAAAGTAACTGCAATGTTTTTCTCATCTTGACTCAACACCAGCAACAACAGCAAATGATCTCCAATTTATGTTTGAAGACAAAGTATTTCTGAATTTTCATTTTTCCAGGGTCTGTAAATTAAAACGCGGACAAATGTGGAGCTACGTGCAGCAGCAGCGGCGGGACAGATCTGGAGTCTGGTCTGGTGTTTTCTGGAGCTAAAGTAAAGTAAATGTGATGGGAACAGCTCCTGCAGAGTTCAAACGAAGAGAAACAATAAGAGTGAGAGCAAATGTTTGGTCAGAGTCAGAGCTGCAGCAGAGGAACAAACTGAGGACAAACACTGACCTAAAGGCTCCAGCAGGCACATTATACACATTATATACACTGTTAAGATGATTTCTGATCATTACTGACAGTGGCTCAGCAATAAAATGGGCATTAGGGAGTTGCCCACAGAACAGCCTGACCTTATTTAACTTTGCACTTGAGAAAAACTGTGTCAATATCCACATAAATACAACGATAGTTACACATTGACAAATGATAATGTTGTAATACTTTAATTTTGTTATTCATTGCTTAAACTCTTAAGAAATTGTGCTTAATGAGTAGCAGTTTTGAGAGACTTTGTTACAGGTGTGAAGAATCATATCTACACTTAATAGTGTCTGTTATCATCGATTTTCAGTGCTGTGCTCTTCCACAGTGTCACACATAAAGGTGCAGCCAGTTGAATCTTTATGCTGCGTTCAGACCAGACAGCGTATTTGCGCCAAAATTCACAAGTAAAAAAACAAAGGGCGTGGAATGATGATTTATTAATAAATATATATATACACAATCAGTTAATACCCGATTTAGGCTCATACAATATAAATGGCTCATGAGAACGTATATCACACCAGTAAAAGTGAATAGATATAACTGTAACATACCAGATGTGTGCACAAAGTGCAATGAGGAGAAAGGGACATTATTCCACTGTATGTGGCAGTGTACTGAAGTTAAACTTTTTTGGGAGGAAGTTAATAAAGCAATGGACAATATTATATAAAAAAAATATCCCAATGAACCCTGCTCTTTTTATTTTGGGAATTTACCCAGAAAAACATAACTTTACTAAGAAGGAACAAATAATGATCAGTATGTGTCTCCTGCAAGCTAAAAGAACAATTGCTATATTTTGGAAAAAGACTAATCGGCCCAGCTTAGTGCATTGGGTAAAACAAATGCTCATAGTTTTTCCTCTAGAAAGATCACATGTATTAGGAAAGGGAAATTAGAAATGTTTGAGGATATTTGGGGTCCTTTCAGAGACTTTGTGAAAAACGTGAACTTAGCAGATTTTAATGAAGAAGAAGAATTGTGAAATTACGTTTGTAATCTGCAAACCATATATTTGTGTATTTTTTAATTTATTTTATTATTTTAAACTGTTACTGTACATTTAAATATAAATGTACAGTCAATGAAAAGGGCTGTGTCTGGGGAGAGCTGTTTTGTGTTTTTTTTTTCCTTTTTTTTTTTTTTCTTTCTAATTAATGTTCTTGTACTGTGCTGAGATACAATCCTGTTGAACAGTTGTATTTGTCAATTAAAAATAATTAAATACAGTGTTCTATAAAATTCACACGTAAAACTGTATTTTGACCCAAAACATTTTCGAAGCGGACGCCCAAATAGGCTTCCAAAATGCCCCAATGCGCATCAAGGTGTTGGGGGACAAAAAGACACTCTTTCTACGTCCCAACGCGCTTCTGTGTGTTCCCTCTTGTTTGTGTAAGTGTTTGTTTAGCTCTAGGACAGATGACTGAGAGAGAGACTGTCTCTGTCCTCCTCCAGTGTCACGTCCTACAGCAGGTTTAAAACACTCTGTCCTCCTCCAGTGTCACGTCCTACAGCAGGTTTAAACACTCTGTCCTCCTCCAGTGTCACGTCCTACAGCAGGTTTAAACACTCTGTCCTCCTCCAGTGTCACGTCCTACAGCAGTTTACACTCTGTCCTTCCTTTTTTTTTGTTTCTTTACCACCTTCCTCCTCCAGTGTCACGTCCTACAGCAGGTTTAAACACTCTGTCCTCCTCCAGTGTCACGTCCTACAGCAGGTTTAAACACTCTGTCCTCCTCCAGTGTCACGTCCTACAGCAGGTTTAAACATTTTGAATAGATCCATGTGAGGCTTTGTCAGTCCAGATCAGGTCCATGTGGTTTGTTTTGTGAGTAAACAGTGGTCCTTTCCTCTGGATGTGAGAGGAGAACAGCAGCAGGTCACATGACACAGGAGTGACAGAGGCCAGGATTGGCTGAAGCGTCTGAAGATGGATTTTCATAACTCCTGCGTTCACTGCAGCTTTGAGCTTCTGCGTTTTCAGAGACATGAAGGCCCCAGACGCCAATACACACCACAAATACGCTTGAACGTTAAAGACGCTGGTTAACGTTGACTTAACACTGAAAATGGAGCAAAAACACAAAGACGCTGTCCGCTCTGAACGCACCACTAGAGTCCGACAAGTATCTTGGAACATTGATTGACTCGAAATTGAATTTTGATAGCAACTGTGCAGCTGTGTGCAAGAAAGATCACCAGCGTCTCAGGAAATTATCTTTTTTTCAAACACACAAAACTATAATAACACTTTCCTACAGGGCTTTTATGGAATCGGTCTTGACCTTTGCATTCATCTTTGCATTTCTGTCAAAAACAAGAACTCTCTCAACCGCTTGTTAAATGGGCCGTCCTTAGAATACTCTGGATTCTCTGTACACTCATCAGTTCCAGCGCTCGTCCCGAAGTATTCTGAGGATGAGCTGCTTCCAGCTGCTTCCTTCTGGACAAAGAGTTTTAGTTCTGAAATCCAGAACTGATCGCTTTAAACGAAGCTTTGTTCCAGCTGCGATTGTTCTAATGCAGTGTTTTTCAACCAGTGTGCAGGGGAACACTAGTGTGCCTTTAGATACTGCCAAGTGTGCCTTTAAAAATGACCAGTTTCCAAAATTAAATCTATGAACTAAGATTAAACTGATTTAATTTAATCATTTCCTATTTGAGGCTACGTTCACACCGCAGGGTCGGATTCTCAATTCCGATTTTTTCATCAATTCCGATTTTTTCATGTGGTCGTTCACATTACACAAAACATGCGACTCCAACTTGTCTCTGGTGTGAACGGGATGCGGCCCAAAAGTGACCCGCATGCGCAGTAAAGAGCACCACGTCACACGCAGAAAGTGTAGTTACACAGCCAAGACATGTTTGTGTCTATTTCAGGCTGTTCAGTGCAGAAACGGAGCCGCAAAGACCAAATACTATCAGTGAAAAAGTTCTGCTAACAAGCTAGCACACATTAGCATGTTCTGTTTCCTGTTCAAAATAAAATCAATAATTTTAAGAAGCCCAAAGAGTTGAAAACATTCAGAACATTACACAACTATAGATACAAACTCTTAATTCATGTGTAAATGTGCCGCAGAGTCACAGAGAAATGTGTTTCAAGCTCAAAAAGTTACGACGCTGACAGGAAGTAGTCCAGTGATAATGACGTTATTATAACTTGACCAGGTCGAGCCGCGGATAAACAAACACAACACAAGAGGACTGCATCGTAGTTTTTGGCTTTTCTTTTATCAAACAACACTTCTAAACGGATTTGTAGCGATGTTCTGTGGACTTTATGTGACTGATTTGTGCAGAATGAATGAAAGGACCTGGATGACACAACAGTTTAATCTGAAAACTTTCCAGAGGTGAGTGAGTGATTCTCCACCGTGTTTGTCCTGCATCTCTCCCTCTGACTGACCTGATGCTCTGCTGCAGTAGCCTAGTTACTGTATGATAAGCCCGGTTATTAAACAGGCTGTGTGTGTTTAGTTTAGCGTCGTCTCTCGTCTGGCTCACGTGGAGTTTGTGAGTGGAGTTTACCGGGCGGTCCAGCTTTAGCAGACGCTGGTGCGGATGCACTCTCCTCCTCCTCCTCCTCCTCTCTTCTGCCGCTGTTTCTGCTTTGACTTGTTGAGTTTTGTGACGTAAATGTCGGATGAATGCGACATGAGCGTTCAGACTGGAGTCGCATTTGAAAAGATCAGATATGTATCGGATTTAGGACCACATATGAAAGTGGCCTGGGTCGCATTGAAAAAAATCGGATGTGTGTCGTTCAGACAGCCATAAAAAGATCCGATTTGGGTCGCATAGGGGCAAAAAAATCGGATTTGGTCGTTTCAACCTGCGGTGTGAACGTAGCCTCAGAGTGTTCTGAACATCATTTTCGCCAAGAATGAAAGCAAATTTAATGCTTAACTTTTTCAACAAAAGATTCTGCTACTACTTTGAATCATTCCAAGCACAATAATATAAAAAGCAGGCAATGGACTCTCTACCCAAAAAGCTAGATAGTACCTTTTTAAGTGGATTAGACAATACATTATTTTTGCTTGATTTTGCCATATTTGAGTTAGTGGTGTGCCTCAAAAAAATGTCAACCATTTAAGTGTGTCGTGACTTAAAAAAGGTTGGGAAACACTGTTCTAATGAATAAATTGTAATACGCTTGATTCTTTTTACTCTTGTGCGCAGGAACATTTATAATACAGTAACCTAACCTAACGCACGATAAATGTGGCCCCAAGACTTTCAGTCAAAGAAAAGCAGTTGGACGTAAATATTCTGGATCACTCTCTCAGGTGTAAGTTGTGTGTAAGTGTGGTACCTTCTGCCGGGGCTGGTTGGGCGACGACACCACCACCGTGTTACAGACGGTCAGAGCGATGAAGAAGTCGATGACGTCGCAGAGGTCAGAGGGCAACGTGGACAGAGACTGACTGTGGAAGCGCAGGAAGTCCATCTGATTCCCACACTGTTCACTTTGTCCAGGAGCTGAGGGTCTGGAGTGATGTTCTTCTCCTGCAGAAAGAAAGAAACATTTAAGAGAAGAAGAGAAGGAGCTGAGGGTCTGGAGTGATGTTCTTCTCCTGCAGGACAAACACAAACATTTATCAGAAGAGGAGAAGGAGCTGAGGGTCTGGAGTGATGTTTCTTCTCCTGCAGGACAAACACAAACGTTTAACAGAAGAAGAGAAGGAGCTGAGGGTCCGGAGTGATGTTCTTCTCCTGCAGGAAAGAGAAAAACACAAACATTTAAAAGAAGAGAAGACCGAAACGCGGCGAAAACGCGGTCGAAACCGCAACTAAAACGCGACCAAAGTGCGACCGAAAAGCGACCGAAACGCAACCGAAACGCGACAAAAACGCGCCGAAAACGCAAACAAAAACACAATGAAAACGCGACCGAAACGCAACAAAAACGCAACCTAATAGTGTCAAAAACGCAACGAAAACGCAACCGAAAAGGCGACAAAAACGCGACAAAAACGCGCCGGAAACGCAAACAAAAACACAATGAAACGCGACCGAAACGCAATGGAAACACGAACAAAACACGTCCGAAATGCGACCAAAAAGCAACCGAAACGCGACAAAATATGTGCCGGAAACGCGACAAAAATGCAACAAAGACACAATGAAAACGCGACCAAAGCGCGACAAAAACGCAACGAAAACGCGACTGAAAAGGCGAAAAAAACGCAACGGAAACGCAACGGAAACGCAATGGAAACGCGACCGTAACGCGACCGAAGCGCGGCGAAAGAGTGACCTAAACGCAATGAAAAAGCGACGAAAATGCGACGAAAATGCGACGCAAACGCGACGGGAGTGATGTTCTTCTCCTGCTGGACAAACTGGCGTTTTTTTGTCAATTTTTTGTCATTTTGAGTGAAAATTAAAACGCGACCAAAAACTACGAAAAAGCGATGAAAACGCGGCCGTATCGCGACGAAATTGCGACCTAAACACAACAAAAACGCGACAGAAATGCGACCTAATTGCGACCGAATCGCGATGAATACGCAACAAAAACTTGACGAAAACGCGACTAAAATGCGACCGAATCGCGATAAAAACGTGATAAAAACGTGATAAAAACGCGATGAAAACGCGACAAAACACAACAAAACGTGGCGATAACGCGGCCTAAACACAACCGAAACGCAATGAAAACGTGACCGAAATGTGACCGGAATGCGACAGAAATGCGACCTAAACGCGACCGAATTGCGACCAAAACGCAACCGAAATGCGGCCTAAACGCGACAAAAACGCAATGAAGACGTGAACATTTACTGACCATGGGGCTGCTGAAGGCCGTGTGCTTGGACAAGATGCTGGCGCGCTTGGCTTCGCGCGGCTGCCTGTTCTGCGGTGGGACTTGGTGCTTTGGGACCTGAGCACGACTCGAGCGCTCTGATGACTGGTCACGCTGTCTCGTCTGGGCAGAGTTCCTCCGTGAGACGTGTGGTCCTCCTCCTCCGAGTCCAGCTCCTGGTACATGGCCAGTCTGCGCGCTGAAACACAAACATATGAACTAAATATCAGAGGAGCGGAGCGTCAGAGCGGTCAGAACTACACGAGGGTGTGTTGCAGTAGAAGTCACAACCGACCCATGACAACTCGGACCATGAACCGTGCCCAGCCTAAAGCATTACTGTGTGTTTTCTGGTTGGTCTATGTTTAATAATCAGCACCGCATGTCAATCAAAAGTCTGCGCTCATGTGTCATGTGCTGGCTCATTTGTTCCCGCCCAGTGTTTGTCGGATGAAACTTCTAAGCGCCGTCAGCGAGGGAGAAAAGCACGACAGCAAGAAACTTCTAAATCAATGCAAACTTTTATCTAAAGACCAAAATCAACTGTCACCTGTTCCAAATATAATGTCTCTAGAAATATGCAGTTTTACAAGTCCTAGCCTTTATGTATCTGTAGGCTATGTGATCAAGCAGTTTATTTTAGATTCAAAACTGTATATTTAGTCCAAAACAGGTTCAATTTGTGGTCCCACATGCAGAGTCGTTAAAGATAAGTGTGATGAGTAAAATAGATGTCTGGGAGACGAACGTGTTAAAGCTGCTCTGTGGAACTTCAGTAGAATAAGAAAGTGAAAAGCAGACTCTGTTTAAGTAGGACAAAGTGTGTTTATGAGGACAGAAAGTAAAAGGCTGAATAAAACTGCACAGCCCTGTATTTCACACAGATCTGTTCATGTCTGTTATTTAAAATGAACTATTTTATTGGCCTAAAGCTGGGCTTACACTGTGCAAATTTTGAGCTGATTTTGCCACAAATTTTCATATGGAGCAAGATTTCGGCTCCTTCGTACGAGTCATTCGTGAAGTGTCTGTGGGGCTACGAGCTGCGATAACCTGCTCACGACAAACGCACGACAGCTGATCGTAGCATCGCAGCAACATCAAACATGTTTGATATTTGTCGTGTGTTGCAGGGTCCAGGCGCTGCTGAAGCGCTGAGGAAAACAGCGTGTATGCTAGCACAGAGATGTACAAAGAAACAAGCTCCTCTGAACAAATCACCACAAACACACAGAGACATAGAAGTGCATCACACTTTAAACAAGCAGGACTAACGCTTTTGTTATGTTTTTGGTGTTCAAACACGCTGTATTCTGAATAGGATACCAATGTATACCGTGTCTTGTACAAACAGTGGACTTAGCGCGCACACACAGCCTAAACATGAAGCTCACACAGCAGCTTCCAAACAACTCAGTCCACTGTGCACAATCAACATCAGCAACTATTGTCAACACAGTCACACTCAAGGAATATAGCGTATAGATGTACAATAATGAAACCACAATCATAACACCAGCGCTGAGGCCATCAGCACAACTCTTAACTACATGTGTCAGGTCTTCCCACATTGCACTTTGAGTTGCTCTGAGTATGAATTGTGCTATACAAATAAATTTGCCTTGCCTTGGATCAGTTTGTCTGTTTGGTCTTTTCAAAATAAAACACTTTGTAGGAGTAAATGCAGATGGTTTTATTTCACAGAAGTCTTGTCTTGTTGTAGTGGAAACTTGAGCTGAACATGTTGAAGTTCTGAGTCACTTCTGGATGAAACACTGGTTATCTGCTGGTCAGTTTCTCCTCAGAGCAGAGGTCGCTTCATCTCTCTCTCTCTTTGTGATCACACACTTGTCTCATCTCTCTTTTCTCCTCACACGTGCAGCGACACTGATGGAGCTTTAGGCCTTGTTTACAAGACAACGTNACTTACACTGACAACAGTATGGACGTGTCATTATTGTTTATTTAAAAATCTCTGTTGTTGTGTCTTTAGAGCCGTTCGTTTTCTTTTTCCTTCATCGTTTACTACACCTTTGCTTTTCCAGAGGTGTTTCTCCGGCCTCGCTCGCTCTCGTCTCACAGCTGGTTGGGTTTTGTGAACGAGACGTCGGCGATCGTCTGCTGCAGCTGAGGAGGTCACGCTGGAACACGCGGGACATTTAAAAACCCTGGGATTTGAGTCGGAAACACTGCAGGAGGACGTCTGGTCTGGTCTGGTCTGGTCTGATAGAGCGGAGACCGAGGACGAGTGTCTGTGGGACTTTCAGAGGCGGAGCTGCGTGTTAGACCTGCTCCTGCTGCTCCTCAGACCTCCTGTTGTGTTGTTTCATCAGCACAACCTGAGGTCTGGAGCAGAGCTTAAGTCTCAGTCAGGTGTTTGGATTTCCCACTCCTTCATAACCGTCTGTATCTCGTTACACGTGTCGTCAATCTCTGATTCTTCTGGAGGATTGCGACTGTTCTCTTCTTTCAACTCACAGATTCGCTGTTCTAAGTCGTCTTCAGGCAGCTTTGATGCTAGCTCCTGGAGTTTCTCGTGCAGATGGACGTTTTGTTGGCGTAACGTTTGGTTTTCTTCTCTTTTTGCACGTTCCTCCTCTTCACTGAGACTGAACTTGGTCTGGAGCTCGTTACACGCATCTTCAAGCGCTTCGTTCCTCCTGCTCCCCAGACCTCCTGTTGTGTTGTTCTGTCAGCACAACCTGAGGTCTGGGGCGGGGCTTAAGTCTCAGTCAGGTCCTCAGACTCTCCCTGTGTCTCTCCATGTCCTTCCTCAGTCCTCTTCCTCCTCAGACTCTCCTGTGTCTCTCCATGTCCCTCCTCAGTCCTCCTCCTCCTGACTCCTCCTCAGACTCTCTCTATGTCTCTCGATCTCCTTCTGCTGCTCCTTGATGTTGTTTGAAATCTCCAGCAGCTCCTGACTAAACACCTGCCTGTACAGCTCCTCGTACTGCTCCTGCTGCTCCTCGTTCGCGCGGCGCTGCTTTGAAAACTCCTCTTCGTACGTCTGCTGTTTCTGCAGAAGCTCGTCCACTAAACGCTTCTTCCCTCCGTCTTCCAAAGCGGACATTCGCTTCTTCAAACCCTCGTGCGTTTTCTCCAGATGAGTCTTCTCACTTTGCAGCGACTTCAAGCGGCTTTTCAACATCTTCTTCTTCTCGATGTGACTCTCCAGCGAGAAAATCCTTCTGTACAGCGCTGCGTTCTCTTCCCACACGAGGCTCTTCTCCAGAGTCTCGTTCTCGATCTTCTCGGCCGGATCGCCCAGTTTCTCACATTCTTTCTCCAGTTGTTCGCATTTCCTCTGCAGCTTCTTCCTTTCGGCCTTGATTTCCTTCTTTTCTTTGTCGATGTTCTTCAGACACGTCAGCTTGACTTTCTTGTGAATAATGTCCAGCTGCTTTTCTGTCGATCTCCCCCTGCAGCGCCGCCCTGTAACGCTTCAGCGACTGCACCTCTTCGTACGCCTCTGTGCGTGCGACCTGTTTAACCTTCATCTGGTCGTGCGTTCTGGTTAATTTGTCCAGATGCTTCTCCAGTTGTTCGTTCTCTTTCACTAAGGCGCGTTTGGACACTTCCAGCGTCTCTGATTTCTTCTCCCAACACGACTCTACCGGCCAGCTTCATGAGCGTCTTGTAGATTTTGTGGCGCAGTGCGTCGCGTTGTTCCATTTCTCTGTCTCTCTCGTCTTCTAACTGGGCGTGGCGCTCCTCCATCTTGTTCTCGTCTATTTTTGCGAGTAACCGATCGAGTTCTTGGCCTAAATGTGTTTTCTCGATCAGCAGTGTTTGAATTTCCGTCTCTAGTTTGCCGCAGTCGTCTTTAACCGTCTCCAGATGTTTGAGTTTCCTTCGGAGCAGTTCACAGCCGTTGGTAATCGCCTTGTTTTGGACGCACATACGATGTTTTTCAGCGTTTAGTTCAGCGCGGCGCTGTTCTAAGTCTTCTTCTGGCAGTTTGGAGTATAACTGCCTCAGTTGTTCAGTCACATGTGCGTATTGTTCATGTAACGTTTTGTTTGTCACCTCCAGAGTTTCACACTCCTTCATAACGCTCTCCAGAGAAATGAGCTCTGTCTGTATCTCGTTACACGTGTCTTCAATCTCCTCATTCTTCTGGAGGATGCGACTGTTATCGTCTTTCAACTCGCAGACTCGCTGTTCTAAGTCGTCTTCAGGCAGTTTGGATGCTAGCTCCTGGAGTTTTTCGTGCAGATGTAAGTTATGTTGGCGTAATGTTTGGTTTTTCTCTTCCCATTCGGCACATTCTTCCTTAACCTCCTGGAAACGACTGAGCTTTGTCTCCAGCTCTTTGCACGCATTTTTGAGATCCTCATTCTCCTCGAGGACGCGACCGTTCTCTTCTTCCAACTCACCCACTCGCTGTTCTAAGTTGTCTTCAGGCAGTTCTGACGCTAGCTCCTGGAGTTTCTCGTGCAGATGAAAGTTTTGTTTGCGTAACGGTTCGTTTTTCTCTTCCCATTTTGCACATTCTTCTTTAACCGCCTGGAAATGACTGAGCTTTGTCTCAAGCTCTTTGCACGCATTGTCAACCTCTTCATTTTCCTCAAGGATGCGACCGTTCTCTTCTTTCAACTTGCAGATTCGCTGTTCTGAGTCTTCTTCAGGCAGTTCTGATGCTAGCTGCTGGAGTTTTTCGTGCAGATGTAAGTTATGTTGGCGTAACGTTTGGTTTTCTTCTCTTTTTGCACGTTCCTCCTCACTCAGACTGAGCTTGTTCTGTAGCTCGTTACACATCTCTTCAAGATCCTCGTTCTCCTCCAGGAGGCGCTGGTTTTTGGCTTCCATCTCGGCTGGACACCGTTCTGAGTCCATCTGAGACACTTGTGAGGATAACTGCTGTAGTTCTTGGTGCAGATTCTCGTTTCGTTGGCGCAGAGTTCTGTTTGTCTCTTCCGTCTGCAGAGGACTGAGCTTGTTTTGTAGCTCTTCACAAGCGTCGGTAATCGTGTTATTCTCCTCCAGAAGCCGACAGTTTTCAGCTTCCATCTCGACGCGACGCTGCCTCTGCTTCTCCTTCTCAGAATCCTCGATCACAACACTACTGATCTGCTCTAAGAGTTTCTGGTGAATGGCTTTGATTTCTTCCCTGACGAGCCGTTTCTCTGCTTCTGCGTCGCCTCGCTGACTCGCTAGCGCCCCCTCTAAGCCCGACTCTTCTGCGTTGCTCAGAAGCGCCTGGTTTTCTTGCACGGCCGCGTCCAGAGCCGCTTTGAGCGCGGCGCATTTGGCTCTCGCGCTGTCGCCGGCGAAGATTTCTCTGCGTAAAATGCCGTTGTGTTTGGCGATCGCGTCCAGCGCCTTGACGTACGTTGGGAAGGAATCCTCGAAGAAGCTCGTGTGTGAGACTTCCTCCAGATCCATGTTTAGTCAATCTGAGTTTTGTCTAACCAGTCGAAGTGTCGCGTTTACTCACCCCTTCTTTTACCTCTTCTTTTGTTCACTCACCCTCTCCTTTACCTTCCCTTCTGTTCGTCTTCAAACTCGTGTCTTGTCTTGTCGTGCGCTCAGACCGAATGAATGCTTCTATGTCAGAACGTTCAGTCAGTGATGTCGCCAAGCTCAGAGTGACGTCACATGGAATCACCTCGGCCAATCAGAGGCCGGGAAAGAGCTTCTGTTTGGTTACCAGGCGACGCAGAGAGAGAGAAGTGTTCTAAACCATGTGACCGTGAGGAGCTCTGTGATTGGTCGTCTTGAGAACTTGTGAACCAATCAGAGAGCTCCTCACTGGCGACAGAGAAGCTGCTTTGTTAGATTTCACTTTGAAGGAAACATGTTATTTCCATATTCATCCCTATTTTAGAGTTGCAATTATTGTGAGACTAATTATTTTGATTTGGAGATTATTCACGATTAGAACAGTGAACCTTTAAAGACAGAGGTTTGAGACAAGTCCAAGTCAAAGAGAGACAGGTCTGACTCTCTGCTGGTGAAAGTGGTTCAGGTTTGTGGTTTACGTGAGTCAGGCCTGATTTAACTGAACAAACACAGAAGAAGCTGAGGTTTTCTAATGACAGAGGTGAAACTGGTGATTCAGACTAAGCTGTGGTGGTGGAGACTTCTCCTTCAAAAACCGCATGAGAAAGATTCTCTGCTCATGTTCTGTTTGCTCCAGTTCACCTCAACTACTCTGTGATTCTGTATTTTATTCACCTGAAGTCATGTTTACAACCAGAGTGAAGAAAATCAAATAAAGACAGATCAAAATGTGGGAAATAACCTAATTCTATTAAAGTATCAGTTTATTTGCGCAACATTTAGTCCTCTCAGGTGAACTTAGGTGTCACAGGAACATGGATAAACTTGTAAACAGATAAACATTTGCTTTACCTACAGTATGATCACTTTGTCTAATGTAAAGTGGTTGAAACGGTCGTATTCTACAGAGTCTAAGTCAGAGGCAAACCCACGACTTTTGACTTTTTAGACGCAAGTGGTTCTGAAGGAGGCGTTTCATAAAATTTGTCTTGTTGGCCTTGCTTAGATTGTGCGGTGCGCGGTGTCGGTACATTTCTGCGTTTGCGTCTCTCCGCTTGTGTTTGAGTGCAGCGGAGCAGTTTGGGTTTTGAGCGCACCGTGCCAGACACAGGCGGAGAGAACGGCCTGACACCACGCGCTCGCTCAACTCGGACAGGGCAGCGTGCACGGGACACTTTCAGCCTGATACACAGGAGGTATAATGCCTAATCTGCCACAGCATTTCACAAACTTTACTCTGATCACTTGTGGAATAAGCACAGCACAGCTTTAAAACGAGTTGTAGCTTTTCAGTTCAGCCTGTGATGCTGACTACACTGTAAAAATGTTGCATTCTAATAACATTATTAGCTTTCATTCCTGTTTATTTTGTCTTTAACTGCAGAATGTGTTTCTCTCTTGAAGTGTAAAATAATATTTTGTAGGTTTTCCCTAAACATTAGACCAAACGTGTATTAACATGTCTCACTGATGATAAGTATTTATTACACTGCTCTTTCACAATAAAGCTCTTTCTGCAGCTGGAGTAAATAAGGCTTTTATTTTGTAGGAGTCAAAGGAAGTTTTAGTTAGAACTAGAGAAGCTTTACCGCTAACTAGCAGAGCCAAAAGTAGACCTTCGAAAGTTTTTGTCGGAGTCTTGAAAGACTATTCTAGATATTTTCAACAACGTGAGTGGACAAACATCACATTTAGTGACCGAGGACCGTGACTTTATCAAGACATGAGAAGGTGGAAACACTCGAGTCTCAAAGGAACAGCCTCCTCCTCATCAGCTGATCGAGCCGAGGTAAACAAACACACTCACGCTCAGACAGTCGTGGGACCGAGTGGAAACGATACCAAAGTCTACAGACGTGAGTCAGCAGAGCCTTGGTTAGGACTGTTTCTGCTTGTGCTCTGTGTTTTTCTATGAACCTCGCGTCATTGGAGCTTCACTTGAAAAATAAACAGGAGATTAACTTGAATCCAAAAAAAATCACCGGTAAAATAGTTTTGCGTTAACGCGATAGAAATGTGATAAAACTGACAGCCCTAAAAATAATATAAACTTGTTGGCTAGTAGTTGTTTTGTTGTTGTCTTTCTTAAAGTTTTAATATAAATTCTTTGTTTAGATAAAAACATGCAGTCATCAGTAAAAAAATAAGCTGTTTTGTATTGTTTTTATGAGTAAAAGCACCGATAAGAGAACCGTTAAAAGACCGGATCAATAAGCAGCATTGATAAGAGTAGTAGTATTGCTAAATAGGGCTGGGTGGTATACCGTTTCATACTGGACACCAGTGTTTTTTTTTTTAATGATGTGACTTTGTCATACACCGGTGTGTGCGTATGTCCGGAACAAAGAGTGGCGGAACGGCCTGGTCCCGTTGCGTGCGGCTTTGCTCCGCCCCGACTGCCGGATGAATGAAGGCTGTTCCACATCCTCCGTGTCCGTAGAGCGGGCCGCGGAGCTCACTGCCGGATGAATGAAGGCCGTTCCGCATCCTCCGTGTCCGTAGAGCGGGCCGCGGAGCAAAGCCTCGGCTCCGTCGCCGTTTAACCAAAGTGCGGATCAAGGATGTTTTCTTCTCCGCCAGAGTCCGGCGGAGTGGGGCTCCGCGGATCAGAGCGCACCAGACAGAAAGAGGAAGTGACTATGTCCGGAATTGCAAGGTGGCGCATGCTCTTCTTGAGCTCCTCGGGGCTACGCAGCCCTGCGGAGCGGACTGGAGTGGAGACAGTGCAGGGGTCTGCGGAGGCTTTTGGAGGTGGACTGGGGCGGAGCGCGACTGCGTGAGGTGGGACCAGCGCGTAACGCACAAGCGTGCTGTATTTTGAGTGCAAGTCATGCATTCTCATTTCTTCACCTCATTAGTGTCACTGTCTGTCACCTCTTTGGAGAAGCAGCATTTTGTGGGCCTATTTAAACCTGGGTTTATACTAGTCTGCTCATTCTAAGACAATTTACTGCAGTAGCCTAATTATTCTCTAAATTATTAGGAAACGGGGTCAACATCTAGTCAAGTACAAGGATAAAAAAATACCGTCAAATACCGTGACACCGTTATAATTTTGAAAAATACCGTGATATACATTTTTGGTCATACCGCCCAGCTCTATTGCTAAATCCTTAACATTACATATCTCTAGTTTAAATTGTCTCACCGTTGGCGTCGTGCGAGTACTCGACTCCGGCCACGGTGCAGCGGCGGAACACCATCTTGTTCTCGGTGAGCGTTCCGGTTTTATCGGAGAAGATGTACTGCATTTGACCCAGATCCTCGGTGATGTTGAGCGCCCGACACTGCAGGTGCGAGTCCGTCTCCTCGTCGTACAGATCCAGGTCGTTGTGGATGAAATACACCTGACAGATTTTAACGATCTCGATGGAGACGAAGAGCGAGATGGGGATCAGCACCTGCACACGACACAGGAAGAGACGGAAGATTGTGAGGTTCATCGATTAAAAAAGAACAAAACATAATAAATCTGCCAGTTTTAGAGACAAAATTAAGTGTGTTTAGTTAGGGCTGTGCAAAACTTTAATTTCATTGACATAAACAATCTGGTTAGGGGTCGCAGGTGCCTATCCCTGAAGCTGGATCCTTCACACAGTCCAGATCTGTCCCAGGACATGTGGCGCTGAAGCCTTTTTCCTCTGTATTCTCTGTATTCTACACTTCCACGCACCTAAATCTGGGCATACACTGAGGATTCTGCACGAAGTTCGAAACACTGACTCAGATCTCTTGTACAGTGTGAGCTGGTTAAACGTGTGTGATTATCACGCCGTACAGTGTGTGCACCTCTGTCATGAGGTCGCGCTTTTCTTGCGTAAGATTCTATTGCACAGTGTGAGTTTGGACAGTGTATGCCCAGCTTAAGCCTGCAACAAGCGACAAAAAATACATAAATACGCAAGTATAGTAAGGCTTTTGTTGTGCGAACATCGCTTGTAGTGGTTAAAGTTCATTTAAACAGACGGAGCCTTGGGATCCACTTCCACTGCCTCACAAATAAATATCTTTAACTCTTGAAAATGCTGTTCCACCTTTTGACATCATTAATTACTGGATGGAACGATTCTGCAAAAAGAGTCGAATCGTTCAATCCTGGCCCTTCGATCCGATCGTTGCATAGTTCGAACGATTTTGCGCTAAAATACACGTGTAGCGGCAGCGGCGTTTTGTTGACAAGGGGAACGAGTGAGCGCGTGTGCAGAAGAGTGTTGTGTGTGGGGAAAAGAAGTGGAGGGAGACGCTGGCGCCGCTCAGATTCAACCTTAACTTCATATCGCTCCGGTGTTTGGGAACACGTTGGATTTAGTGCCAAGGATGATGCTAGCGGTAAGAAAACTGTCTATTGGGAAGTTTATCGCTAATGACATGCAGCCGTTTTGTCTTGTTCGCGCTGTTGAACGCGGAGGCTTTAAGCACGTTTAACACTGCCGAGCCTATAAAGCCCCAAGCCCAAAACACTTCAGTAACACCGTAATACCCGCGATGTTTGAAGAAACAAAGCGTGAACGTGAGCAAGACCAGACTGCACGTGAATATGTTGCGCTGACAGCTGATGAGCGGACTTCCAGAGCTACGAAGAGTTTTATTACGATGACGGTCCACTACATCGACAAAGAGTAGGCTAAAGTGTTGCAGACACGCATGTATGAGTCCCATACAAGTAAAACCTCTCAGAAGCACTGACAGAAGTAAAACATGAATGGAAGTGTCCCTGACACAATGTAACAATGTAAGAAAGTAACATGGTTAATGCTGTTAATATAAGGGTTAGGGCCAAATCTTGGGTGTTTTGCACTGTGCACTTTGCAATGTGTCTGCCAAACATGCAGTGTCCATCAGACACATTTACAAACTTATAGGAAAAATAAGAAAAGTCATTGCTTTTTACATAAAAGCACAAATGAAGCCCACATTCTCGAAATGAAGCAAGAAATGTTAGAGTTGCCAGTTCACAAACTAATATATGTACAAAAATAAATGTAAAAATAAATAACATAGATAGTTTTAGATATCTATTAACAAAATCGAGAAAATCGAAAATCGTGACGGCAAAATCGAAAATCGAATCGAATCGTGACTTGGGTGAATCGTCCCATCCCTATTAATTACAGAAAGTGCTCCTCTGTGCTAATAAAATACAGTTTGGTATTGAGTAATGGGGATTAGTAGCCTCATGTATGTCCATAAGTTGTCAAAGTCTTTTTACAACTGTAGAAAACATTTACAGCTGTTTATTTTAGCGAGACGTGTCACATATTTTATTTTATCTCTTCACTCTGTGTTTAAAGCAAATGTCTATGATTTAGTTTAATTCATTACTGGCAGCCGCAGCCGCTTTAAATCTGGAAGAATCAAACCTAATTAACCTGACTCTGACATTTACCGACACTTGTCTAAATAAACTCCTTTCTGTTTGTCTAATGAAAACATCTTTAACATGAAATATGATCATAACAAGTGTAGAAACAGTAGCTCTTGTGTTGGAGTTCAGTCTAAAAAAAACATCTTAAAAGTCCTGGATCTGACCAGAGCCATATTTATACGGAGAGAATGAGACTTTCCATCAAACATTTAAGAGCTGTGGAGAAAATGAGTCATGAGTAAAGAGAGAGAACTGAAGCTCAGAGAGAGAGAGACGTGTTTACTGGAGAAATATGAAGCTGTAAGTCTGGAGGAAGCACCCAGAGGAACCAGAGAGAGAAGAACCAGAGAGAGGAACCACAAGAGCCAAACCCATCAAACATTTAAGAGCTGTGGAGAAATGAGTCATGAGTAAAGAGAGAGAACTGAAGCTCTGAGAGAGAGAGAGGTGTTTACTGGAGAAATGTGAAGCTGTAGAGCTGGAGGAAGCACAGAGAAGAACCAGAAGAACCACAAAGAGAAGAACCAGAGAGAGAGAGACGTGTTTACTGGAGAAATGTGAAGCTGTAGGTCTGGAGGAAGCACCTAGAGGAACCAGAGAGAGAAGAACCAGAGAGAGGAACCACAAGAACCAAGCCATCAAACATTTGAGAGAATGAGTCATAACTAAAGAGAGAGAACTGAAGCTCTGAGAGAGAGAGACGTGTTTACTGGAGAAATATGAAGCTGCAGGTCTGGAGGAAGCACCCAGAGGAACCAGAGAGAGAAGAACCAGAGAGAGGAACCACAAGAACCAAACCCATGAAACATTTAAGAGAATGAGTCATGAGTAAAGAGAGAGAACTGCAGCTCAGAGAGAGAGAGACGTGTTTACTGGAGAAATGTGAAGCTGTAGGTCTGGAGGCAGCACCCAGAGGAACCAGAGAGAGAGAGAGAGAGAAGAACAAGAGAGAGGAACCACAAGAACCAAACCCATCAAACATTTAAGAGCTGTGGACGAATGAGTCATAAGAGAAGAGAGAGAACTGCAGACACACGTTTACTGGAGAAGAGTTTAAAACTGTAAGTCTGGAGGCAGCACTAAGAGGAACTACAATAGGAGTTTTCCCACATGAAAGTACCAAGAACTAGTCCCTACATTCCTCCAGTCCCTGTTTAGTCAGAGGAACCACCCTGTGCCCATGTTTGTGTTCACACAGCAATAGTTTCTAAAACTGGGTCTAACTGGCTTTAGTGTTAGCATCGGTCTAATCTGGAACATTTAACTAACTAATTAAGTCATGTTAGGAAAACTAAAGTTGTCTTTTTTGATTCCACATAAAACTATGAGCTACAAAACCTAAAAACATCACAATAAAATAACATTATTCACTGTAATTCCTAGTAATAGTTAGGTTACTATTCACAACTTATATGAATATATTCTGAGATTTATCAATTTTAAATAATTCTTCTGAAGGATAAGGAAAGTTTATTTAAATACATGTTTCCAACAAAGTTATTGTGTAATTCACCCAAAGGTTTGTGAAACAGTTTGTGAAAGTGGGTCTAAAAAGCTTTAACATTAGCACCTGTATATTCTGGAACATTTAAAAGTGGTGAAAACAAAAGTACTGTAATTTCTGCCCTATTGAGCGCACCTGAATATAAGCCGCACCCACTAGATTTAAGTAAGAAAACTGATAAAGTACAGTCCCTGACAAAAGTCTTGTCGCTTATCCATTTTGTAGAAACAAAAGCTTATAACCTGACTTTAAATGAATCGATTGGTTTTTAGAAATGTCTCATATGGAAAGCTAAAGCCCTCCCAAATTATGCTCAATATACTCAAATAAATTTGCTTCACTGAAGAAGATTGAGGCCATTTCTAGACAGAATTCTGCAAACTGTTCTGGTTGATACAGGCACTTGAGGTGACCAGGCCTGGTGGAGCTCTGCTGCAGTGGTAAAGGGGCTGGCCTTGGTCCTCCCGAGCAGTTGTCTTGCGGGGTCTGCCGGACCTGGGCTTGTCAGAAACATCTTTTTCTTCTTCCTTGTACTTGACGCTGAGACACATTGAAGGTGTCGGCCACCTCAGCAGTGGATCTGGTCTTCAGCCTCTTTGGTCTCAGGGTGGATCTTAGGCATGTTGTCAGCGGTCAAGTTGCAGTTGATGTGAAGGTCTGGTGTGCTGGGTTCTTTTTCTACACACCCACTAATGACTGATCAGTCACTGATCACAGGTGAGGCTGTAATCTAGGATTGGGTGCATCATAGGACAAGGCCATAAGACTTTTGTCTTTCTGTGTTCATTAAATGATCAATCTTTCTTCAGTGAAGCAAATGTATTTTAGTATATTGAGCATAATTTGGGAGGGCTTTAGCTTTCATATGAGACATTTCTAAAACCAATCGATTCATTTAAAGTCAGGTTATAAGTTTTTGTTTCTACAAAATGGATAAGCGACAAGACTTTTGTCAGGGACTGTACATATATAGGCTGCACTTGTTAATAGTAAGTCTATGAGAATCTATAGTTTTGCTGCATTGCCGTATAAGCCGCAGTGTTCAAAGCTTGAGAAAAAAGTAGCGGCTTATAATCCAGAAATTACGGTAGTTTTTTCCCTTCAACATAAAATGTTGTACAAACTATGATGTACAAAAGCTAAAAACATCATTAAATTTACAATAAAACACAATAATCACTGTTAGTCCTAATAATAGTTACTAACAAATTTAAACATTTAATCTGAGTTACTGCTTTTAGTTAATCTTTCTCAAAGAAAAAGGACGTTTGTCTAAATGTGAGACTATAAAACAACAAGTTAGTGTTGTAAAATGTCCCTAAAGTGTGGCTCCAGTCTATAGTTCCTGCTCGATGTGAACCTGCCTATAATAGCACTGGAACTAAAAAAAGTGGGAAAAGGCCTAATGAGAGAAACCACAGTGAGAGGAACCTCAGAGAGAGAGAAACCAAACACATTTAAGAGCTGTGGAGGAATGAGTCATGGTTTAGAGAGAGAACTCCACTGTCAGGACACAAGTGTTTACCAGGGATGGAAAATCGATCTGTTTTGCTCATGTGCTAAAATACACCTGCAGCCACTGATAAATACACACACAGTTTAGTTGTACTACACAGCGGTTCCCAAAGTGAGGGTCACAAAGCAAACTCTGGGGGTCGCGAGATGATTTCAAGATGTTAGTTTTACAATTACAACTTCATTTTTAATCTGTTTTTATAACTTTAGCATCAGGTTTTTTGTTTTTTTTTTCATTCATCTTCTACCGCTTAATCCCGTTAGGGGTCGCGGGTGACTGGAGCCTATCCCAGTGACTTTGGGCCTTAGGCGGGGAACACAGTGGACAACTCGTCGCAGGGTTAGACAGACAAACATTCACTCTCTCACTCACTCACTAAGGGACATTTACAGTGATGCCCAAAGAACCTAAACATACATGTTTCTGGGGAAACCAGAGAAAACCCACCGGTGACACTAGGAGAACGTGCAAACTCCACCCAGAGAGATCGTGAGATGTTGATATGGTCCGACCCGGGAGTCGAACCCACAACCTCCTTATTGGGAAGCCAGAGCTCTAACCACTCTGCTACTGTGTACCGTGATTTTGGTCATATAAAGCAAAAAACTACAAAAATAATTTTTAGCTCAATTTAATTTTCTAAAGACATCCATTTTTATTTGGGGGTTCCGGTCTGAAAAGTTTGGGAACCACTGGTATAATACGATGTTTGAAGAAACAAAGACCTGACTGAATGTGTTTTATTGTGTTGCATTAACGACGGATGGATCTCTAAATGGACACTAAATATGGCTGTTTACTGTTCAAATATTATTAAAAAAACAGTGACTTTGTTTTAACTATAGATAAACTAACAAAATCAAAAATCGTGGTTGCAAAATTGAAAATGAATCGAATCGTGACTTAAACGAATCGTCCAGTCCCGTGTGTTTATTGTAGAAGTGTCTGAAGACCTAAAGGCAGCACTGACAAGGAACCACAGTTACAGAGTGAAATCCAGCTGTGTAGATTCTTCTTCTCTCGACTCAAACCTGAGCTCACACCGGGTCAGCGCTGCAGTTTGTCCATAAACGTGTTTATTTAGAGCGGCTCAGTTCTTTCTCTGACACACAGGACAAGGTGACTCTGCCTCTGACACTGATCGGCCCAAGCTACGATCGATAAGAGAAAACGACCCATTTACAGCAGCAGCAGCAGAAGAAACAGCAGCAGGTAAAAGTCAGCAGGTGGAGAGAGGAAAAGAGCCAGGGTTTGTTTTGCTCATGAAACATTTGAAAAGGTGAGCAATTACTGAAGTAAGTTTGTGAAGAAATGTGTACGTCACGTTTGTGAAGCTGATGATTCTGGAATGTTGAAATGATGGAGCGTTATCAAAACAGGAGTAAAATATGAAAAGCAGCTGCAGACTGATAATAAATATAAACAGACATAACTACTGCTGAAAGGTTTGTGCACAACTTCTAGAATGAGATTTAAGACTTTAAAGACCTTGCATATCAAAACACTCGTAGTTAAATTACCCTGGGCATAGGGCTGTGCCAAAAATAAAAGATCGAGAGATCGCGATCTCAACTTTGTTCAATTCAGTGATAAGGCTTGTGCATTAAGATGGACAAGTCTATCAGCCAATCACAATGCAGAAATGCAGGCGGTAGAGTGGGAGTTACCGCTCACTACGTTCTTTATTTAAGGATAAAATGGTCATCGTAATGAAATGCCTTTAATTTTACCTATACGATGAAAGTCTTCTTGCGAGCTCTGTCACTGTGTGGTTTGAAACATCACAGAGAAGAGAAGAAATCTCTTTATAAAGTAGTCCGCTCGGCCAGAGAACTGTGCACAGAACCTGCCTATCTAGAAACTCGTACAAAAGCAGAATTAAATCGAGCCTTCAGATCAAAACAATCCTACTCACCCTGAAGAGACATGTTGAGCTTCCATCAGGGCGGAGGTACGCTGTAGATGCAGGTCTGCACGCCCCCAGGAGTTTATCCAAGCTGTACACGTGAACAATGCACTTTAAAAGACCTTAATTTTTATTCGCACTTTTTACTGTCTTTTTATTGATTTATTTATTTATTGATTTCACAGTGCCATTGTGTTATTGCCAGTTTGGTCTGTGTTTTTTGTTGTTATTGAGCACGAGTTTCTTTAAATGTGTTATCTACAAAAAAAAACTACGCTCCACTATAAGTGAGACCATTCGCGCATGTCCTCACAGCCTCTTATCCCACGTGGTTTGAGGCAGGAGCAGGGAGCACGCCTGACCTGGGTCAACCAGAGCGCCTCGTGACCGCGCAGTTCACTTCAGCTGAGGAGTTTCTCTCTCCCTTTTCTCCACTTTATAAGTGGCGACCGACTTTCATTCACACGCACGAATTCTTTTCACTTCGCGTATTTGACCGCTGTATTCACAGGCGAGTAAAGCATCTGTCTTGAGTTGAGAAGAAAAAAGTACATCGCAGCACTTGTGCTCACTTCTCTGAGGAGCTGTCAATCATCTGTGAACAGTGACAGGCTCACGTGTATCAGTGCAGTCTTGTTTACAGTCTGACTCTGAACACACAGACTGACCGCTGAACGAACTAATGTAGAATTATAACTGAATAGCCTGCAGTAAATAATGTTTTTTTTTTACCGTTTATTTACTAGCCTGATTATTTTCTACTTAGTTATCGCGACAGCCCTAAATCTCGCCCCAGCCCTATTTCTCTCTGATGATATTTTCTCTCTGAACATTTCCCGATGTGACGTTTGTGAGCCTAAAGCAGCGATCGATCAGCGTCATGTGGCTCCGTTTCACGACTCGAGCAGCAGATCCACATCTAGAGGTCGACTCCAGCCCCGGGACACAGATAATCCTGATAAAAGCTCTGAGTTTTACCTGAAACACGATGATCATGGTGAGGAACAGATAAATGGAGGACATGACGGGAGATAAGTCTGTTCCCTCCGGACTCAGGACGTCAAACGCAGGTTTTTTATCTCTGAACTGAAACATCCAGAGCCGTGACCTGCACAGAACAGCACAAGGTCAAAACAGACACGAATAAACCTAGAGTGGACACACAAACACAATTATGTACAGACTCAGAGGAACGAGGGAGTTTTAAGGCATCATTTATTTCTTTAGCACAATTCTTAAAGGGAAGTATTCTGAAAAAAACACTTTTGTAACCAGGTTCTATCAGTATTTCATCATTAGTTCACTCACAGTTTTATTGGATTTATTCCTGCAGTTTGAATAATCTTGTTTGTCCTGGAGCTGAAGCTCCACCTAGCCCCGCCCACTTATGACAAGATTTAAATAAAGTTCAAAACTGTCATGAAGCCACTTTCCAAAAGAGCTGCACAGATGCTCTGATGCTTAGATGCTCTGCCGAATGCAGCTCTTTGGCTCATTCAGAAACATGTGGGTCTCCACATGCTCTCTCTCTTCCTCTCTCCCTCAGGAAAATGCAGTCACTGTCAGCGTAGTATCCAAAGCAGAGTTATTTTAAAGACAATTAGTTTCTTTTGAGAAGCATTTTGAACTCCCAGTGATATTCTGTGAAACTGGAGCGTCATTTTGATCCTTGTTTTTTGTAAATCCGCCTAATATCCACGGAGAAAAAGTCCAAAAACATACAGTGAAATGAAACTTGTGAAAATACAGCGGCGCAAATTGCACAAAACAGCGCAGCACGAAAATCTTCAAAGCTTTACAATTGCCCAAATGTGACATAAAACAGAAGTTTACACTCTGTCGTGTGTGCAGCAGTGTTTTCTCTGATCACACAGGACAGTACTGAGTCTGACTGACTCTCCTAAAGCCACGTTTTACAGGGGCGGAGCAGGGGTGGGGCATCATGGGGCTGGGGCCCTAAATCTAGCCCCTTACCCCCTCATGTTTTAAATAATAGTAAAATGACATCATATAATAAGAATCACACCTTAAACGTACCAAAATACAGAGGGGGAAATCACCCAGATCCCCCTGACTTACATAAAACCTTGTAGTATGACATATATTTGTAATAGGGGTTTATGGATCTAAGAGTCTGTGTAGTGAATTAAAATTAAATATACATTAAGTTTGCCTCCTGGTGGTGGAAGTAGGTGCTGAACTTTCATGCCTGAACGCGGCGTCTGCCAGCCAGACTCGACTCCCTGTGACGTAGTGACGCTGCTCTGTCTCACATCAAGAGGAAGGAAGACTGTTTAATTATTTATTAAAAGGCTGAGTTTGCTTGTTGCTCTCTGAAAATCTGGCAACACCGACCTGGCAAAACAATAGGACTTCTACAAAAGTCTCTATAGACTTTGCTTCATAAATATAGAGCCTTAAAATGTGTGTGTTTTGATGAATTTGGACACTCAAACACAGCATTAGACAACACGTTGTCCTCCCAGGTGGTCTGGGCCTTTCTATATGGAGGTTGCTTGTTCTCCCTGTTGTTTTGTAGATTTCCTCTGGATGCTCTGGCTTCCCCTACCACTAAAAACATGACAATAGGCTTCTGCCCCAGGACTCCTCAGAAAAAGAGATTTTGAGGACTTTCCTGGCCAATAACAATAAATAACAGAAACCCCATCTCTTATAAGGATAGGTCCTGTTTCTTTTGGTCAAATTAACTGTTAAAATGAATCAGATTTTGACTCTATGACAGAAAAGCAAACACACACGAGTGGGCGGGGCTAGGTGGTAGGTGAAAAAACTGGGAGCATCAGCTGCAGCAGAAACACAACAGTGAGTGAACTAAAAATTAGAGACTCTGTTAGACATGGACAGTACATCTCCTTTAAAGCTTCTGTAAATCCTGGTTTAGTTCCAGAGCAGGTCTTAGTTCTCAGTTCCAGTTCTTACCCACGGCGGCGAAGAGACACATGACCAGCAGGATGATGACGCACCAGAACACGCCACGTTCATCTGTCGCTCCAGTTTACTGCGTTTGTAGCGAGGCCCGTTGTTGTTCAGCATGGCTTTGGTCTCGTGGCCTGGAACGCAGAAACACAGACGGAGACGTGACATGAGCGGGACTGAAGGTGACGCAGAGTTTAGTCAGAGAAACATGGTTCAGAGCGCAAACAGACGTGAGTGAAACAGACCTGCGTAATGACGATCCCCACGGCCTCCTCGGTGTTTCTGACGGTGCAGCCTCTCAGCAGCAGTTGTCTTTGGAAAGTGCATCTCTTCTGCCGTTTCTGTGGATTCTGTCACAGAGAAAGAAAAGAGAAAGAAGGAGAAATTAAACTTTTTATTCATTCATTCATTTTTTATTCAGTATAGAGTAGTAATTAGACTTGGTCTGGTAAGAACACTTTAAGTTGTGTGTTTTTACTTGCCAGTAAACTACTATTATCTTAAGCCAGAGCTGCAAGACCAGTACAGTCACAATTTTCTCGGGACGGTGATTGGGTAGCGCCAATAACAACAACAACACAAAATGCATACAACTGATTATGTGCATATTTTTAGCTCTTATTCCTTTAATTTGTAGTTTATTTAGATAAATGACACAATATTTCATAGTAAAGCACAAGAAGTAGTGATAAACTATAAAATAAAAAATAGATTACATCTTAAAAGATCCTCTGGGCCGGTAGCAGATGGCTCGGGACCGTTTTGGGCCCCGGACCGGCGGTTGGGACCCCTGCACTAGAGGATAGGGCTGTCTTACCATTAATTTTTCGTACCAGTACTTACGTACTTGCTTTCGGAATGGTTCCTTAACGTTCTTTCGGTCACTTTTATGTTTGTCAAACTATATTTTAAAACACACTTTTAGTTTGTTCAGTTACAACTCAAAACAAAGCGCTGCAAATGAATCAGCTGTTGTGGACTGCCACATGGGCGAGTTAGTTTCACTTTCACTTTCTCGGCAACACGCAGCAGTAGCACTCTAACAAAGACGCTTTGCTTTTGACACGTTTACCCTTCGCTTTACCTGGAGACAAAAGGAGAAATGAAGAAGGCTGATTACATGTATTTCTTACTCAGACTTATTTGGCTGCAGCCGGTCACATTTGGGATTCTGCTTTAACTACAGCGACGCGCAGGAGGATGTTACGGCAAAGTTTGGATTATATTTTGTGTTTGGCGACATTCTTCTGCGTAAACTTCAGGCTTTGACTTGATTACAAAGAGTTATGAAGCTCAACATGCAGACTTTAGACTTTTGACTCGCACCGGAGATGTGCTTTAATTGAAAACGGACCCGTTGTTTCTTCTTTTTAAGAAGGTAAGCCGACACACTGCGGTTTGTTTGTGACATTGCAGCTGCAGGGCTCGGTCTGTTTGGGAGAAAGTGAGACGTGAATTGTGCCGCTAGTTTGTGCAGGCGCTGGAAGGTCACGCGGTTGGTTTGGGAGAAAGAAAGAAGAGAATTGGTGAAAAAGGTTACGTGGTGTTTTTGCTGTTTGTGGAGCGTAGTTCATGTCATTGTAGGGAGACACGTGTGGCATGTTTGGTGTTCTTGTTGTCTGGTTATTGACGCAGAGATTTAAAGCCAAGGAACCGAAAGTGCGTCATGTTTTCGGTTCCAGTATTTCCCGAACGTTTTCGGTCGGTTCCAAATAGGAACCGTTTTTCGGTGCCCAGCCCTATAGAGGAGTTTAGGATCTTTAATGCTTTTTAGACTTTTGTCAGATGGTCGAGTGGATAGCGCACAGGAATTTGGTTAGAAGAGCCCCCATGTGCGTTAGTTCAACCCCAGGCTAGGGCTGGCGATATTGACAAAAACAAATACCTTGATTATTTTTTGTCATATCCCTTAGCCCTTATTTCAAGAACAGAATATTTTTTTAAATAAATTGAAGTCAGAGTGTATTTTTCTTATTTCATTAAAAACAAGATTTTAGTTCAAACTAATCAAAAAAGACTCAAAACCTAAAAGGAATCTTTCATTAGATCATAGTTTGCTGTTTTGTGAAGCTCTGAATTACTTATTGTTCTGACAGGAATATAAACAGTTGCATCTACAGTGTTAGAACGTTGACAGCATGATTTACCTAACTTTTATTAGAAATGTGTTTTTTTGTAGCATGTTTTTACTGCGCGATATACTCGATATTACATTTTTGCACATCTTTAAAACAACATTCACGATATTATCTAAAATTCGATATATTGCACAGTCTACCCCAGGCAGCACATATTGTATCTGTAGCAGATATTAAATGTAATACTTTAAGAATCCTATTTTCTTTACAAGCACATTGTGTTATCGTTTTAAAACACAAAACAAACAATATGTCTTCTTTTAATGTTGCATAAGTGCAGAAAAGAAACAACAACACATTTTACTATGGTGGGAATAGGGGTTATACAGTAACGTCTTCCGGTCTCAGATAGACAGAGGCCGCTACATCCGGTGGAGTAGTTGCCATAGTGACAAAGTTGTTTACTCCAAAGGCGATGGACATCACACGAGGTTTTTTGTGCTAGTCCTGAAGCAATCCTCTTAGAAAAAAATGTTTTCTTTGTCATCTGTTGTAGAAGCAGCGACGGCTGTAACAGCAGGAAAAGTGCTGCTTCTGAACCAGGTTTTCATGAGGAAAAGTTGTAAAAGTGAGCGAACAACGCGAGCTCCACGCATACGGAGGTTTTCACATGAAAAAATAAAACAAGTGAGAACTCCGCGCACAGACTGAGACTCGCTGCTCATGAGCCCGGCAGAGGTGCTTTGGGCCGTGAAGAAGTGAGCACCCAGACAGCTCCCGGCCCACGGCGCCTCCCTTACGAAACAAAAATATATTGCAATATACTACAATTTATATTGCAAATACATTAGAAATATATTCAATATATGATAACATTTCTCATATATTTTAACATATATGGCAATATATAAGTGGACAATATATTGCTATATAGTGAGTCATACACTGAAAAAAAGTGATTCTGGACCATAATTTGTAATATTCTATAAGAATAAAAAGTACATATTTGAATAAACACTTTAAAGTACATTTATGTCTGAAACTTATGTCTGAGTACATTTATGTCTGAAACGTCTTAAGTTTGTTGATACTTTAACTAGTGATACTGAAGTACTGATAAGTGGAGATTGACTCTTTAAAATCCCAGTATTGATGCTCATGCAAATATAATTCCCATATGCAAATGTTAAATTATTGTGGTAATTTCCTCATGTTGTGGTCAGTCTCACATCAGCTTCAGCTAACTGTCCTGCTGAATTGTTTGGTATTTTTTAATGCCATCTGTAGGATGTACTGGAACAAACCAAATACCCCAAAAATCCCCCCAAAATACTAAGTATTTTATGTTTACCAAACCTACCCATCACTAACAAGTCCATACAATGTGCATCTATCAAGTTAAAAAGTCACTAAACGGTCAGAAAATACTACAATCAAAAATACTCTTAGAGCAGGGCTATTCAACTATACAGTATTTTACAGCGAGTCAATGCTAGAGCACAATTTGTGGACCAGATCAAAACTGATCAGTGGGCATTTTAGTTGATTAAGTTGATTTAAAAGTACTACAGGCTACTGAATACCAGATCTAATCAAGAAATGTGGCCCAGTCCCTGGCCCACTTTACTATGATGGGCCAGTCTTTTTTCCTTAGCATTATGTTGCTGTATCCACCACTGTTCACTGTAAAGATACAGTGTTTCCCAGGCTTCTTCACAATGTGGTCCAGTTCATGGCCCATTTTACCATGGTGGGCCACATCATATTGTTTAGCGGGCCGCATTTGGCCCGCGGGCCGCAACTTGTCCCGGTGCCTGGAGAGATGCGGGCGCGCGGGGAGCGCGGGGCGTGTTCGCGGGGGCGTGTTCTTCTAGACCGGTGTAAACATGGCGCGGACCTCGGCCAGGTCTAACTTCTTAGTGGAACAGACATTTGCTCTTGGATTATTCATTCCTCTTTTTCGGACCCGACGGGACATCGCGGAGCCTGACGGCCCTGAGTGAAGCCTGGAGTCTGGACAGGCCGCTGATGAAAGCCAAGTCTCAAAATTGACTGAAGCAGCCTCTAAAAGCTAATGCGCTAACACCGAGCTAATGCTAAAGCTAAAGCTACCAATGCCCTATAGGGATGTTCGCCGAGCCGACAGATGACGTCAAATTGGTTGGCAAAACCAGCTAGCTTCCGGCTAGCTCTTATTGCTTTTCCCATTAAAGAAATTAAAAGCTTTCTTTTGGTGTAGGCTTTTTCTGAACACGGTAGGAGCTCTATGGATTGCTCTTATCAAACCTGTTAGCACACCGAGTCACACAGCAAGAGACAAACACAGCCTTTTTTTGTGTTTGTTCAGCTTGCCGCCAATACGTTTTAACTACTTCTGCCAACCAACGCGTCACGTGATCGCCATTTTGACGTCACGGCGAACATCCCTATATGTTTTTGGATGGATCCGTTTGGTTACTTTCAGAAGTTATGTAAAGTATAATGTAAAGTTACTAATGGACACAACAGGACAGTCTGCTGTGACACAGGAAGAACCTCCAGACACATGGACAAGCCCAGTGGACATTACCTGTGGACATTTGCTAAGGACTTAGCTAACTTAGCTAACTGTGTGTCTGCTGTCTGAGTTTGACTGTGTCTGACTTCATATCACTTTTAGTTTTGAAATAAACCTCTCAATTTGATGGTAGTAGATTGATGTACTGTTCAAAATATTTTGAAATAAAGGATGAAAATTGTCATAGTTTTACATATAATTTCTTATAATGTAAGATATGTATATATTGCAAAGTATATTAAGTTTGAATGTATTTTTGCAGTAAAGTATATTATGTATATTTATAATGCTTCTTACAATATATAATCTTATAGATTAGAGGTATAATATATATTTAATATATAGAACAATATATATCTTTTATAATGTAATGATATATATATATCAATATAATAGTGCAATATATAATCTTGTATAATGTGAGATATATTTTAATATATATAGCAATATATTCCAGAGTATATTTTTATATCTATTCAATATACGAAAGTGGCAATAATTGCAGTATTTTCATATACTGAAATATATATTACTTCCATATAAAATATATTTTACAAATATATATTTTCATATATTGCTATGAAAATCTCACAATATATGAATTATCATTAAATATATTGTCATTTAATATATTGAGAAATATATTTTTGTTCCGTAAGGGCTCTGCCTGGGCTTAGCACAGTCGGCAGGTGGGCGGAGCTTCTCGTATGTGGGCGGAGCTCGCGTAGTCCGCTCACTTTTAGAACTTTTCATGATGAAAACCAAGCAGCACTTTTCCTGCTGTTACAGCCGTCACTACGTCTACAACAGATGACAAAAGAGAACTTTTTTTTCTGAGAGGATTGCTTCAGGACTCGTCTGATGTTCATCGCCTTTGGAGTAAACAGCTTTGTCACTATGGCAACGACGCCACCGGATGTAGCGGCCTATGTCAATCTGAGACCGGAAAGACGTTAATGCATAACCCTGTTGAGCCTGGGTCTCCCACGGCCTGACCCTACGCTTTACAAGTGTGTCATCAAGGCACGCTGTGTCAGACAGGTGATGTGACAGTATATCAATCTGGCTGTGTCGAATCAACAGGTTACTTTTACCAGGGACTTCTTGTTCATTTTGCTGTGAACATAAAGTTTATTTGTTGTATTTTATGGCTACAATAGTCTCTTGTTATATAAATTATAAACATTGACAGCACAGGACACACAAACCAGAGGAATCCCTGGACTAAAGTTTGTGAATACGATTGTGTTTTTTTGTTTGTGGAGCCTCAGGGTGAGTCCCAGTCACACATATTCTGTGTTTTTTATGTTTGTGCAGCTTTTGGTTAGAATAAGTGAATCACTGAGAAGTCTGATCACGTTAAAGGCCCGTGCAGGTAGGAGCGGCCAATTTCCATTCATGTGTATGTGTCTGTCAGTGGAGGAGCTCCTGATGTGCCGCCAATCAGAGCAGAGAAATGACAGCTTTGCTAGGAGCAGCCGTACTCACTCCAGCTGGATTTCTTTTAACTGGACAGACACAGATAGAGAGCACTGGGCTTCATTTGACATGGTTAACCAGGAGACAATGGTGTTTTGGTCTGATCCAAAGATTGTCCATGTCTACACGGGCCTTTAAGCTGTAGTACTGGTCGTTATGAACCACTGTCACTTTCTCTTCACATGCTGGTCGCGCATTGACGCCTGTCAACCCTCAAGCACTCGAGCTGGTCATGGTAGACGCTCCGCGCCGCTCTGGTCGAGCTTAATCGCGCCTACACATAGACATAACATTGAAAGTGTCGTGTGGTCGCGTTGGTCTGAAAGCACCTTTACTCTCACACACAGGGCGTTCACATGGAGCCAGGAAAACCGGATAACTAGCCTAGTCCGATTTAAACCAGTTTTCCAAAGTGCATGTAAACCCGGGCAGACCTATTGAAGAGCTGTAAACTGGTTTTCAGAAAACCAGTTGGCGCACGTGGTCCCGACCGATTGTAGTCTGATTTGACTCATGTAAACAGACAATTGGTCTGCAGCTGGACAAATGTAACTGAGCAGCTCACAACCACTGCCCACTGCACATTCCATCAATAAATTAAGAATTTTAGAAGTATAAAGTGCACAAAGTGGCACACACAATCTCACATTTAACTACATGTTTAACACTGATCTAAATGTTTAAACAGTCCTACATGTTCCAGAAAAAAACTCGTGTCATTTAACAAACAGTATTACAAACAGTTAATAAAAATAAAACATTAACAATGTTAAAGTAATTCAACAAATTACAGCCTCAATCGTGCAGTAGTGAATCTGACACATCAGGACCAGTCTCTCCAGGGTAATCGGTTTACTCTCATGCATGTAAA
>JBBPFD010000046.1:0-117105 GCA_038363315.1 Mugilogobius chulae
AAAGCACGTCACAGCGCTCTCTCCTCTCACCAAAAAGCAGCAGCCAGCAGGCCCCGCCCCTTTCCCCTCTGTGTGTGAGTAACCATGGCGACCAGTTTGAGTGACAGGAGTGAGTAATGAACACTCGCAAACTTAAAACTTTTAGATATGAAACAACAAAATCATAATGATGCTCTTAACAGGACCTAATAGATGCAAATGCTAATAACAGTATGAATTAGATGCAGCTGCAAACACTTATTATTAGTTTTAATATGACTTAAATCAAGTTAATCTCATTGGCTCATTCTTTATAGATGCTTTAAAATATTATGAGCTCATAATAAAAAGCAGCAGTCTTCGATGGCGTTGAATAAAATCGATTAAAATCGAAATCGTCTAAAGTGGTCCAAAAAAATCGAGATTTTATTTTTTGGCCATATCGCCCAGCCCTAATTGTTGTGTAGACCACAGGTTAGAAAGGAAAGGAAAAAGGTGTTTTGAACATTACATAATTGCTTCTGGGCTGCACCAACAATGATTCCGCTCATAGGCAAAGCACCAGGACTGCTTTGGTGCTGTGATGGACCTGTGACCCACACAGAGATGTGAAGCACGGGCCGCAGCGCAGCCTGTCCAGGCAGATACGTGCTCCATTTACATAAGCACTACAACTGTGGAAGGGCGTCTGAAAGAAATGTCTCATAACTGGGCTGAGCTTAATAGACAAGTGGAAGGTGTCCTGGAAAGGGACAAATATCCAGACATGACATACAGTATTAATAAATATCCCATTGTATTAGCCAGCAATGGTTTGAGTCTGCAGGAAAAAAAAAGTAAAGATTCTGCCCAAACTTCTGTCCTGAAAACCATATCATGCTGTGGTGATGGTAATATTTCAAGTGCATCCCAAAGAATAAGTCCAAAGCTGTGGCTGCTCTGCACTAAACATGGTGTGGAGTTAATAATAATAATACTAATAATATTACATTTGATATAAAATCACCTTCAAGAACACTATACAGTTAAAAACTTCAGGTGAAAAATGAATAACTGATTAAAAGCAGCACAAATCTGGAAGATGGAAGTGATGTGGTTTAGGATTGTCTGAACAGATAAGTTTTGACTCTGATCCAGAGAGCTGTGATGAGAGGTGAGTCAGGAGAAGACAAAAAGAGACACAGCGGTCATACTACATGTGTTTGTAAAGCCGAGTTTGTTTCTCTCAGGATGATTGGGAGGGAAGAGGACAGAGGGCAAGAGAGCGTGCTGCTATACACAGACTAATATGTAGTTCACAGCTGTGAGCAGCAGCCTCACTGCCTGAGTGCAGCACTCATCATCTGTCAGTGTGTGTGTTATCTACAGTAGATACCAGACACAATGAGGTGTAGTGGAGCTGTAGATCCCTTACGACCGACACACAGGGCTTATCATATGTTAAATGAGCCGGGTATGGCCCCTGGGCCTTAGTTTGCCCACCTCTGTGCAGCTCTTATCTGGCTGATGTCAATCAGCATTGTGCATAAGCAGCACGTACATCTGCACAGCACCAAGCACTGAGTCCATGTTAAAAGTATAAAGCACATTTTAATTCTGCGTGTGCTGTGGTTCTCATGTGTATTTCATATTCTCATCTTCTATATCTAATCTGAATGTTGTGTCCAAGACAAATTACCTTCAGGACCAAATAAACTCACCCTGAATCTTGAAACGTTATGTTCCTTTTGAACCCATTTACAAATTCACTCCTTTGGGACTAAAATGACATTTTAAGGGTGTTTCACACAGTCTCTGTCGGTAGAGAGGAGCTACGCACCGTCTGTTCAAGTCTCTTTGAGGCGCATCGATGTAAAAAAGCATTCACACAAACACGATCCAAACAGTCAACAGTCGCCGAACATTTGCCAAGTGAGCATGCACTTGATGTAATTCTTAACGAAAATGACGAAACACAAGTTGCACGTGAGTAGATGTTAACCTCTAATTTTACCTCATGGCTTAAGCACAACTTCTATTTCCCGCCACAGTTCAGACTTTGTACTGCGGTCACGGTATCTCCTTCGTCTTTGTTTTCCTTGGACCAAATAGTAGTCTTTCTTCTTAGTACCTACCCTGGTCCCGTTGGAATCGTTATCCTTTTTGAACCCGGTAATGATAACAATCCATGCTCGGCTAAATACTGTTTTCTGCACAATTTCCTGCACACTGATTCGCTGGTTCGCTAGTAGCCACGAGCCAATCAAGCAGCTGCATATGCGGCAACTAGCGATCGTGGCAACGCAGACTTGACAAGCAAGTCTTCAAAACCTCGCCTCCAGGACCTGCACCGCGCTCTTCTGACCCCGACAGAACCATTCACACCAAACATACAAGAGCCGCTTGTCGGCAGAAGTTACCAAACTGGTTCAAACTTGATTCAGACGGGCGACCCTCGGCTTGATGTAAAAGGAAGATTCTAATTAACAGCATCAGATACATTCTTTCTTTCAAAAACTTTTGTGCCTTTTTGAATATATAATAATGCGTTGATAACTAATCTCATAGTTTGTTTTATTGCTTTGCAGACAAATGACTTTCAAAGCTTTTATGAGAGGTTGAGTCATATAATCATTAGCTTTATGCTGTAGCGCTAATACAGACTTTATACAGACTAATGAGTTCCTCCAAAGAGCTAAAACAAAGAATGAGTCATTTGCATAGACGTATGAAGAAAAAAAAAAAAACTTTTCTTTAAGTGATGGATAGCATTAATGTCACCGCTACTTTTCACTTTTAAGCCTTCTTATGTGTCTCAGAGCGTTTGGGAATCCAGCTTTAGATTTCTATCACACATGCCTGTCATTCATCGACTCTATCTGCTCTCAAACATCACAACGCTTTGGGTGTGAAGGTAATCTGAGTGCACGCTTAGTAAAATAGTTCCAATGTGAGGGAAAGGGCCAAGACGTTCTGAGGGGACAAGATGTGGACTGTGGGAAAAAAAACTGCGCTGAGAGCAACAGGAGAAGAAAAAACTGGACAATATTAACAAAAATGGATATCTTGAACATTTTTGCCATATTTTGATTTCTGTATTCAGATGATTTTTGGTCAATCCAACAAAAACATGTTCAAAAAATGACTTTTTAAATGACTAAAAACAAGCCGTATGCAATCAAATCTTCGACTAGTTCTTCAACTTTACAAAGCTTGTGTCTCAATTGACCTTTCGCCGAGCCCCGCCCCCAAACGACTCTTGTCCAATCAAACATCGTAGCAACCGTTGCTATGTAAATATGGTTCGTCAAATCTTGAGTTCCAAGCAAGATGGTGAAGCGATGCGCCTACGTTTTTTGTAAACTGGACCACAGATACCCCGAAATATTGACCAGAGGAGTTGTGTTACCTACAATGGATTAAACAGAGCGGTCGGCTCGGGACAGCTCCTCTACCAGCTAAATATATCGAACAAATGTCTGCTCAAAGGTAAAACTAATGTTTAACTATAGCTATGGACTTACTGTGTTGTTAGATCTAGAGGCAAAAACACAAACTAGACCCAAGTTATACCACAACGAGGATATAACTGCAGAAGTTACGCTCTAAGCTGCTAAGTTTAGCGAGCCTCTTAGCTTTAGCCAACACTGGTAGGTTTAGCGAGCTAACAGCCTCGTAAATGAACAATATTCTTGCAATAGAGAAAAATAGACCTTAACATATGAAAGTGAACTTACCCGGCAGTGCAAGAGCAGGACAAGGCTGTGCTTGTTGCATTTGAGGTAACGTTAAAAATCATGGGTTTCTCTGATTTAGCTGAGACCAGTAGCCTTAGCCTCCATAGGAGTTATGGTCCTCCGTTACGTATTTTAATGTTTTGAATAAATCCCTCCGTTGCATAGTAAACCCCTTTTGCCTCAATCTAGAAGATATTGCGTAAAAATTGCTTTAAAAAAGTCACTAACGTGAACAGGTGTAACTTCTTTTGTCATTGAAGTCTATGGCACGCTGTCATATTTGACGGGCGTAGCAACAGTAACTAAGGGGGCGGGCTCGGCGAAAGGTCAATTAGCACAGAGATTTTCATGTTAAAGAATTTCATAGGGAAGTCTGATAATGACATGTTGTTACGTCAATGTCTAAAGTTACATGTTACGTCAATGTAAACCTGCGTCTTGAAGCGTCCAGCAAATTTGCGTCCATGGGGTCGAAATTCCGTTGTCTGTGCATCTGGTATTCTGGGTGTTGCGACAACGTTCAACACCTGAATGATGTCAGACACTACTTTCCTGTGAAGTAGTGGCACGCTTCTCTCCTCTCACATCAAGTTGAAGAAGACTGTTTACTTAATTCTTTTAATAACTTTATTATTAAGGTCACTTGTTTTGGACATGATATAGATTGGCGCAGAGCTCACATGAATCCATTGAAAAAAAATCGTCTTTGTGGTGTTTAAACCTCCGCTGTTCTCTGTGACAATGGAAATACATTGTCTGGAGAAGTGAGGAAGTTGTGCTATCGAGTAAGTTGGTGCTTTTCTTCTCTTGTGCTCTGCCTACGTGCAAAGCAAAGTGTACCCCCAACGCCCCAATGAGTGTTGTTTAGCGTTTCATACATATCATGAATCATAAATTAAGAATGTGCGACATTGGATGCAAAAACAGTGTCCAGTTTGAACACAACGTAAGACACGTGAAAGATATGAAAATGAAAGGATATTTGGAAGTTTACTAAAGACATTTGTATTTTCAATAAGCTCTTTTCAAAGCAGTTTTTACTCAATATGCTCGATATTTAGTACCTTCAAAGCAACGTATGCAAGTATGAGATCGAATATTGGCACTGATCCATGAAAATTTGCAGTATCAAATATCGGTTTGATTATTTGATTTGATTGTTTGATTAATAAAATGTTGTTTTGTAATAAGACAATTTACTGGCAAATTCTAGCCGAGGACTAGACATATTGTTTGAAATTGTATTCACATGTAGTTGCTAAGCTTTTATTTGCATTATAACAGAACCCATTTTCTAAAAAGGTAGCCGAGTTTCAAGAATATAAAAAAGCTATGTCAAGTCCGTGCGCTGGTATCTGTCGATATCGGCAAATACTTAAAGCCAAAGATCGAAATCTGTATCAGAACTGGAAAGCTGGATTGATGCATCCTGTACGTCAGGGGTCTCAGACTCGCGGCCCGGGGGGGGGTGATTTTTGCGGCCCCCGGGATGATTTCAAATTAACATTGAATGCGGCCCACACCATATAAGCCAGTGGCCCGCACGTAATAATTTGAACTACAGGTCAACAAACACGACAGAGAGATGAATGAGAACTAGAGAGTTTTAAACTTTCCACAACAAAGAACCGGACAGAGGACAGAAGGATTATGAAGCAGAAGTTTCAGACACAGGAGGAGAGACTGTCAGCGTAAGCAGCTGCTCTTTTACAACAGAAATGGTCAGATGTTGATTCTTTCTTTTAAGCAGACAGGTGAGCTTCTCTGACTAAGTGCTTCATGTGTTCAGCCACACACCACTTTTTATTTGACAAAATTTGATCTAATATCCGCAGAGAAACGTGCAGAAATTCCAGCTGAAAAGGACGTTTTAGCGATGCGAACCGGCACCGCGAGTGTAACCGCGGCGACGTACACGCTGTGACACGCACGCGCAAAACACACGCGGCAAACACTGATGAAGCGCACGCGGCTTAATCAGAATCTAATCGTCATCAGTATAAACGTGTGTTGAGATGTCCTGACAAAGGCTCACTTCTGTAGTGTTTGTGAAACAAAATGAAAGTGTTATGAGCACAAGAGCAGACACACAGACCAGACTGGAACATGAACCTATGGAAATATAAAGGCCTTTTACTGTTGAAATATGACTTGAAAACCTCATTACATAAGAGAGAGTATTGTAAAATGTATTATATAAAAAATACTGTTATTGTATTGTAATTTCTATTGGAGGTACAACCTAATAACCTTATTTATATTGAATATATCAGAGCCAGGCCAAAATTTTTGAATGCGGCCCTCGACCATTTTGCATCCGATGATTTCGGCCCCAGCTCTATTTGACTTTGAGACCACTGCTGTACGTATATACTGTATTGTGCACCTCTACCAAAATCCACTTGAGAAACTATAAAACTTTTTATTCTTTGCTTTCAGACAATAGTGCATCGGCAAATGTACCGGAGCCGTCACAAGCACTGACCTATGTAAAAGACGGACAACTGATGGCCACACCTCTCCCATTCTCGTTGACACCATGCATTTGAGGCCATGGCTGTTCTTTGAGCCTCTTAAGTGCTTTTTGACATCGTCTATCAGAATGCAAAAAATGGCTGCCCTTCGCCTCAGGACCAATGGCAACGGTGAACATTCTCACCTGTGCATCGACCTTTTGTACTGTTCCCAATTATGACTGAGAAAATAAAGCAAGTTTGGTATATCCCTGGGGAGTTGAAGAAAAAATGCTTAACAGCTTCAAAACTAAACTGTTAAACAAAGCAAGACTCTATAAAACAATATTTAGCAAGAAAAGGTTTGAAAAGAAAAAAAAATGTTTACCAGCTTCTAACACTTGCACCGCTTTGATATGAAGATGATCTCCAGCTGCGATCAGAGCGCGTTTGTGTTGTGATTGATCAGCTGAACGCCGCTGCCCATCGATCGGTTCTCTGTCCAAACCTAAGCCGCGCTATTGATTTACAACCGCGGTGTTTGCCTGAAAAATTGACGAGATAAAAGTGTGACAGAACCCTGAGTGTCATAAAAACGTAATTTGTTTATATGTTGATTTCTGTGCCCTGTCTTGAGATCTCTGGAGACTTTATAGCTTTTCAGACCTGGAGAAAGAAAATAGTTCCTTTTTTTGATTTGCGGTTTGAAAGTGAGTCTGAATCTAATGTTATACCAAGATATTTTATTTCTGAGACAATTTTCACAAGCTATTTTACTTAGTTTAGTTTATTGAGCATGAGTATGATATCAAAGATATATACAAACTATCACAATACAGCCATCAAAATATATACTTATCACATTCAGTGTTCATATGCTCAATGGGAGTGGGAAGAAGTATAAACTTATTTAATCCCCTCCCTTTTTTTCTTTTATTCAACCTACTTTACAGGGAAAATTCATTTACTTCCTGTTATTTCAAACAAAATACATACAAAATCATTTCATTTGTCTAAACAAGACTCTTTATTTTTATATACAGTATGTACTGTATATGTATATAAGTTTATAATACAGCACATTTTGTTTAAAAAGCCCTTTAAATCTACACAGATTAGTACAGTTTTTAATATTCTCTTCTAGACTATTCCATAGTCGAGCACCACACACTGACAAACTGAAACTTCTTTTTGTTGTTCTTATTTTGGGTTATTCAAAGTTCCTCTGTCCTCTGAGATTTTTCTTGTCTATATGTGTAACTTTTTTGAGTTTTGGGTGGCAATTTATTTTATCACTTTAAACATATATTTTGCAGTCTGCAATTCCACAATGTCGTGCAATTTAAGTAATTTTGACCGATAGCCTGCTTTATTGATTATTCTTATTGCCTTTTTTTGTAGTATACATATGGGTTGGAGAGAAGTTTTATAGTTATTGCCCCAAATCTCAACACAATATGTTAAATAAGGAAAAATAGTGAATAATATAAAATAATAAGTGCTTCGTGATCTAATACATATTTAGCTTTGTATAAGATAGATAAGCTTCTAGACAATTTATTCTGAACATGTCTTATTTGTGATTTCCAGCTAAGTTTATGATCAATAATCATTCCTAAAAAATTTGTTTCTGTTACCATGGATTGAGTTAGTTTTTCTGATACTTGTCCCGGTTATTGCCATGCGTGTAAAGTACTGAGTCATCTGCATACATCTGAACTTGGACATTAGGGCATACTGAGGGGAGGTCATTTATGTAGAGAGAGAAAGGCAATGGCCCAGAATGGAACCTTGTGGAACACCTGTGGCTAGAGGGAGTGAAGTAGAGTGGCAACCATTGATTTTGACAGACTGTGATCGGTTTGTTAAATAAGACTCTAACCATTTTATTGCATCGGGTGAGAAGTTAAAGTTATTGAGTTTTGACAGCAGTACTCTGTGATTGACAGTATCAAAAGCTATGTAGAGGCGGGGCTTATCACTATGAAGAGTCGAGGCTTAAACCTTGACATGCAGTTTGACCTTGGCTGCTAAATCTTGCCAGTTCAATTATATAAAAAATCTTTTTTTTTTTTACATTTATTACAATCTCCAACATGATATTTTTTTATTCAAAGAAACACAATAGGTCGCTGTATGTTGCGAGAAAAGAATGGTTTCAAACATACAAGGCTAACCACTTGCATCTGAAATGAACCTCACTCTGCATGGAACTACAAAATAGCCTGAAGCAAAACAGGAAACTTGGACTTCGTGCTGTTATGTGACCTTCTGATCTGCTATAGGCGTTAAGGTGGGAGCACAATGGTGGAGGAACATAATCACATCTAACCAACCTACATGGACACATTTTTGTAAGTAGAAGAACTGATGAGTCTTTGTTATGGCAAATGCAATCGTCGCAAGAGGTCATGGGTTAGTGTTGACAAATGTACAATAACCTACGGAAAAGACATTCCCATCATCAAGATTTAAAACTACTGCTAGAAGTCATAATACAAAATACACTGTCTTGAATTTTGAAATGTACACAAAATGAAATATAACTCTGCAAACCTTCGAAGACAGCTTGTGATGGTGAAAAGAACATTCAGTGCAGTCCAACAGGTCTCGTGGACAATCTTGAAGTCGCATTTCAATTACGATCTCTTTCTGCGGTAATGTGCGTGTGCTGAAACTGAACATTTGACGAAAAAGGTGGATTTGTGCAGCTAAACCGACTAGAAGTGAGTCAAGACTTACATTTTACCTGCAGATGTATTGATTTGTATTTGAATCTGGTTGTAACTTAACTATCGTCTTTAAACAATGTAAAAGCTTTGTTCCAATTGTGTTTTGGTGGTTCGATGTTTAATTAGTTTATTAACTTTGTCTTTGAATGATTTATGGTTTAATAAAAGCAGTAGCTAAACCTAAACCAAGTTAAACAAAATGACTTTCAGGTGTCAAGTAGCTTCTGTCAAGTACAAAAGCTTCATATTTTTTGTTTTAACTTTAGTCTCCGGATCAGATTGTTTAAATGGTCAGTCAACTTTATATGTCCTTATAATTCCCTTTGATGCAAGTATATAGTGATTGTGGTGTGATGAGAAAACATGAATCCAGACAATCTGGCCTGATAAATTGAGACAGTAAAATAACTGGTACTGTTCAAACCTCTGTGTCAGACCTCCACAGCGGCTCAGTGCTGACAAAAGCAGCTCAGATCATCTCATACAGTACATCTCGTTCACACTGTTATCATCAGGCAGGTGCTATAATGTCCCACTGGCTCGTATGTAGGAACCTGTATCAAAGACATCTTTTGTTCCAAATGCCATCGCCTCACTGTGAACAGACTCAGATAAGCCCTGGTCACAGAACTGTCTCGTTCATTGCAATTAGGGATTTGTGTTTTCAAAATTGTCTTTATTCGTTAGTTGCAGCTTTACACTGTCAATAATTGGTTAACCGATTACTTGTTTCGGGTCGAAATTGAATTATCTAGCATTTCCGTGCCTTTTTTGGACATTTTTGTTGTATTTGCTTTTTGCTGTTATGTGTGCAAAAACCGTGACTGCCACGATGGTCAAACGCTGGCAGTGCATTTTCAGTTCACGCCAACGTCACATCGAGTTGACGCCAGAGCCAAACCACCCAGGTGGATCCCTCCGACTCCGTTGTCGTGGCGAGTTTGAAACCGATCACCTGCTGCGAAATGTCATCATCAGTCATTTAGCTCAGCTTTGTAAGTGAGTGGTGCGAGGTGAAAAGATTCGCCGCTTCGAAGCTCGTAACTGTTTTGACTTTCTCATTTTCAATTTTAGAAAACATCGTAAGCTGATGTGCTTATGTAGGCTAAAGCAAAGGTTTTGTACATATTTCTGCAAAGTTAATTAAAAAAAAGTATTTAAGTGCAAGTAAGCAACTAGACCTGTGCACATCCTCAGCTGCTGTAACCTCACCACACGTCAGGATCGCTCCCACACAAAACTCCTATCACTCGCCAAGCTCACTGTCCATATTTGGTCCTGTCAATCAATGTCTGTTCACACCCACTGGGCATCCTTTAAATGTCGTTTGGACATCTCTCATTTTGCGAGTTTGTTTGGGGTGCAGTTGTGGGTAAATCTCTGACCACGTAAGGCTAGACCTTCACTTTAAAGCAGAACTAACCTTGTTAAATTTTCTTCTAAGCCTTCGTGATGATGGTTACATACAGTATGTATTTGGGGCATTTGAAGCATGTGTCGGCTCTCTCACATGCGTCCCACATCAAGTACAGCAAATGCAACTTGTCTGTGTTGCCACCGTGCCGACCCGAATTTCTGTCTTGAGAAACTCTGGCTCTGTGTTTTTGGTATTTACCAGAGTAAACTGTGCTAAAAGTTTTTCCGCCGCCCTATTCCAACCCTAAAGTTACGCAAAAATGAGAAAATAAATAAATAATGATAAGTTTAGTTTCAGTTTGACTAGCTTAATTACACAAGAGAGCAGTAGTGGGAGCACTACCGCTGAAGTTGCTTTAACGCAGTACTTTTTGTTGTTTTTTTCACTCTATGGTAACAGTGCATGAGAGTTAACACAGAGCAAGCTGTGCACAACGGGAATGAATACCAGTCGTGTAAACACTGCTTTAAACTCTGTTGTAGTAATTGTGAATAAAATCACTCAGAAATACATAGTCTTTGTTGGAAGGTAGCTAAAATTAGCTGCTTACCTTAGCCTAGAGGTAAAACATCAATAGTTTCTGTCTGTTTTTTCTTGACAAAAATAAATCCAAGTAAATAAACCATACACAATTCATGATTGATACTATTCCATAAAAACAAAACACATTTTTAGACTCAGTAACAGGTCTGGAATGACAGTAACATGACAAGACCATTACATAAATAGATCAAAAAGTACATTCAGTCTGCGATTTCCTTTGAACCAGTGTCTGCTCATGCTTCAAACTGTCACGATTTCTGTGTTTTGTTTCTGTTTTGTTGCGCGCTCACTGTGTGCTTATCACTCGCTGGGGCAATGAGGCGTTCAGGGGGCATGCGGTTGAACAAAGAGGAGGCAGAACTCTCAGCTGTGTAATGTGGACGCGATTGTAAACAGCGTGACATTTTGGGGCGTCGGATTGGTGCCGCGCTAATGGTGGGCCTGAGTCAGACGTTGTAATCTATAGATAACCACAGAGCAGTCGTTAATTTGAATCTGCAAAGGTGTAATTAGATTTCATTCATGTGCTAATTGTGCTGCAAACGTTGGACTTGGTATGACTTGTCTTGCGCGTTCGTTTTCAGAAGCGACACGAGCAGTTTTCCAAATAGAAATGAGTTGGTGTAGAAGGGAATTTAATTGTAGGGTTTGGATTTATTGTGGCCTTGCTTTGCTGTGTGACAAATGCAGACTTATTGTGCTGGCTCATCTGGCTGAATTCCTCCTATGTTTTGGGTTGCACTGCACTTTTTTTCAATTCATTTTATTTGTATAGCCCAAAATCACAACAGCAGTTATCTCAGAGGACTTCACATGATTGTTGTTTTAGCAAACAAAATTAAGCAACCAAACATTTGGTCAATACCAACAGAAACTTTGGAAAATCAGAAACAGTTATTATTAGGAAATACAGACAGATTGTCCAACAACAAATAGGCAGATGGATAATTGTCCCAGAGCATCCCCTGTCCTTATAGATCCTACTTCTCGGCAATGGAAAAACTAAAAAAATTTAAAAAATACACCGGGGATAAAAAGTGAAACAGCGAGGAGAACCACAGTAAAGGAGAGATCCACTCTCATGGACGGACAGGCTATACTTTAAAGTGAGGCTAAACACTTTCCGCCCACAACTGCACCTCAAACAGACTCGCAAAAATAGAAGATACCCGGAGGCCTTTTATGAGGCTCTCAACGGGTGAGAACAGACATTGATTGACTGCAGGGAAAATCATTGGTGAGCTTGGCGAGGGATACAAATTTTGCTTCAGAGCGATCATGATGTGTGGTGAGGTTTACAGCTGAGGCTGTGCAGCACATCAAGATTCTGTTTAATTACAATTGACGTTACGCGCAAGTGGTGCTGGGAGCAAAATTCAGACAAACACACCGGCACGCGTTTGTTTAGTACTGCTGCATCATTTCTTAATATAATAGTTTACATTTTTGCTCCAAGTACATACTTGCAGTAGACTGTTTGCGTAACTTTGTCTACATTCATTCATTCATTTTCTACCGCTTAATCCCGTTAGGGGTCGCGGGTGACTGGAGCCTATCCCAGTGACTTAGGGCCTTAGGCGGGGAAACACCCTGGACAGTGGCCAACTTGCCGCAGGGTTAACTTTGTCCACAGTCTTGGTTAATTCCAAGTCACATTCAGACGACTTGTCCTCAGACACTCACGTCACCTCACTAGTCTCATGTTCTAATGGTAACGATGTGCTTTAGTTTAGGCTTTCCTCTGTTAAAAGTCGTTTCCTTCCATGCTTGGGTGGCAGGCTGTTTGGTTGGGACGTTCTGTTGGGGCCCTTCCCTTGCACCGCTGCTTCTTCAAAAGCTCACAGTCTGTTAGCATTGCTAGTTCTGGTTCGTCAGCCTCATATCTAGGGCCTTTCCCACTGTCAAGTGCAGCCAACAAATGTACCTGTTGCTAGTTAACCTGTCCACATTTTGGAAATCTGCCCGACCACATAAATACTGCTATCGTCTTGCTTTCTCAGTCTTTACCTTGGCCTGCACTCTTTCCCACTGTGTCATGTTGTCGCGGATCTTCCAGGGTTTTGGAAACGGTATGAAATCTGTTCCCTCTGACAGCCGCTCGGGATATCTCCAATCCGAGTTGCATAGTCCCCAACAGCAGTGCTTTGTGCCTCCTCATTTCATCATGATTTGGTTGTTAATTGTGAAAATAACTTTTTCCACCTTTGCACACACGCAACCACACCGCACTCACGTTTGTTTGTCCGCAGTTTGCACCCACAATGCTTTGCGGCGTGACGTCACAATCTATTTTTAGGAACCTTACGAAACCTTTGCTTTAGCCTACATAAGCACATGAGCTCATGATGTGGGTTTTTCTTAAATTGACAGGACACAAGAAGGAGGCACTACTAAACCTATCACACCAACACAACATCAGCTTTCTTCAAACAATAGTTGCAGCTGTTTTACCAACCCATTTAAATTATACAACTAAACAAGAGCATACCATTTCATAGGATTTCCATATTTTAAATATTTTATTCTCTGTAATACAGTATAGGTTTCCGATTGGCCAGTATATCGTGTTTTCTTCTCGTGATGCAAGTGCTAAATCTACAGAGCATAGGCGGTTTGAGTAATATGAATCATTTATGTGCCAGACATTTGTGCTTTGGCGTGTCGAGAGAACTGGCTACATAAACATGAGAGCAGGCAATTCGAGCTAATCAGTGCTATCGAAGTGGTCACCAAGCAACTGCGCTTATATGTACTGTATTTTAAAGAAATGCTCGGCCTCTAATCAGGTGTCTGGTTGAAGTGATATAGTCCATGCAATAAATGAGGCTTGATTTTATACGCTCACTGCAAATCGATGATAATACAACGGTCACTTCTTCTTTCACTTCTCTGAGTACTCCTTTGAGGCCATTTCATCACAATTGGAAAATGACTGAAAGATGGCATTGTGTTGTTTTCAGCAGCGCTTGTCTTTCTTCCTTGTTATTTCTTGAATATGAGCTACGACTTCCATTGCAGCGACCATGTAATTAGTTTTGACCGATCAGCGTGATGATGGTCAAAAGTTGTATGGTGCGTTCACACTTAACGTGACCGCGCAAACGATTTCGATGCTAGGCCTATGTGGAGGCGCGTTGTGTGCAAACGGGCGTCTATGCGCGACCAAACCCTGAGAGCAAAGTGACAGTGGCTCAAAACGACCAGTACTACAGCACGATCAGACTTCTGAGTTCATAAATTATTGTTCCGATGTTTTTATTTATTGACGCGAAAAAGTCTGGAAAAATACTGACATGTCATTGTTTCCTCTTGTAATTTGTAATAACAGCACATGTTGACTTTTATTGTAATTCAGTTTAACACAAAGATAAACTGGAGCGGACCTTCCAAGCACAGCCAATCAGAGAGCTGCATTCAGCTTCTGATAAGAACTAACATTCGTTATTATTCAGCTCAAAGTGCTGCAATTATCATAGACTTTAATGTGGAAACACAAAGTTTTTTAATTTACAACTTTTCTATAATACACATATTATACAGCACTTCTAAATACTAGTTAGTAATACCTTAGGCTACTTTTTTTCGATTTTGATTTGACAATTGTATCTCTAAATAAATATCTTAAAATGTGTCATTATCTACTGAAATAACTTGCTCTAAAGTGGATAAAAAATGTAATTTGTGTTTGACATCACCTACAGTGAGTTTTTTTTTGTGTGTGTGTATGTGCTTATGTGACAGTGGCATTTAAAGCAAGTGGAATGTAGCAGTAGCACATTAGCGCTAGGTTAGCATGTTAGCTCTTCGACAAAATTAACAAAAAGTCTACACGTTTTTAATCCTATCTTTTTTCCTTTCACTTGCTACTTTTTACTTGGCTTTGTGTGACGTTTGTGGTTTTAAAATGCTATGCAGGAGATCATCATGGAAAAGTTAGATGAGAACGAGGTAAAATCAGTTCATTTAGACATAAAAACAACCCCTGGGTCTAATTACAGTGGAACTGATTGAAAGGGAAAGCATTTGAATTATCCACAGTGCTGCAATTGTGAAATGCGTGCCTATCGTTCTTTCCTGGTGGACAATTACAATATCATAGCAGGTGTGACCATTATAAACCGCAAAACTCCTCCAATTAGTACCTTCGTTTGGACAGTTCGCGACACATGGAGAAACCACTACTGTTTTTATCTGCATTCAAGTGGAAAAACAGTTTGATCTAAAACTAAAACTTGTTTAATAAAGCATCCTGGGGCATACTTGCATTTACTTTGTCTTTGCCTTTTCAGTTTTTAGAATTGTAGTAAAACGACTTCAAAGTTATCATGTGGAGAGTGAAGGAAGTAAGTAATCTTTACTTGCATAGCACCTTTCACAGATAAAGCCCAACATCGCGATAAAGAATTGGACTTGAAAACTCTGGAAGTGACCTGGGATCCTGACTGTGTGTTTATGTGGTGGCATTGAAAGTACGTTCCGTCCCCACTTGCTGACTGTGGTGCTGTGCGCAGTTGGCACACTGATTGCTGAATATTTGTCAATCCATTTAAGCTTTGGTCTTGTAGGGCTTGTGCTCTCTTTTTTTTCTGTTGCTAGATCCTCTCTTTCAGGTCTGTGGAGTTGTGGCCATCACAAGGTGAATATAGCACGGTTGGGTATCCTCTTCGTGCGCTGTGGGCTCTGGTGGCGTGGGGAAAGCACACAGCCCGAATTGCGCTGGTCTTCCTCAAGTCGCTTCGGCTATTTGCTACGCCGTCTGTTCTTGCTGTGTGTACAGCAGCCTGCTGAGTTGGTGTCTCTTTGTGTTGGGTGGAAGTTTGGGACGCGCTGAGCTGGTGCGCTCGCTTGGAGCTCTTTATCGAAGGAGCATGCTGCACCGCTGGGGTCTGGAGAGACTTAATGCTTTTCTATACCGGTATGTCAGTATAGAAGAGCTTGTACATTTTAACTGTACATATGGGTTTTATTTTGTATTTCTTTGCTACTTGCATGTGGTTCTGCGTTTTGTCTCTCAACAAAAATGTTTTTAAATAGTTTCTTCAAATAAACACTGAGTGGCGATGACGACACAACTAAAATTTCTATGTGTATAAATTCCTTGTGCCACATACTTAACTTTTTACAGGGGCTACACTCTAAGACTGTTCGACCAGGTCATAAGCTTGTTTGGTCGGTCCGAGTTGTGACCGATGCTTCTTCCTTGTTCTCAGTCTGGGGCCCGATTGTTCAGATTGAAACTGCCTAGACTGTTAAGTCCACCTAAGCATCCACATGCTAATTGCCCTGGCTATCTGTGAATTTGATTGTTTAACAAACAATGTTGGCTGACCTGATCACTGTATGGCAGCTCTCAGGTCACTTCCATCAGATTGAAATTGTCTCTCTTAGATAGTCGAAGCGCCTCAATCTTTGAAAATGCTGTCCAGAGGACGACTTTAAAGCTTTCCTACATACAAGGTTTAAGAATGTCAAAAAGGTACAGGCCACAAACAAAGACATTTAAAGCAATTGATCTAAAGACTGTGAGATTGAAAGCAGTCATTTCAAATCAAGAGTTTGGTTCAGTTTTTGAGTCTTAGTGATGTTTGTGAAATCATATTAGAAAACAAACAAAAAAGACTATATAATATTGAAACGATACATTTAGAAAATAACTGTGATACACCGGACCATAAATTTGTTTATATGCGTGATGCAGATGACCAAACAAAGGATTTGATTTTACATCTCACGTCTCATTTAGATCTTCATTCAACTCACATTATTTATTCTGCTGAAATCTGCAATGTTTTTTATTTCCACGTGATATTCTTTCCATGTATTTTTTTTCGTCGCTTGCAGCCATGTTGGTTTTCATACGAGAGACGATGCATGTCCCTGATTGGCTAATTAATCTGTCAATCACGCCCACTGAATTTCGAAAGAGGGACACGTTTTTTTATGTATTGCTTGGATTTTCCAGGCAAACCCATACGTATTTTATCTTATTAAATTGCCTTTTAACTCTGTATTTTCACCATCATCCTCATAATTTTACAATCTGTTATAGAGGACGCAAATCAGAATAAATCTTCTAGTGTGCAAAAGCTTTAGAGGTAAGGTAATGTGAGGTGAGGAAAGGAAGCAGCTCAGGTGGCTTGCCTGTTCCGAACTCCTGGATTAAGACTCAAGATTATGCTTGACACGTCGAGGAGGGTTGCATGTTTAGTCACAGACTGTCAAGCAGCATTTTCGTAGTCAGAAATGTTTTGCTTGGTTCACGCGAAAATGAGTGAGATTTCATTGCAGCTTTCTTCTACCTTGCTGCTTGAAACACAGACATTATAAATGCTGTAAACGATGGCTCTGCTCCACTTCGTGCGTCTAATTTTCACACTGGATTTACATGTGGGAATCTTAAACCAATTTTGAGCCTGTATTGGTGTTCCAGGCATGTCCACCAGGTAGAGGCCCCGGTGAAAACGCAGAACTTTTGTCAGAACAAATAACTTCATGTGGCTTCCAACTTCAGTCTGGAGAATGCGCCATACTTCGCCGCGGTAAAGAAAAATTGGATAATTGCTTATGAGATGTAGAACATATTTTGGTAGGCTAACTGCAATGCTACTCATGTCATATACCGCCTTTACTGTTCTGTGGCTGTTTCTATATTGGTCTCACCAAACTCGGGCTTAGAGTCAGATTCGCAGAACATACAGTAAAAACAAAACCTAGTCTGAAGTCTATCCAATCGCTAACATTTTATGCTCTCTACACAGTGCAAAGTCAGCCAACTAAAAGTGATGGTGCTGGAAGTAATCCCCACAAACATTCGAGCGGAGACAGAATCCGTCAACTTTATCAACGAGAAAACTTATTGGATTGATACGCTACATGCCACACAATTCCCTGGTCTGGATTTCTAAGTCCCTGCCTCATGTGACTTCTCAAACTTTCTTATACTTGGTTTGTGGCCTCTCTACAAAAAATGTCTCTATAAAACATTAACGTGTGATTTTTTAAATTGTATTTCATGGGCTAATTCAAAAAGAATAAAGCGTGTAATAACCTTATCACAATTCAGGATTAATGTTGGATCCTTTGCTGGGTTTTATGGTCTTTTCGGGGAAAAAAAAAATGTGGATTGCCTGGTCTTATCTATGAATTCCAACAACTTTGCTTTGACAGTGTGTTGTTTTAAACGTGGGTAAAATCTAGATTATTCCCTTAATCATCCATGTATAATTAAATGTTTGTATTGTCTGTTAATTGATTAAGTGTGTGTGTCATGTACTGCAGCCCATGACCGCAGTGCCTATTCAAAACACCTGTGTGATTTTTGTGTTGCCTTGTTTGCCTGACGAAGACACATCGGTATGCCCTGCTATATTAAACATTTTTATACTTTTGTACATCAGAGTGCCTCGTTCTCCTTTTTTTAATATTTTTGATTGGTTGCCTGTTGTTGGATTTCTCACTATGTCCTGTTAATAATCAGACCAGTGTGCGGACGTCTGTCACTCAGCAGCTGGGGCTCATCACTGTGCGCTCTTCACACATCAACAGTCTACTGCCTCTACTACGGTCAAGCCTGTGCTGCCTGACTGCCTGACCTGCTTCTCTCAACATCTCACATGCGGGGGTCTTCTCCCAGGCTGCAGCGCTTCGCAACTGTTTGGCCGTGGCCGCTGCTCCATGATCAAGCTGTGATAAAAAAATATATAATACCAGAGACCACCAGCCCATGGAGCTTCTCCAGAATGCCAGTCCGCCCCTGCCTTGGGACCCGGCCAATTATCTTGTGTGCGGAAAGGTAAAACTGAACCTCCCTGCTCAGGCTGATGCCTCTGGGACCCAATCTTGAATCTAGGTCAGGGGTCTGCACCCTTCAACGGCAAAAGAGCCACATTTGCCCAATTCAAACCAAATCAAAGTTAGTAAGAGCCGCAACTGTATTTAATAATAACAAAAACAAACAAACTATCAAGCATTTATTAAGTGATTTTTCCAAAACAAAACATTGCGTAAATTGACAAAAAATTGATTGATAGCAAGACTAATCTTTTTTCATATACACTTGTGTTCAACTTCAATACGTGAGATCAACTCCAGTCATCAATACATTTAGAAATGATTCAATAACCAGTTTACAAACTAAGTCAGTGATTCCCAAAGTGGGGGCCGCAAAGAAAAATCGGGGTCACTGGATGATTTCAAGATGTAGTTTTGCAACCATGACCTGGTATTTATCCAGTTTTTTGACTGAAAGTAGCATGTCTGAATGAATTTTGGTCACATAAAGCAAAGAATTACTAAAATGAATAAATTTTGACACATTTTTAATGATTTTCTAACTTGAAATGGATACAAATGTTTCTTTTCTTTTGGTGTTGGGGTTGCGAGTTGGTTGCTTTTTTAGGGGTCCTGGTCTGAAAAGTTTGGGAACCTTTGCACTAAGCAACTGCTAATTTAAATAAACATATACTGTAAATAGAATAAAATAGTAAAGAATATAGTTGAACTTTTTTTCTAGTTTAGTTTATCATTCTCAATCAAATCTCAAAGAGCCGCACTGACGTCTTTAAAGAGCCGCATGTGGCTCTCGAGCCGCAGGTTGCAGACCCTGATCTACGTAGGTGAAGAAAATGGACAGATGGCTGTGTCCATTTTGTAACCATAATTTTACCAATAAGCTTATATATCTGCACGCGTTTGCTTTTCTTTTGCTAATGTTATTTCAGAGCCATATCCGATTCCATTTATGTTTTCCTTGAGGCATTCCCGTTTACATCTCCTCTACTAAACCACCGTGAAGGTCAGCTTGTTTAATTGAAATTCCTTTCACTTGACAGACACAATCAAACGAGCTAGCAGATCTGAACTCCCATTGGAAAACAGGCGCAGAGGAGGGACATTCTGGCATAAAATCAGTCTCATTCCGTTTGGCACGGCTTGAACGCAAGCTGCCCATTTGCAGATATCGCGTCTTTTTGTTCCCAGTCGGACACGGGTTTTATTTGGACGCAGTTTGCTCGACATCATACATAACCAAGCGAGCTCAGACGGTGTGAAGAATGCTGATGCCGCGGACCGTACTGTGGTTCAGTTTGAGTTCTCTAAAGCTATCGGTGTCACTTTGATTCATCCGCAATAGAAAAAAGTCTTGTGTGTGAGGGCTTGAACGGAAAGTCAAGCCACAAAAGTAAAAGTTCAGATAGAAGTTGAAGAAGTCTGCTGCTGTCACGGATTGTTCCTGGAGACCTGCTATCTCAAATTTCTCCATGAAGTCAGGACAAGGGGAAGAGCGTTAGAAACTTGTCATGCAAGGCAAATGGGAGAGAAATGAACCAGCAGTTTGTAGAGTAATATAATGTTTTGTTTTTCTAAGGCTGCAACTAATGATTTTTTTTGCTAATCGATTAGTTCTTTCAAATAATCTTTTAGTTGTTTAGAAGATGAAATTCACTTGAAGACACAATTTTGGCCAATTTTGAGGTACAGTTCAAGTGCTTGAAATGTTTATCTAAGAATAAAACTTGGTTGTTTTTGTAGCAAATCTTATGCTCAAACAAATGCATTTTACTTAAATCAAGCACTTTTTTTCCCCATATTAGCTTATTTAAGTCTGTATTTTTTCAGTGTAGCGCACATTTTGAAGGTGTAGAAACTAATGTTTGCACCAAAGTGGGGTCTGGAGTCCATATTGATTTAATTTGTTCCGCAAAAAGCTATTGAGATTACATTTTAATAAAACTAAAATTCTAACATTATCTTGTTGTAAATAAACTTTTAAATGCAACATACAGTAATTTGGCACTCTGCAAAAATCATTCATATTGGCCCTTCAAGGAAAAACTAATCAAATTTTGTCCCACTGAAGTAATAGGTTTGGGCTCCCCTGGTTTACATCATAGAAGCGAAGTTTAAAAGCGTCTTCATCGTCTCCGAAAACTTAAGAAGGCAGGAATCTTCTCTCCTCATCTTGTTACATTTTTAAGGGCACAATTGAAAGCATTCAAGAATGGTTCACATCATGGTGGGAGCTGCAGAGCTTATGAACAACACAAGCTAAATAGATTGTCAAGATTGCAAGTAAGATTGTAGGGGTTCCTCCCATTCTTGGAAGAGAGCTACAGGAAGCGCTGCCTGAAGAGAGCAATCTCCATTATTAAAGACTCTTTCCATCCCTCTCACCAACTCTTTTCACTGTTGCCATCAGGAAAGAGTCTAGCAGGATGCTAAACAGTTTCTTTTCACAAGCTGTAAGATTTTTGAATGCAAATTGAAGTGATGTGAATTGTATGTGACGCTGGATGTTGGAGTGTTGTGTGTGTCATTTAAGTCTGGGGTTTCAGTTTTTCTGTAATGAGGGTTGTTCCGATACTGATACCGGTATCGCAAATTTTTCAGGTATTGTATCGACAGCTGTTCTCTGCTCGTGCTAATGCTACAGCTAACAGTGGAGCAGCTAGAAAGGCTCTGTGGAGACTCTTCAAAGTTCAACCATAAAAATACTCCATATGTACAGACAAACACCCGTTTTACCTCTGTGGAGTTTCATTTAGCCTTAGAACAGAAGGACTGTGGTTAAACTGACTCTAAAAATGGTCCAACAGCAGCGCTAGCTAGCAGCGCTAACACGCTAACTCAGACTTTAGTTTACACTGCATTTCATTAGGATAAGGAGCGTGTTGTGACTTCGCTAGAGTCCGGATGTGTTTCGTCCTCTGGGCTCCGAGTCCGTGTGATCCGTGGCTCTGCGGTCGGCTGTGGAGCGCCGCGGGACAGGCAACGTGCCATAAACGATTTGCACAATTGAATCTCGGGTAAATCATGTGTTCAGTGCATTATTACCTGTACAAAAGACACTAATCATCATAACCAGGCAGGTTAAACAACTGAAATTATTGGTAAAAAATGAAGATCACTACTTTGCGGGTTTTAGTCTTTCACGGGCTATTTTTGGAACGTAACCCCGCGATAAATGAGGGACTACTGTACTCTTTTTAAGTATTTAAGCCTAGTTTGCAGAAGCTATAAGCTAATTTGAATAATTATTGACTTCAATTTGAGTTAGAAGCTGTACCTCTATATTTACTTCTTTAGCCATGATGTAACTGGTACTGGTATCGGGATTGGCTCCTACCCTGAGTCAAAGTATCCTATAGGATCGGTTAAAAAAAAAGATATCGAACACACTATTTTAATATAAATTCTTGCATTGTTTTTGTCTACATTGAGAAATGATTTTTCATTCCTCTGTATTTCTAGGAAATACTTTGTGAATGACAAAGTGATTTTAACCTTTACACAACTCATTGATTATCATGATTGCTGTTCAGTCTGAGGTTTTTCCCAGCTCACAGCATGTTTTGAAACCTAAATAAATACTAGTTAACAATATTCCAATTACTAAATTAGTATTTAAATAATAGTTGTGATTAATCCATTAACTTGTTGCAACCCTAGTTTTTTCTGGTCTTGCTTTGTGGGTTACTTATTATTCACTCAAAGCTTCAGTGAGTTGTTGGTAAATGTATGAAACAGTCAGAATCCAAGAAAATACACTGTGACAAACCTTGTAGAAGCAGTTCATTATTTTAATGTTGCCGGCTGTTCTGTGTCTATGTCTTTGCCAACTACAGCCAACTACAGTGTTAGTTGAAGTTTACAGATGACTAAACTTCAACTAACACTTTGAACATTTTTTCTGACTGGCTTGTAGTTTTTGCTTCACATTCAGAAATACTTGATAACTTCTTCGCAAAATTTATAGTTTTTCTAACTTTATGAACAAAGAACATTTTCTGGAAATCCAACACAAAGAAAGCTAGATTACAACATATGCCACCTGAACGACATATTTATAGTCACCGGCAGCACCCCTTTCTCCTATACGTTCTTAAAAGTGCAGTGCGGTGCAATCAGGCAGCAAAATCTTCAACAGAACGAGATTATTTTGTGTCTGAGAGCTCTCTCCGGCACAGGTTTTCGGAGCACCTTTCTCTGCACTTTGGTAACCCATAGTGACCTGCCTTAAAAGCTTCACATAGCACCGGGAATACAACTAATGATTGTGCTTTTCCTCCAATGCAAAGATGTGCGTAGATTAAAACCAGTCGGACTATTTTGGGTATTCCTTTGTATAAACACAGAACAATTCTTTATTCTTTTAAATAAAACAAAACATGACAAAGAGGGGTGTCTAATTAGCCCTTTGCTGTCATTTTGTCATCCAGCAATGCCAAAGGGAATCCTGGGAGAAATCTGTAAAAGAAAAGACAGTTTAGAAGTGATGTTTGAAGCAAATTCAGAACGCCAGGGATTGTTTCTTGTTTGTAAAGACTAACTTCTTTGTAATCATCCTGTTACTAATAATAATGGACCTCAATCTTTTTTTTTTACTTTATGAAAACACCAACAACTTCTGTACGGATTCCAGTGTTGTCAGGTTGCTAAATTGTAAAATTCGCCTGCGATACCAAGGGAAATACTAGATTTTCTTTGCCATTTTTAACACCGAGACGAATTACAATGGTTCTTTTTTAGGTTGGGCTGGGCGATCATGGAAAAAGTTCGATCTTGATTTTCGATTTTTGTAGTAAGCAACTTTTAGTCATTGTTTTATGAAGCTAAAAGTCCTCTTCAAAAAAGCTTTCAATTTACTTTAATGGTGAAAGTACCTCTAAATTTGAATGGATGTGTAAAATGTGCTGTTGACCGGAAAAAATAGATGTCCCGGTCAGGAAGGAACAATAGGCTGATAATAAAGTGGAAGAAAAATGAAAAATAAAGCATGATTAACTGTAGGCTATTTAATTATAATTCTACATTTGTTCGTTCTGCGATCTGTCCATACGTTCAGAGTCAGACTGCAAACAAGACTGGACTGAAGTGAAGTAGAGAGAGAAAATAGAGAGACGCAGTAAAGCGATATAATGATTAGCATCAGTGGAACAGACGAATGTTGCTGCTGGAAACACAGTCATAACACTTACAGTCCACCAAATGTTACTTTTCTGTCTCTAACCTCATGCTGAACTTAGAAATATTCTAATTTTTGAAGTGGGCTGTGTGGTCTCGAGGTGCTCCGGGCTCATGTCAGACTCATGGAAGTTAGACAGGTTCAGTGCACGTTCTCCTGGGCTCCTTTCTCAAACACACAGGGATCACACAGGCTTGGCTCTGGCTCAGTACTCGCACGGGCGCGAATAAAAAGCACATCTTGTCTTTATGATGAGTAAAAGTTAAAGGCATTTTATTTACAATAAAGCGAAAGCGTGTACTGCCATAATTCGTGTGCAGTTGACTGAAATTTCCAGATAAAAAAGGTCTAACGTAAACTCTAGTGGGCAGCACCTCCTGCTCTGTACTGCATGTGTTTACCACATTGTGATTGACTAAAACTACCACACAGCGCTGTGTGTATTGCTACATTGTGATTGGCTGTGGAACCTGTTGATCTTAATGCGCGCGCCTTATCAGCGAGATCAAACAAGTTGAGATCACGATCTATTGATCTTTTGATTTTTGGAGCAACCCTATTTTTCGGTCAAGGCTGAGACCTTTTTTTTTTAGACCTTGTTCTTGTCACGAAGTTGCTTGGACTTGGTGATGTTTTGGACTTGGGTTCCGACATTAAGACCACATTTCATAGGCATCATGTACTGCTAAACTTGCAGGAGCACTTCATGGAGTTTTGCAATACGGACTGCACAAAAAAATGTAGATGTAAAAAATGACAAAGATGGTCTTGATTTGGTCTCAATGGCGTCTCTTAACTTCGTCTCGACCCTCATTGGTCTCGGTCTTGGGGCTCTGTGATCTCGGAAAGGTTTTGATCTCAATTAGTGTAGCCTTGACTACTACACTTGACAAACCTGAAGTTTTCAACACAAATAAAACTACTTTCTGTTAAACACTGTGAAGTTATTCACAACCGTGGGAAAGATGGAACATGAGATCAACAGGTGGACCGGATCATTGTCAGCAGTGATGCAGTATCAGACCATGTATGTTCCAATCCTGATAAGTCATGAGTTTTGGGTATTGAAAGGAAGAACAAATTTTGCTACAACTGGTGAGTGAGTGAGGAGCACACAGAAGGAACTCAGAATACAGCCACTGCTCTTCCATGTCGAGAGAACCCAGCTAAGGTGGCTCAATCATCTGTTTTGGATGCCTCCTGGACGCCTCCCTGGTGAGGTGTTCCAGGCATTTTTAACTGGGAGAAAACTATGAGGAAGACCAGGATACGGACACTTTGTGATTCTCCCAGATGAGCAGGAGGAAGTGTGTGGGCCTCCCTGCTCAGACTGCTGCCTCTGCAACCCGACTTCAAACCAAAAAAGGCAAAATATGGTGGAATGGATTCTATTTCTTTCAGTAATACACTTTCAACCTATTCAGGAAAAATCAAATTGCGTTCCATTAATGCCATTTAATGAGTATCTATTTCCAATTCTAGTTTTAGCATAGATTATTGATTATTGTGTACTATGTAACTTTTCTGGTAGACAGTCTGCCTCTTGCCTTTTGCCATGGGGATGCTCTTTCTAGGTTCTTAGTATAACATTAAACAGAGAGCTAGAATGTATTCAGACTGGTTTTATGATAATGTTTACGTGACTAAACAGCTGGGAAAATGTTCACATTGTTGCATTGCATTTAAGAGAGTTTTTCTTATATTTCTGTTCCCTAATGTCTCTAAAAGCATTCAATTCTTAAATAAACAAAGACTTTTTTTGCTTTTCTCGCCAGTCGTGGTAAGTTTTTACTTTTCCAGTTACTACGAACAACATTTTGTAAGAACATGTCATGAGTGAGAGCAATTTGACAGTTGAAAGTGTCGCACGAATGCCAGGAAATCTTTGCGTCATCAATCTATTAAACACCGTTATTAACAAACGTTGACAAGGCAGTACGGCGAACAATAACACACGCCAGCTGCAACTAATTTACCTTTTTACATGAACGACAGAACAAAAAGTCCATTAGCATTAGACCAGGCTCTGTAATCAGGCGAGAGATCCATTCATGAAGCACCTCACTCTAAACTGTGTCATTTCCTGTTTTTGAACAAGTCCATTTCCACTGGATAAATGTAGGGCAGGATTATGTTTGCACGAATAATGAACATCTCCTCTTTGTCGTGAGCGACGTTTTAGTGGAACGCATTAACCAGTCCGTTAACCTTTTCAACCTTGTCTGAACATCCAAGTGCTAATGGCAAGAAGAGCGCAAAGATGACAGACAGAGTTCTTGTGACTGGAGATATTACTATTGTTTAGGAATAGTCACAATAGAATGGTGAAAATAAGTAGAACTGCGACAAAAACTCAACGATTGTTGAATTTCTATTATTGACTTGTCATCAGGTTTAATAGCCATTGAAAATAGATGTACCTATATCTATTTTGGGTTGAAACCGAACAAAATAACAGACCTTCTTCAGAGCTAACACAGCTTTATCTTATCTCTAAATAACTGACAGAAAGTATGTCTGGATCAAGAGCAAAACATGCTATGATCTTAACATTTTCTTGTTTAAAAGGTTCAGAAAGTTCTGGAAGCGAAAAAAATGACTTGCTTATTGTACATTCAGACTGGACTGCATGTTGGTGCAAAATATTTATGAAGCTGGCGCCTCTACGAGCATCCTTGCTGTCAAAACATTCGTCAGCAATATTGCTTTTGAAAGCTGTCTCAGAGTGTTTTGCCCAATGGCAGAGCAGGATGAGAGTGGCTTTGAGAAAACTATAACTTTCAAAAACTTCTCCTTCTCCAGGCAATGAGCTTTTGAACCCTGTCTCTGTACTCCTCCATTGTCTCAATGGCAGCACCCGAGGGTGATTTTTTTATTAGATCCATGTGAGCTCATCGTCAAACTTCTTCCCTGCATGTAGGGTTAATTACCCGATGCTAATCAATACTACAACTGGTATGAACATTTGATACTCATTTGATCAAGTATCAATATTTCTTTAAACTTCGACGCACCTCTGTCACAAAGAAACTCTCTTTCAGAAAGTGCAGCAGAAAGAGGATTTGGCCTGTAAGACCTGCTCTTTTACACAATGTAAAAGCAAAGTGTAAGTTCTCTGTCAGTCTTTGAATTATGTTTCTAGCTTTTTGATCGCGGAAAAATGGCAGGTTAAGTTCTTAAAACATAATTGTAATGTCACAAGTGATTAATGATTCAGATCAATAAGTTCAGAACATGTTATTTAAGTATGTGCCAAACGATTACTTTTTGTGTGGGTGCCCTAAAATACGCGCACGCATGCTCGCGCGTCTTTTGCACTGTCTTTTTTGCGTGTTCTTTTGTTTCTTTTTACCTGCAACTAACAGACTTCTGGCTTGCGCTGGCTCATTCTTTTCTCAGTTAACAGAATCTATTTAGTAAAGCCCTGCTGAGCCCCGGGTCTGTCCTGCATGTCAGCGCATCTCTCACGACACCAGACGCTACAATCAAGAGCAGTGCAGTTCGTCACTTTATACGTCTCTTGTTCGATTCTGAATTGCATCGCACCTCAACATTTTCATCTCTTTTTTTTCTGACTTGATTTACGGCGCTCCTTTAAAGCGCATTGTACATTAAACCATGATCTCATGGGTAGGGGACAAAAAGAAACGCAACATAATTTTATTTTTGAGATCCGCCTGTTTCATATGAACCCTGCATCCATTTCTAATCCTCAGGCCAACTCTTGCGGCGTTTACACATTTTCAAGTTCAATAGCACAACCAATAAAAGAGCAACCCCCAAATAAAAGCAGGACATGGATATTATTCTCCTCCAGGAAGTTGGTGCACACACGGGCGATATGGCTTTGCGCATTGTCGTGCTGGAACAGAGCTCCTGCGCAACTTGGTCCAGAAATATGAACCAGGTCCTGTGATTTGTCGATATGGCTGCCCAAACTATGACACTGGGACCACCCCACCGGTTCACTTGGCACACACAACCTTTTTTGTCACTGATTACAACTTGGGACCACCTCTGCAAAGTCCAACGACGATGTGCAGTGCACATTCGACCCCAGCTCGGCGATGTTGGGGGGTAAGCACTTAACCAAACGCCCTGGAGACACAAGACAACACCGTCCAGCTTGGAGCAGCCAATAGCTCTATCCCTCTCTGGGTGGACAATCGTGGCATCGTGAAGAAGTGTGTTTTTGGCTTCATTCTGGTACCTTTTATAGAGAAGACTTGAGCACAGTTAACCAGCGGTAAAAGTCAACTCTGAGTTCAATGTTTATGTGAATAAACGACCCTGTAATACACTCTTTATTGTTCTCACAATCAGTCAAGCCAAACCAAGAAATCTGTTCACCTGTGTTCAGCTTACTGTGCACTGGAATCATGATGCTAACCCATTTCTCCAAATTGACTCGTTTTCGAAGGAATATTCGAAAATTAAAATGTTGCGTTTCTCTTTTCCTTGAGTGTGTAAGTCCAATATAATTATAATATTACCAAATAACCAATAATAATATAATCATTTATTGCTAATACACGTTTATCTTTTATTTTAGCTTGTAGATCCATCAGAGACAAAAGCGCGGCTCAGTAAATCTCCAAATGAACACATTAGCTTCGGGGGATTTTCAGCGGCGGCTCTGCGGGGAGGATGGATGGCTCTGCTCCAGCTCAGTGCACGGCTGATTAGAACTCTTTCATGACACATTAGCGAGAGGTGAGGAAAAGATGGACCGTGCACCTGCAAAAAAGCTCGTCTCGTCTGCTGCCAAAAGGGCCCTCTTCTGCTCTGTGCATTCATCAGCGCTAATTACACCCACGTGTGATCAACAGGTGTCGGTGAAAAAAAAACCCAAACTGGGAACTTTTGCGCAAGATTTGGATTGTAAAGCTGCATACTTATTTTAAAATGTGTGTCGTCTTCCATTTTAATCAGGGCAAAGAAATGACGGCTTTATGAGAGGCTGCTGCTGGATTTTTTTTTACTTTAGTGACACGAATGGAGAGCGCAGGGCTTCATTTGACCAAGGAAACGAGAAGACGGTGATGTTTTGAGCTGATTCCAACAGGATTCGTTCTATTGTCCATGATCACTTACACGACAAGCACTGAGTTTGTTAGATAAATATATTTCACAGCAGCTCTCCCCGCCCACTTCCTCGTTGGTTTGCGCGTCTTCGAAAAACAACAGATTGCGTTCTATGTGCACGGGCCTTTATCCAGTGGTTCCCAAACTTTTTTACCACAAGTACGAGCCCAATCTGACAAGAAAGCGTACCTAACCCTAACCCGACATTACTGGACATGTAAATTGCGTATGATTTGCGTGAGTTCTTGGCTATTGGTTCTTCATGATTATTAACAAAATCTTAACTAATCTTAACATATCCAAAGCCCCACACCTAAACTTACCCATTTTAGTAAGTTGATGCCTAAACTTACCCGTGTCACCAGAAGAAAATGTCCCGATGTGGCTTCAACCAAAACTCAAGTATTTTAACGCTGTGAAATCTCGTGTCTTTTTTATGCTTTTTCGGATCGTGCTAAACGTACGACGTAACATAAGTAGGCAAAAAAGGCCTAAAATGGTGGTCATAATACAGTTTTTTGTGATACTGTGTTGCAAGTACTCACTGAGAACTCCCAAACTTGAATTCTAGGCAAAGAAAAATCTATTTATTTAGCAATTAATCATCAGTTTATAACTTCTGTTACCACTGGTTTCATTTTATTGTGGTACAAGAACTCCTATTCATATTTAAAGGTTGTATAGAGGATTTTAAAAATTGTTTGTTGTCTGTCTTGGTCAAAAACAGTTGCATAGATTTGTAACAGCCGTGTACTTATGCTAAACAAAAAAGAATTATAAAAATATATGAACTGTGGACATGATGAGGCCAGTAAATGTTGACCAATAGATAACGAGGTACCTCGTTATCTATTGGCTTGTGGACCTGTCAAGCAAACCCTCAGTGTTCCTAAGTATCTCATTGGTCCAGTTGCAGTGAAGGGCGTGGCCCTGGGAGGAAACACATGAGCATCATTTGAAAAACAGCAAACAGCTGTTGGATTTGAAAAATCCTCCATACAACCTTTAAATATGTATAATTTACTACAAACTCATATTTCTTCCAATTACCTATTTTATTTTGTTTTAATCTGACCCTTCCCCCAGAGCTCCCCTGCAAAGAGATTCTGAATCTCAGTGGGACTTCCCTGGTTAAATCAAGGTCAATTAAATAAAAATTAAATTCAATCTGATCATTCCAAGCGAAGTGTGGTTTTGGACATGTCTGTGACAGAAATTTTAGTTTTTAAGAAGCTGGAATGTGTAACTTCTAGGTCAAATCATTAAAAAAAGTTATTTAGGGTTAGGGTTTAGGGTTTAGGTTAGGGTTTTTCTTGCACTCGATGTAATATATTGGTTTTGCAATGTTTTAGTCATGAAAACATGATCATCTTACAGTTTTGGGTCATTCCCATTACAATGTCACAATGACATCATCATTATAAAGCAGCTGAGAGAGAACAACATACATTTTACGCTTTTGGACAATGACCAAAAAGAGCATTGTGCGAAGAAAAAAAAAAAAAAAAAGAATCTATGTCAGACAATTTCAAAGAAGCGAAGTGAATCCTATTGCACAAACGTGAATTTCCTGACCCATCCCGGGTTGTCCAACAGAACTAACTCACCGTAATACATAAATTACCGTTCATTAGCCGCGTTGACGTTTCCACCAACACCGTCAAACTTTAATAAACCCGTGCGATGGCTCCTTGTCGCCTCCGACGATTACTCTTATTAATTAATAGTGCGTCAGACGGGTCGTAGAGCGCCGGTGTCGTCTTAATAACACTGACATTCGAAACATGTGTCAGAGGAAGTGGAGCGGTAGCGTGTGTAATAAAGCGGAGATCCTGTCGACGTCTCAGCGGGAGGCGGCTCCTTAATGAGGCTCGTGTCAAACCGATGTGAGGAGGAGGACGCTGGTAACGTGTCTCCAGAGGAAGCTTTTAGTCAAATCAAGGAAGAGCCTGTTGATTGGACACACTTTAAAGGTGTAAACAGTCATCAATTTACAGTTTATTGGCAATTTTCTTGGATGTGCGCCATGGTGTTTTGTAAATTCTCCAAGGTTGCCTCGATATTCAAGTAGCCTGTTGTATGGGAGTGCCTCAGACTGAATTCTCTCGCGCCAGTTGGTCGGAAGTGACTGTTTTTGTAATTATTTGTATTTATTTTGCATAAGCTTTTTTTTGATGTTGTGAATTGATTCTTTAAAAAAAATCTAAAAATGGTAGTGCATTCGATTTACGACTGTGAATTTCCACTGGAAAGCCTCCAACTCCGACAGCTTCACTACTGATCATACTTGTGTTATTTTGTCTTTAGTTTGTCTTTACAGTTCACCTGCCTCTGTGACTTTGCTCCTGCGCTGCTTATGCGCGACTGCCGCTATAAACCTGCCGTTATGTGCCGCAATGCTAATGTTGCTAACGGCTACACAGAACTGAAGTGAACAAAAGCAGAAATTCACTCTCTTGCGATGTTTTACAAACTGTAAATGTATTGCCTAGAAAATCCAGACTATATATATAAAATATATCGTCTGGCTGCCTTGTCCCTCTTTCGGATTTCTGTAGCTGTGATTGACAGATTAATTAGCCAATGAGGGACACGCATCTTCTGCAGTGTAAAAACCAACATGGCTGCTCCCGACGAAAAAAATACATGAAAAAAAATACATGAAAAAAAAAAATCACATGAACTGAAAAACATCGCGGATTTCTGCAGAATAAATGACCAAAGCAAAAAACTATTTTAATATGAGGTGAGTGAAGTTAGCTTTTGATCTAAATGACAGACGACCAATCAGCTCCTTTGTTTCATCTGCAAATGAACTCATCTGATTGCCAGTCGATGTAGATTTGTCTGAAACGCAGGCGGAGGCCGTGGCGACCAGACCCACTCTTCGCAGCTTGCTGAAGTGTGGGTTCTGGATCCAGGCAAGTAAATGTAACAGCAATGTCTGAGTTGATAACTGAAATAATGAGATCTGCATTTTGGCTGTTCTGGGCAGTTTCCAACTATTTATTACTCGATTGGCTCATTACTATAAAAGTAATCCGACTTGACCACTGAAACACACACAATACTCACCCGAGTCCGAGTTCTGACCTCCGAGGCTGACTGGAACACACTATAAGATTTAGTAAGTCAAGTAATTATGAAGCGTTTTCTTCTATATCAGACAAGTATCAGTAAGAGATGGTTTATTACCTGACTAGTTTCGACGGGTCACTTCCGTCTTCGTCAGAGGCGTCGGACGTCGCCTAGGTGACAGGGTCTACCGGGCTGACCACGCCCCCACCGCTCGATGGTCGCTGGAGAAAGCTGCTCCACGTACAGGAGAGTTGGAAAGCTCCCTCGTCTCGATTCAAAGTGCGTGGGCCTCGCATGCTTCTTTGATCCATCGTTTGTAATTGATAATCCGTGCATTGTCCCAGTCCATTATGTGGTTATCCCGTTTGCAATGGATAGAAGGATGAACATCCCTAACCTAAGTACCAAGTAAATACTGCCGTCTAGATTCTCAAGCCCTGTCAGGGACTCCATGCAAAAAAAAAAGGATCAATGGAGGAAGGATCAATGGAGGAATTTCTGCACTGGGATCAATAAGATCCTTATCTGGTGGTTATTTTGATTAGAAGGTAAAACAGTCATTTAATTATAAATATCAAAGTATATCGACCACAGACACGGACAAAAGCCTATTGATTTAGCTTTACCTTGTTCATAATAGTTTGTCTTTGTAAGGTTTATTTTTTATTTTGAATTAAATTGGCATTCAGCCTTTTAGAATAAAAGCCCGTGAAGAGCTTGTTTACAAATGTTTCACCCAAAAAACAGCTTTCCCTCGGGTAAGAAGTTAGTCAAAAATAACAAATCAAATAGTCAGAATCTACATTTTCATACAAATAAGTTCGTCCTCTTACCTCAGAAAGCCTTTTGCAGAAAATAAAAGACTGATGCAGTGCAATTAAAGGCAGAAAACGGCACCCCCAGAACGTGGACTTTGTTATTCACACAATGCACCTTTAAACAGCAGCAGTGACTTTCAATGACTTCAATTAAACTCATAATAGTCCGAACAATATCAATTCTGTTGGTATTGATATGAATTGTTATTTTTACAATGTCTAGTATTATTTTTTAGAATTACAGTTTTTCAAAGATATAATGATTGGTGTTTGTGGACTGTTGGGATGGTTTTAGTTTGGCACACTTTGAGAACCTTTGCTTTGTTGCCTTTTTGAATGCACGTCTACAGTTAACTCTACAGTTATTGTTTGCAGACGCGGGACATCTACCGCTCTGAGATGAACCATTTGATGGACTGGTTTCAAAATAACATCCATTAAAAACTAAAGAACTTACAATGGACTTTCACAGGAATAAGGAGAAGAGCCACTGTCCCATCACCGTTACAGGCTCACCAGTGGAAGGACACATGTCTCCAAACCGATGAATGTACAATTTAAGGCGAGAGAAGGAGAATTTGAACCTAACACGCTGCTCCACAGAGAGCATCCTGACTGGCAGCATCACAGTGCAGATGGGGGCAGTACTCAGTGGATTGATAAGCAGAAAAAAATGAACCTGTCTAGTTTTGAAAACATCTACTAAATCTAGAGGATTGACAGGAACAGTCATCTTGATCACTATTTTCCCTACTACAGCCAGCAAGATACTACCGTGTCCTCCAGGTGAAAACTAAAAGGATGAGGCCAAGCTTAGTAGCTTTTAGTCAGCGGTGTCCAACCTTTTTCACAGTGGGCCGCATTGTGAAGTTTCTATGGAGCAATACTTACATTTGACCTAATTTTGATAAACCACCACACATTTAAAACTGCACTGTGTAACTTTTTAACCAAAAAATAGACTTAAACGTTTTTGTCATTTCTGTGTCTATTTTGCATTAAATGAATGATAACTTGAAGTGGGCTTGCATTGTCACAAAATGAACTGTTATTTGACCTGTAGAAGCCTCTTCTTGTATAATTTCAAGGAAACACTGTTTCTTTAGCTGTATTTTTACATTTTAAGGCATAAAACATATGCCCATTCAGAATGTCTCAAAGTATTATTTTACCTTTGTGCAGTTGACTTTTCATCTTTAGAAAGTTACACAGTGCAGCTTTAACAAGACACTAAACGTTCGTTTTAGGTTTCAAAGGCATCAAAATGTTTATTTTATGACAGAAGAATTGCTCAAATTTTACCGTAAAAACTATACTTTTTGTAATTTGGGCTAATCTAGCAAGTAGTCTGAGGGTCAAAAAAAATGTCATGTACCGCATAAAACACTGTGATTTATTGATTCACTCTCTCGGAGCATTTTTGTAAATGGACATTAAAAGTGACAGCAGACGTAAAAAGTTGGACATTTTTCCACCGTGAATTTACATAGATGCATCAGCTTTACCCTGTCCGAGAGTCGCACGAGTGTGCAGAAAGAATTATTTATAAATACTGATTACATCCAACAAGTTTCTCCTCTGTTCATCTCACTGTGGTTCTTGTGCTTTCCTCCTGCAGTCTCCCATCCAAGTACTACGCAGGCCAAACATGCTTAGCTCGTGAGATCTAACGGGATCAGGCTTTGGCAAACGACACTGCCACTTACTGAACCGTTGTGCAAAAAGTAGAATACACACATTGAAATTTCTGGCGGTTGGTGTGTAGTTTTTAAATCTGATTAAAAATATATATGCTGCCTTTAATAAGAACCAGAATATTTTTTTTTCAGTGTACTTAAACAACTAATCAATGAATCGAAAGAATAAATGCCCAACTTGTATGTCTACGTTGTTATGTAGCAGCACTTACAATCCCCAATGCCCATAAAGCCAGAATAAAACAAGAGAACAGTATTCAGCATAGATTTACCTGAGCTCCTGCTTTGTTTGCAACTCATTCATTACGCCGGCTCCTACCGCGTCGAGCCGCCTCTGTCTGTTTTGTTTTGTTTTACATTCCACTCGGTTCTCAAATGATTTTCAGAGAGCTTCGGAGGAGGTTGCATTCTGCCTTTTTTTATGTTTAAAACCTAACAAAGAAAATCAGATTTGACGTGCGATGTCTGTTCTCTCCCTGTTTGACCTTCCCTCAAACTGAATAGATATATGCTGCGTCTGCCAATTGAGTTTGTTTTCAAAGTTGGTAAAAACAGATGTTTTTGGGCACCCACAGTTCGTGCAAAATGTCCCAGTTAAAAGATATGAGAGAGGTTTGTAATTTCATCCCTTTAACGCTTTCTTATTGTAGAGAGATCATTGGTCTGTGTACTCTCAAGAAAAGGTTATTTTTTAGATTAGGTTTAATTCTTTCCTGCTGGAGTAGGGCTGGGTATCGTTAGATTTTTTTTCGATACCAGTACTTGTAACGGTACTTGCTTTTCGAGACTGGTTCCGTGTAACTTTCTGGAAAAGAAAAGTCAACTTTACAATTCAATACAAATAATAAAATCAAATCTTCTTTAGAACATTCTTATTGGGGATAAATAAAATTACACATTTTATTATATAATGTGAATAGTCTCACTAACTGTCCTGAGGTCACGCGGTTTGTTTGTGAGAATGTAAGAAGGAATTGCCCTGAAATTGTAGAGTGCGCATTTGCCACATAGGCTACGTGGTGTTTTTGCTGTTTGTGGAGCGTAGTTCGCGTCATTGTAGGGAGCGCACGTGGGAATCTGTGGTGTTTGTTGTCTGCTTGTTGAGGTAGAGAACATGACGCACTTTCGGTGCGTCATGTTTTCGGTTCCAGTATTTCCAGAATGTTTTTCGGCGCCCAGCCCAAGTTGCAGGTCACCATAGCCTGCCAATGACGTCTATTTCCGTCATAGTCCTTTTATTATATAACTGTTTTGTAAAGCACTTTGAGTTGCTCTGAATTGTGCCATACAAATAAACTTGCCTTGCCTTGCTCAGGACCAGACCTTGGTCCAGCACTTTTTTCTGGTAAAGAACAAAACAAGTACATTTGGAACAATGAGTTAGCATCATGACTTCATGATGAGAGTGCATTACAGGGTCGTTTATTCACACAAAATCAGGGAGGGATGGAGCTATTGGCTGCTCCGAGCTGGACGGTGTTGTCTTGTGCTCCAGGGATTTTAGAGTCATCGCTCTACTATTAGTCGTCTTGTGGAGCGATACCAGGCCACTGGTTCCTCTAACGTCCGCCCTCGTACTGGTGGTCCCCGTGTAACGACCGCTACACGACCGCATCAACCGGGACAGGTTCCGGCCCTCCACCAGGTCCACAGCCGAGACCATTGGTTGTGTTATTGGACTCGCCGCAAGAGTTGGCCTGAGGATTAGAAATGGATGTAGGGTTCATATGAAACAGGCGGATCTCAAAAATAAAATTATTCTGCCCCTCAGAACCTTGAAAACTGAGTGTTTCATTTCTTTTTTCCTTGAGTGTACAAAGAAATAAAAAAAAAATAAAATCACACAATGTGGTTTTCTTTCTTCAGATTCTGTCTCTCAGTTGAAGTGTTATCCTTTTTATTCTTTTTCTTTAATTTTAAGGGTCTTGCAAGAAGGCAATATTGTATTTGAAACATGCTTATTTGTCCAAAAACGAAATGTCTGCACTTTTAACGGTTTGTCGATGGCGTAACTTTGGCAACCGTGTCCACTAGTGCCACCAGCCCTTTCTTCTGTCATGGCTAAAAGCAGTACTTTATAAAAAGACGTTCTCCTGCCCTGAAAGAGAAATTGATTCCACTTGCAAGGTTGTACACTGTGTGAGAGCACGGTCAATTTTTTACCTTGTAACTTATCCTTGGTTGATCTGGTGACTCTGCTACAGTGAATGACAGTGTCTCTGTGCTCTTTTTTTTTCTGTGTAACTTATATGGCAAAGCAGACAAGAATTTAAATAGACGTTGTAGAACTCAAAGTGAAGCTAAACACTTTTAGTTTGTGTAAATGGTGTTTAAATACCATTGTCTTTGCTGTTCTGAGTCAGTTTTGGTAAATTTACTGCAAACTAAGTGATTTAACAAGTTTTAGATCAAAATAGTCACAAACCTGTGTCTCATTTCTAGACTCCGGGCCTTATTTTTCCTGCATCTCTGGTATTAGTTTTTCTCTGTTGGCCTTTGATCATCAGTGTTGCCAGACGTGGTGGTGATTATCATATGTGTAAGTAGCAAACTCTATATAGTGCAATAGTTTCGAAGCACTAGGTATTTTCTTAATCTTGATTTTAATTGAGTTACCTTAATGACTGAAAAACTGATCCAGGATGGCAAACATTAACAGTGTGAGCTTTAGTGTGTTCTGTGATATTATTGGTCAAACAGGACCAATAGTTCTTTACAGCAACACACTGTATCTGTCCCAATGTGGTAGACTAGACTAACAAAAATAAAATGGATACAAAGGACGAAGGAAAGAGTGAATGAATCAATGTTTTGTTTTTGTTTTGGTTCTAATAAATATTATAAGAGTAGAAAGCTTGTGTGCACAAAAACATAGAAGCCATTTAGCATTATCCAAAGAGGTTTTTAGCTCATAGAAATTGCTCTGTCCCAAAGTAGTAAATAATTTATTTGTGTACAATCTTTTTTTTTTAGCAAATAATATTAGAGGCTTTGGTACTATAATTCAACATTTCCCATCTGGCTGCAAGTCTGAAGAGAGTGACAGCAGCACATGTCTGACTGATACCATTTCATTGAGTGAACCTGTGTGGTGTGTGACAGGTGACAGGTGAGCAGTGCATTAAGATCACAGCAAAAGTCAGCTGTATTTAGACTATTTGCTTCAGGAAGGAAAAAAAACATTGAAAATTAGGAATCTATTTGTCGAGAGTCTTTTCACATGTCTTTTTTTTACATAAAGCCCATATTGGCATGATAAAAAGATCATCTGATGTGTATGTGGACACAGGACTTATCTGAGAATCTTCATCTGATGAAAAGTCCAAGGATTAAAAACAAAGTTTATCACAATCCTCTTCCCCGGTAAAAAGCACGTACAGCCAGGCATCGCCCCTCACAAGCCCTGATTTGAGCAATACGCATAGAGCAGGGATGTCAAGCTCATTCTGAGGGACACATTGGCACCGTGGTTGTCCTCGAAGACCAGGTCTAACTAACATTAACCTTGCTAATCTTTGACATACTAAATGACAGTCTTTGTTTTATACTTGTCTGAAAAATGACTTACTCTAAGTTTCAGACATCAGACAGTTTCAGAGTCATTCCATTAGGTCAAACTGCCCAGATATTCCTGCACTAATATAAGATTAAAGTAAACTTTAAGGGTCCCATAAAATGATATAGAGGGCTCTGCCTGGCCTTGTGTTTGACACATGTGGCATAGAGTGTCCTTTGGTATCCCTGGACTCTATAAGTGAGCGTCATGTACTTGCCCATGCTCTGTGGTCCTGGTACAAACATTCACAGAACTTTGTCCACTCGCTTTCAGGCCTTCATACAGATGAACATCGTGTCCACTGACAATCCAGTTCTTGTGTGCTTGTGGGTACGTTCTTGGAGCCGGTAAAAGTTCTCCGACTTGTCCGCTGTGCGCTCTGGAAGGTCTACTAGCAGCCAACAGAAGGAAACTAATGCCAACGCCACTGTTGAAGGAAAAACATGTAGCCCGTCTGTTACATCAGTGTGAATGGCACTGCTGCGCTCACCCACAGTTCTTCATTACAAACCCAACCGGACTTTTGTCTGTTAATACTGTTCTTTCATTCAGCCTCAGTAAACACGGTTCTGAATGTCTTTGGTCTGTGATAGATCTCTGAGATCTTTTGCACTGCTTTTAAATCCATAAATCATTTTTTTGTAAACAATACATAACCTTTTACTTGTTCTGTTTCCTGTTTGTTCCAGGGCGTCGGATCGGACCCACACATGGCTTTAGCCCTTCCGCCCGACTTTAAATCCCAGAAAGAGAGCGACCACCAGCTGTCGGAGGAGATGAGCATCCGGATAGGTAGAACCACAACCCTCTCAGGCAAGCCTCCCTTCATATACCACAACCGCCCATGTTTAAAGCAAACACCAAACACTCGATGGCACTGTGTTTTCTTTCTGGGTTCGTCTTTTACCAACTCCTATCCTTCAAAATCAATCTCTTTTCTTGGGGAACTTTACTTTACTTTGCACGTTGTAATTTGTGGTTTAAAGGACAAAAAGCCATAATGTAAAAGGTACACAAGATAATCTTGTGGAGCGCATAATTGGTGAAAGCTAGAGACAACCAAGCTAAGTCCAGCGCAAATGAAAAAAACTATGGTGCGCAGGGACATTTTCAGACGTGGCACTTTGTCGGAGTCGAGTGCCGGTTTGTGTGCGCTCATAGAAAATAATGGAGGCAGCAGAGCGTTTCGGGGTGTGTTGGCCTTTAGGATTGCAATTTAACAATGTTTGTTATCCGTGCCCGACACTAAAATAACTGTTAACACACAGAGAGTTGATGTTAGCCAAAATAAAATGTGCAATTGACCGGATAAATTAGTTTTACTCGCAGAAATAATAGGTTCATAAATAAATGGTCGAAGAAAAATTTTAATAAAGCATGATTTATTGTAGGCTATTAAGTGACAATTGCATATTTGCCTGTTCTGTGGTTAGTTCAAGGGCTGCTGGGGTCCAAGGCGCTCATACACGTGATCTTGGCACTGTTTGCATATGTTTGACAGCTCTTTAGAGAAGCGAGCACTGTGATAATATCACAAAAAGCATATTATGCTTTTTTCTTCTCGAAGAGAAAGAGAGAAAGTCTGTCTCACAAAAATAATGTTGATTAGCAGCAGCAGAACAGAAACCACTGTCACTTAAACCTTGCGCTGAACTTAGAAATCTTGTGTGCTGCGTAAAGTAAGGTAAGGTTTATTATGTCCAATGGCAGAGATGCTTGTACCCAATCTGGTACAAGCATCCTGGAGAGGGGAGGCACATTGGACATGTTTTAAGTTGTAGGAGGAAACCGGAGTACCCGGAGGAAACCTACGCAGACACGGAGAGAACATGCAAACTCCACATAGAAAGGCCCCGGGCGGCCCTGGAGTCGAACCCAGGACCTTCTTGCTATGAGGCCAGACGCTAACCACTGCACCACTGTGTCGCCCCGAGGTACTCCGGGTTCTCTGAACTCGGGTTAAGTGTTGTCAGTGTTGGGTGGAATACTTTCAAAATGTATTCTGTTGCAGAATACTGAATACGTCGTCTGATAAGTCTTTTTTAATGTATTCTGTTACTGGCTAAATGTACTGTATTCTGAATACTTGGTATACCTTTGTTGAAATGCAAATTAGTTGTTTTTTAACCTAAAATTACAAAGTTTTTCTGCGTAACTAATGCTAGTAATCTCGTCACCATGTAAACAAGCAACTTTTGTCGCCTTCATAATAGAAATGAAAGATCCAAACGCAGGCGTCTTAGTATAAAAATTCCCGAAAAAGTTAATCGATAAGCTAGTCATCAACAACTTTTAATGTAACTGTCAATAAAGAGACAATCTGATTGGTCAGTCTGTCTGCAGAACAACGCCAAAGACACCGTTTGAGTCTACATTTATTTAAAAAATGCAATATATTCCATTGATTTGTATAAAAGTAACTATTCTAAATACCCTCGATTAAAAGCAGTAACATACTTTTATTTCACTTAAGTTACGATTCGATTCAGTTTTTGACACTGCAGCCACAAATTTGATTTTGTTCGATTTTGTTAGTTTATCTAGATTAACATTTTTTTTTTACCTTAAGACACAAAATAAACCATAATTACATTTAAAACAAAGGCACTGTTGTTAGTGCTCAGAACTTGTATTTTTATGAACATATGAACATGCATACATATGTAGTGTCCAGAGGTCCACAACATAATCATGTACATTCAGTCAGGTCTTGGACAAGTTCATGCTATGGTTCTTCATATATCGTTGTTATAATTTATTATTGTATGTGTTATACAACTAGAGAGTAAAACTGATCAATTCTGGCTTTTTGATTCGATCGCTGCGTACTTCGAACAATTCGGTTTCGAACAATTGTATTCCGTTACTCCCCAACACTGCGTTGTTCTGGGCTCCTGCCGCAAACACACAGGGGCTCACACGGCTTGATTCAGGAGGGGCACAGGCGTGAATAAAAAGCACAGCTCATCATTAACACTGACCAGAAACTATAGGCTAAAACACATACTATCATAATTCAATTAGCATTTGTTTGTATACGGCATTTAATATCTGACCTGTGGTTTCCAAATTGACCCTCAACACAGTTTCTTGGTTTCAGCAATCAATTAACTATTCAATCTCTTCTTCTTTTCATTTCTTTCATCAAAAAGCTTTCTTTTATTGAAAATGTCAAAAGCAACATGAAAGACCAATTCTTTATTCCTGTTTACCAGCAGAACAAACAACCTTTCATCGATGAAGTTTAACCAAAAGCAAACATCAAAGTATTTTCTTTATAATTACGACGATTTATAATCCGAGTTCTTAAACAAATTGAATATTCACTAAAACAAATTTCCTTTGGTAAAATACAATCAAACAAAGTGTCTTTTATGTCTGAATTTGCAGTGTCTCCATGCAGTGTTCAAACTATCCTGACTTGAACCTCTCATGCGACACAAAATAAAAAGAAATCTAAGAACTCCGAATGACCGGCCTCGATGCTATTTCAGTCTAAACCCGTCTACAAGAACAGATCCTTTGACAGCCGGTAAGAAAAAAAAAACGGAACCGTAAAATTATATCTTCGACTTCCCGTCGTCTGCACTTTCAGTTTCAGGTCAAGTTATGTCCAGCATGGAGATTTCAGACCCGAGCGCGTTCCGTACGTTTTTCGATTCCAAACGTACGACTGAAATGAGAGCCTTGTACATTTGTTGCGTCCCTGTAGCTCGCCTGAGGGTATGTAACTCCGCTCAGACAGGAATAGGCATAAATCTGCTGAAATTACCTGCTATCGTGTCCTTGGGCAGCACTGACTTCAATTATGTTTGAGCGTAGTGCATGTTTTCAGGTTTCAGGACAGTGTTTTGTTCTAACACTGTGTTAAGACAGTGTTTCCCAACCAGGGGTACGTGGACTCTAGGGGGTACTTAGAATGTTTTCAGACTTTTAATAGAAGGTAAAATGTATGTTTAATGACATTAAAAATGTTATTTTTGGTGATTTTTTTTAAATACTTTTGATGGATTTTAAGCCAGCATTTCATGAAAACAAGAAATACAAAAGCAACAATTGGCAGTTTTCTACTTTAAAACCTGATTGTTTACCTAAAATCACAAGTTAGGGGGTACTCAGTTTGTAGGACAAAATTGATGGGGTACTTGGGACAAAAAAGGTTGGGAACCACAGAGTATGCATCATAGTATGTTTAAGGTCTATAGATGCATAGGATTCTATGCATTCTTAAATAAGTTTAGTATGTAGCGACAGTCCACCGTAAATCTGTGTATTTGTAATAGTTTTTTAAAAGTGCATTGTGTAACTTTCTGGACGTCAAAAATCAGTAGAAAAAAATTGTTGGAACATTGTTAAAAGTGAGGATTGTGTATTAAGAAATAACGTGAAATCTCCACAGAAAGAAGCGTACATTTACCACGACACAAAAACAGTGTATTTTGAGCATGATTTCATGCTTTTTTGCGTACTTATGTTACGCCTTACATCGAAAGCTATAAATAAAAGAACATCTTTTCTAGATAAACAAACACTCGGAGGCTTCTCCAGGCCTAAGAATTAGAATTGTAAGTGGATTTCAGCTATTAATTTGGCAATATGTTTATAAAACTGCCAGAAATGATTTTACAAAATTGCAGCTTTTAGTTTTACTTATGTCATAGTGTAAAAAAATAGAGCTACACTAACCACGTTTCTATAGAAGCAAACATGAGCGAGCCAAAGAACAATCCATTCTGTGGCCATGAAAGCATGTTTAAGTGATCTCACATTATTTTAGGGCCCCCTGACCACTTTTTATGTTTGTATGCCCTGAGGGAACAGTCTCACTAGAGGGCGTACATTTACCATGACACAAAAACAGACCATGACCACAATTTCAGGCCTTTTTTGCGTACTAATGCTACGCCGTACATTTAGCACGATATGAAAAAGCGTAAAAATGACATGAGATTTCACAGCGTAAAAATACACGAGGTCTGGGGCTGGTTTAGATTAGATTTTGTTGCTATTCATAAATAAGAACACGTCCAAACAACCACCATAGAAATGAACTGGTACTGCGACGCGTACCATAATTACGCAGGACAGCCGTGAACTCGTGCTAATCATACGTAATGTACATGCCGCGTAATGTCGTCGTAAATGTACGCTTCCTTGTGAGATCGGGCTCCTTAAAGACCACGTCGGTCATGGGACTTCCTCTGCTTCTTTGTGCTCACAATCATCCCCCTCTGCTGGTGAATCTTTGAAACTGCATCATGTAGTTGACTGTAGACGAAGTCAGCACGTGCATCAGAGAGCCCGACATCGCCGCAGAGAATAAAAGGTCAATGACGGAAATAGATTGGCGGGTTACAGTTGGCCACGCAATGAAGGATATTTTCGTCACTGGCAGGGATGAAAATGAATGAACATTTTCCAAACAGTCGATTCTGTAGTTTTAAATGAAAGGTTGACATTTGATTTTAGGGACAACACAAGTCCTATTACCGAGCGGTCTTGCCTTCGTGACAGCTTGTGGTTTGTGAGAGCTCAAACTGAAATGGAAGAGTCTTGTATGTGTATTGTGTCAGCACATGGCTCGTGGGAGGTGTGAACCAGAGAGCCTTTCACTGCTCCAAAACTGTGATTCCATTCTGACTATTACAGGAATGATTCTGTCCCATGCTCCCCTTCGTGATCTCCTATTTTTGGATGGCAGGTTTTTAGTCACAAACACAAGTACAGTAGTTTTCAGTAATCGTAGAACATGGATTATTTGGGCTGCTAAGACTTAATACGTATCTTTGTTGGGGTTATTTGTTGGTTGCTAAATCACTCGATCATTTGATAGATGTTGCAACACAGTCTCATAAGAAAGCGTTGTACATATAGTTCACATGCGAAGCGTCAAATTCGTGCTTGGTCATTCGAAATTGGTCACGTGTGGTCGCTTGTTCTGAAACGTGACCAACTTCCAGCTTTCGAGTGTTAACCGTGGCTGGTTCATGCAACTACAGTGTCTGTGATTCTCATTTAGAATGCAGGGTAATGTCTGCTGTCAGGTGGTCGAGTGGATTGCGAACAGGCCTCTTGTGTGAAGAGGTGTAGTTTGTACCTGGCTCTCTCTGGTGAGAAACCAATGCTTTTCAAGTTATGCCATCGTCGCAGTCAGTGAAATGTCAGTCTATGATTCTGATTGTTTTGAGACAGTCTGCTCTTCTTCTTCCCTCATGGACGACTGATAGACATTGTTCATACATAGAGGGCCACGTTGCTCGGATCTATCACACGGCGCTGCTCAGGTCGCACGTCAACGCACCTCCACGTAGGTTTAATACTGAAATTGTTTGCGTAGTCATCATAATGAAAACAAGCGGTAGAAAATGAATGGATGGTTACTGTTACTTCTCCTAAAAGTAATTGAGTTTTTAACAGCAATACTGAGTGATGAAAGTACCTTGCCTGACCAGCCAGTCCCTACACGCTTTGACAGACACTTACAAAGAGGTGAAAGTCTGGGATCAGAGCGCCGGGGTTCAATTTCGAGGACGGGGTTCCAAGTTCTGAGTCAATTAATCACAGAAACCTGGAAATTCCACCAAAACAGCGACACGCTAAGCCGGATGTTATTGTAAATATTAGTGTGAAGATTTTTTTCTATGGAGCATTGACCTGTGTGAAGGCTCTCAAAACGGTTTGCTGCCCCGTTTGATTGATACGTTCCTAATTGTTCAAAACCGAAGCAGAGCCGAAAAAAAAAATCCACAGCTATGTCCGCCATCTTGAATGTTTTGAAATGGTTAGAAAACAAGTTTTGAAATTGCGGAGCGGAGGGGAGGGGTGACCGTTTGTCATTGGATCGTACTAACTTTGGACGACGAAATTGTTGGCTCTGTCTCGGTTTCAGACCCTTCTGCATTCAAACAGTATGTAGAGGGGCTGGCTGGTCAGGCAAGAAAGTACCAAATTACTAGGCTCAGTAACTGCACAATTATACACTACAGTGACATTAGAACAAAAATAAACATCTGCACATTTATAACAGAGCCAAATAGGTAATGAAACCGCAGCATTTACGAGAGAAAGTCTTCTGTATCCTTTGTACTTACAGATGGGATGTTATTTTTCTAAACATGGAGTGAGAAAGACTTGCGTCGCACTCAACCGATCAATGATGTCAGTAAAGTCGCTACACCGCCCAACAATTCTTCTTATTGGTGACTATTGCAGTTTGTAGTTAATCAGCGTCTCTTCTCCGTTTCTCTTTTCCTCATACAAACTTGTCAGCTCCTCGGGACTCCTCTGGGAAGACAGCGGCTCTGATCAGAGTAAAAATAAAGATCCGCGTTCCCTTGACAGTAACTTTAACGACGTTATCATGACGAAAAGTAATTCATTAAATTAAGTTAGTAACACTGTTATGCTTAAACATTGTTACTCCCAACACTGGGTATCACCAAAACTGCAGATGGTTCTCGACAATCAGCGAACACAGATGAAGCATTGTGTTGGCCTAAACTAATCCAAGTTGTGATAGTTATCACATCTTGGACTACAATGATGTTTATCTTAAACTTTTAAGTTTGTTGTACTTAAACTATCAAGTACTACATAGGCTTTATCTTAAACTTTTAAGTTTGTTGTACTTTAACTGTTGAGTATTTCATTAGCAAAAAACTCCATTTCCATCCAAAACCATTTGGGGCAATTGTTTGCCACAAATGATTTGAAAATCATTATGTATGTTCAACAAATTCGGGTTTACAGTGTACAGTTGTCAACAGTCGCTTACACATTTTGGACTACAATGATGTGTTTGGGGAGTGATTGGTACAAGCAAAAAGTGAAATGAAACAGGCCGATGCATAAGGCTAGTTGTACTCATTTTGGTGCCCGAAAAGAGCGAAATGATTTGATAAGAGACTTAGAAATCAAAAGCAGTTTCCTCCCATTGTCCCATGTCTTTTTATGAGTGCTGTGACTATGCTGTAATCGATCATAGCACAAAATGTATTCTTAAAAGTGCCAGCAATTCTCCATTGATTCCAAATTCTCAGAAACCAATTTAAATTATGTTAGTGTTTGACTGCAACTGTGGTCTGCCACGCTAGAATATCTCCTAAATCACACATTTTACCTCGTCACACTTGTAAAAGCCTGTGAATAGATTTGAACACTTATGCAGTAATAACACATATTATCCCCATTACGCCATAAAAGCCAATAAGACTTTGTGCGCCAGGGTGACTTTTCTTTTTTTCTCTTTTTGTTGCGCCATGGACTGGGTTAGGGTTTGCGTAATCGCTGCAAGTTGACGGTAAAGTTGGTCTTACAAACATATTGTTAAAGGTGTTGTAGTTGATTTTCACACCGCAAACACGATTAGGTTTAAATCTGACAACACAAAAGAAGAAGTCTCTATAAACACTGCTGCAATGCATTGTTCTTGTGCATATTCAATACAAATACTCATAAGACGTATGGTTTAAAGTTGCTCGTACCGTTTAACATCAGTAGTGTCCCATGCAATGCTAAATATTTACTTCAACATAAAATCCAAGTGAATAAAACATTGCCTGGTGTAGGAGGTCAAGTATCTGGGGTCTTGTTCACGAGTGAGGGAAGAATGAGCAACAGGCGGATCGGTGCAGCGTCAGCAGTGTTGCGGTCGCTGTACCAGAGCGTTGTAGTGAAGAAGCAGCTGAGTCGAAAGGCAAAGCTCTCGATTTACGGTCAATCTACGTTCAAACCCTCACCTCGAGCAATGCCCAGGACACGATGGAGGGGCTATGTCTCTGGACTGGCCTGGGAACGCCTCGGAATTCTGCCGGAAGAACTGGAGGAGGTTTGTGTGGACAGGAAGTTTGGCCCTCCCTCCTCAGACTGCTGCCTCCATGACCATGATATTAGTCCACAAAAACAGCAGTGTCACAGAGGTTTGCTTAGTCCTTATGAACAGTGTTTTTTAGCACTGTACAGATGTTAGAGTTGTTTAGAAGGAGCCAATTGTATATTGTGTCAGTTAACCGGTCAAGAGCTTACACATTCAATTATGCCATTAGTCACAGTTAATCAGTTAATCAATTAACCATGAACATTCCTAATCTAGTGTAGTTCATGCCTCAACTGTAAATAAACACCAGCTTTACTGCTTTGTATATTTAACCCCATTAAAAAATGTTTTGCCGAAAATTAGATTCTGTTTTTCGGGAATTGATTCTGAGCTGTATCACAATCCCAAGAATCTGAGCAGAATGAATTGCCTAGCACACCGCTAATGATTCAGATAGAATTGAGATTTTAAGTGTTGTTTGGGTCACGTCCTCTGCCTCACAGTGTGGAGCCAGCCCTGAGCACGGACATGCACTCCACCATTATAAGAATCATTCCAGTGTTCTCCAGGCAGACCTCTTGGGGGGGATAAGGGCCTGTCAAAACATGGCTCTACTTATATTGTATTCTCAACAGCACTAAATCCGATTTTGACTGCATACAACTTGATTAGAAATGTTTCAGCACTTCATGGCACTTCAATATTTAGTGTGGGATTGGCCACATACAAGCATGCACGAACCGTATAGACTATGTTACAATGAAAGCAGTAATATTTGCTGAAGATAGGAGACTTGGGTTTTTATTTCGTAGTTGTATTAACAAAATGGACGTCCTAAACTTGGATCCTAAAATTTTACTGAGAACCATGGCTTGGGGTTGGGGAGTTTAACAATACGTCACCACTTTTGACACGAGGTTGTGCCAAATATTCACTGGAGTAGATAGTGATACTAACTAATGCTGCGGTGTATTTTTATTGCTCTACAAAAATGTCCAAATCAGTGTTAAACGACATAATCAAATCTGAACCTGCCGTATCTCAACATTAAACCAGATCTAATCCAGAACTAAAAAAAGGTCTAAAGCAGAATACAAATTAAATCAGGCTGAACACTGTAAGAAGTGACCATGTTAAACAAATGCTTAAATTAAGTCATACTTATCATTATTTGAGCATATTTTAACTGTTTTCAAACAAAATTTAGCAATAGAAAAGGAGCAAAGGGGATTGTTTCTTTCTGGAAATAAGTCAATAAATGCAACTGGAATTGAAACAAGAAAGACGCACTTGGTCCATTGGGAAATCCTATTTTCAGATTGTAAATCAAGATCACTATTACGTAGTTTAAACACTTATTGACACATTCAAAAATTTGCCGTAAGTTGAATAGGCCTGGTTTAGGCTCTGTTCACAAAACATTGGTTGGATGTTAAAAATAGCAAAATTATGTACTCATAGTTTCTTCCTGTTCAATTAGTATCTATGGTGTTTTTACTAATCTAAGCCAGACAGATTTCTCGCGATACTTGTGAATTCACAAACTGGAGGGAAATCCACCTGGCCTTCACTTTCTTGATTGGTTTGAAGTGCAAACCAATGGTTAACATCCCAATCACAATGCAGCAAGGAGGGCGAGGAGTAGGGGGCTGTTAGCAAAGACGCCACCATGTAGCCCTGAATCAAAACAAAGATGGCAGCTCCCGTGGATGTACGAGTTTCTGCTGCTATGACTCTGTTTTAGCAGAAAGAAGAGGAGTGAGTGTCCAAGTGTGTTCTCATTGGATAGGCCATTGCGATTCTTTGTTGAAAGGAGCAAATAAGATCACCCACACCCAATCAGCTGAAGCATTTCACTGAACATCCACCTTTTCCCAAACACTTTCATGAGTAAGTTCCAGATGGATACTGCACAAGAACTCAAATCGTAGTTCAACACAGATCCATCTTGCGTGAGCTAGCTTAGGTGTTCTCATAAATCTATTTAAAAATCTAGATGGGACATTGCTAGCTTAAAACTGTTGCAAATTGTCCATAGAGCCAATGTAAACAAACTATTTATCATCTATAGTTTCAGATCCAACTTTTTCCGTTCTAAAACCCTTCAGTTTATAATTAGCTCCGGTTACGCTACGGTGCCGCTCAAGCCGACTAATACGACGTGAACCGTTCCCTGTCGCGCAAACGTCAAGCGAAACTCACGACATCCGCCAACGAGCACAAAGCGGCGGCCATCTTTTGTCACCGAGGCTTTCAGTACGTCGCTCTAAAATGACTAAATACTTGAACGATCAGAAAGTGAACATTAAGCTGAGGTGGATGTCTCTGAAAACATGTTCAAAACTTCACAAATCATTAAAAACTTCACCAGAAGGTACTTGTATGTTTAGAAAGATACCCGTTTGTGTCTGAATGCTAATGCTAACAAAAAATGCTACGAAGTTAGCTGTTCCTTGCACAGAACCTATTCTTTCACATTTATCACACTTACATTTTTAATTAGGTCCACAAAGAGATATCTACTTGGCAAAAACATCATATTAAGCAACAACATGGTTCGAATCCCAAATAATATTCCCTTTGGACGATTTTTAGCACTTCCTTTGTGTGGTGTATGCTCTTTTCTTTCACAAACCAACTCTTTTTGTACTGGAAAGAAATGTCCTTTTTCTTATTGGCTATCGTTCATGGTTTATTATCGCATTTTATTCCACATTCATCCCACTAACCTCGCAATAATTCACTAATATTTCATGTTTAAGATGTGCTTTGCATAATTGGTGGTCGGTACGCCTTTTAACTCTCTCGTGAACGCTGGGTCTTGGCTTGAATTTAATCATCTTCTTCTTCCTTATCTTTCATAGACTCGAACTGCATAATGTAAGCCTTTTATGTAAATCCCATTACGTTGATATCATTTGTTTAATCAAATGAATAGATTGTGCGTGTTATCAAATGGCTTCATGTAGAAAGAACTGATTGAAATGAAACGACATGATACATTCTGCAGTGGTGTCTAACTGTAAGTCTTTGTGGGATTTTTTTCAGCCATCTTGATTGCAAACACAAATATATTTAGACATGTGGTATATGAACTCGGATGGTCCCTGTTGCCATGTTTGAATGAGTCTAAAAAGTGTTATTTTAATTAAGGTTTGGCTTGTTTTTGAAGTGTTACTGAACAGAAATGCACTTTCATTCATGAGCTAAAACCAGGACTCCGCCTACTCTCTCTAGGTTTAGTCCTGAGTGTGCCAAGCATGGATAGTTGTAGAATGTCTTTTAACTAGTGATGGGTGAAATGAACGACTCTTCGGCACACGCTTCGAGCTTTTCCTGGTGAGAGAGGAGTGAAGCCTGTACCGGAGGTTGTGTTGTTTTCAGGGAGTTACGTCATCATAGCGTAACGAAGCGCCGGTTGGCTGAAGTGGTTCGGAAAGTGGTTCATTTCGGCCGAGCTGTGTTGAAGCAAAGGATTGCGTCGTGATCAGCAGAGCCTGGCTCTGGGACACTTTATAGACCTGGGCTGGTTTTTGTTGTAAGGATGAATAGATTTGGGATTAATGCAACACAAGTGTTACTAAGCTCAACGCGCTGCGCGTCTGCTTAGAATGCGACAGGTTGAGAGTTAGAGCCCAGCTCAAGACAAATTTTTTTTGTACATTTGTGTCTGGATTTGGATGTTACTTTAGAAATGAAAAAAAAAAACAGATGAAATGCAAACATGTATACAGTTAAACTACTAATACAGTATTTTTGGTTAATTTTCAATAATCAGCTTTATTTGTTCATGACACGGTTTCATTTTACATGCATACATGTTTTTGACCACAAGAGAGCGCAGAAGAGCAAACGAACCACTTCTGCGAAGTGGTCATGTTTCGGTACACCTGGCTAATGGTTTGAGTATACAATGAAGCGCCAGTTGCCCATCACTACTTTTAACCTTTTCTAGCAAAGCCTACTGCACACTATAAGAGTTTTGGCTCGATTTTAGGCCTGATGTTTCCCTCTACAAATTCAGGAGGCGAGGCCAGAGTAAAGGTTTTCGTAACAGATTTTTTGTGGTTTCTCTCCTTACGTCACTGCAACTCTGTTACGATTATATTGTCAGAAGCATTATGATGAGGTTCACGAGCTGCATGAGTGCAAGGACCTTTTGTAATGAACCATCTGGTGCATCTGCCTTGTGACGGCGACTCTTAAAATGTCAAATAAAGAAGAAACATTGCCTCATCTTCTGTAAATAAATGAAACGCTTTGTGCTCGTAGTTTAAGTACGGGATTCTTTTTAACGAGCATTACAAACATAGTCTCCAACACACCTGCTCCTTAAATGATGTGTGAAGCAACTTTGCTAGACTATAGAGCAGGGCTGGGCCGTTAATCAAAAAATTAGCCATCAAATCGAATTGGTCAATTATTTGGTGGTTGGTTTTGAACTGAAAGATCGAAAACCAATCCTGGTCAGTGAAAAATGTGTAGTTTGGAACAAAAGTGAAACATGAGAATATTGATATGTGGTACTACAGATCTCCTGAGCGTGTGAGTTCAGGAGTGCGCTGTTGGCTTGCGCGATAACTCCAGCGAGCCAACAGTGGAGAAATCCTTCTGTCGCATACTTGCCAGTCATAGATTGCAGTTGTTTAGTTCGGACATATTCGGCTCATAGGCTGCACTTGTAATCTGTGTTTGTAGTTTGCACACATCGCACTTGCAGATTGACCGTGTAGTTCACGCTTGTAGCTGCAAGTTTGCAAAGACAGACAGACTTATTGTGGAAATTCACCAGCTGTTGTATAAATTGTACAGAGATATCAGTTTGGATTCTCTAGGACAAGTTTCAAACCTCTAAATTACTGCATTGTATTCTAATAAAAACTCTGGTGTTTAAATGGTTTAATGCAAAAACTGCCCGCTGTTACAAATTACACAGCTAAAAAAAACACAACTGCAATGGTCTGTGCTCCTGTCAGACCACTCCTGTCAGACAGACCTCTTCAGACCACGGCTCACATGCATTTGGAGACATTGCAGCTCATCTACATCCACACGGCCTGTTTCAATTTTATAGAAAATCACACGACGACAGCTAACGCGCTCCCTACACTCGAGAACCATATTATCCATTCTGGTGAGAGGTTTTACTGCTGCTGGTCTCCCTGGGACATGATTCCAAACTAGGGCTGGGTATTGCCTAAGAGATAGACGATATATTGGCCGGCCGATATATCGGCAGATATCAGCACATTTATATATCGGCCATCGGCCTCAATTTTGGTTTGAAGGCCGATTTTAAATTTTTTTTTATTTTTATTTAATTTCTTTTTAGCATTCAGTTTCACATTTGTAATGAAAGAAACTAAAACATTAATTATCGTAAAGAAAAAGTCAGTTTTCATCAGACACCACCTGGGCAGCCATAGCCAGAAGGACCTTACACACACTAGAGCGAGGGAGGAGCACTAAGCGCCTCAGCACCAAAGTTGAACGGAGAGAATAACAGGTAAGATTCTTTTCGTTCTCAATATACTTGTATATTCTGCATTAACGTTAGCGCAATAATTTCGAACTTTGCTTGCAAGTCCTCTGTAGAAGCCATCACCGGGTGTTTATTTACAAGAACACATGCACGTGCTTCCTTTCGTCGCTGTGCAGCACTCGGAAAACGACACACGTCATCAAAAGGGTGAAACAACATGCAGAATTGCATATCGGCCACTGAATCGCATCGCTGGTCAATCGCGTAAAAATCGGCATCGCCACCCAAAAACCCATATCGGTCGATCTCTAGTATTGCCAAAGAGCCTTCCATACGATACGTATCCTGATACAGAGTCACGCATACGATACGTATCCGAACACGTAAATTCCTGATATAAATTTCCTCAAAATGTCACATATCAAGTGTCAAATGCAGAGGATTGCTATTTTTCAAACTACTCTTTATCTTAGGAGACAAGCGTCTTACAAATATGTCATTGTTCAGCTCAAGTTTCAGCCTTAAAGCTGCAGTCCAGCGTTCATAAGTGTCAAATTATATGACATTTGTATGCCGATACGTATCCCGATACACCTTCCTGTAACGATTACGCTATTGCCAATGAGCTTGTCACGATATAATCCCCGTATCGATACATTGAGTACAGCCCTTAATTCCAACGCATGATGATGACAGAGATGTATGAATCAAAGACAAAGTGTCGATGTACAACAGAAAGTAAGATACATCCTGTCCGACTAGATTTTAGCTGAATCTACATACATCCTTTTTGACTGCATTCTAGACACGCACATGATCAATAAAGGAGAAAAAAAAAATAAAAGGAGAAATATTTTTTCACAGATCCCCCAACCCTATCCCCATGTGTGCTTACCTGAGCAATTTCTTACTAAACTACAACAGCTATAATGGGTTCACATCAGGGATGGAAAATCATTTGAAAACTTTGGAATCATTCGAAGTACAGCGATTCAAAAGTCACTGATTGTATAATACAAACAATAATACTAAATTAAGCCACGATGTTTGAAGAAACAAATCATGAATTGTGCAAGATCTGACTGAATGTGCATTATTATGTTGTGTTAACCATAAGGCGCCGATTTATATTTTTTTGCGTGGGTGCCCAAAATAATATGCACGCACGCGCATAATGTGCACGCGCGTCATTTGCACGTGTCTCTATTTTGCGCGTCATTTTTTTCTTTTCTACCTGCAACTAACGTCTGGCTCACGCTGCCGCATTCTTTTCCCAGTATACAGATCTAGTCAGTAGTAAAGCCCTGCAGAGCCCCGGGCCTGACCTGACTGTCAGCGCAGCTCTCACGTGCCCTACAGACGGAAGTGCAGTTCGTCAACTTCTTTACGTCTCGGTCTGAATGGCATTGCACCTTCTCCCATTTTCCTGCTTTGATTTCTGGCGCTGCTTTAAAGCACAGTTGTGAATTAAACCATGATCACACGGGGCAGGGGACAAAGCAGCAGCACAGCGGCTGACGTGGGGACCCCACAATTGCAGCTCCGCCCCAGTCTGCCTCTGAAAGTGACCATGAGTCAAATGACACGTCGAGAGAGGAGAGATGCTGTATGAGCGCTTTATTCAAAAACAACGGTTAGGCCATGCATGTCTGTACATAAATGTAAAGTTTGACTAATTCTACCTGAATAGAATTTCGGGAAAAAATAACAGGAATTGAAAATAATGTTTACGATCATTAAAGTAATAAAAAAAAATGTTAATGTTACCCAACACTAAACACGGCTTTGAACCTGCTCTAAATAACTTTTTTTTGCTCTTTTACTGTCAAAAGTGAATTTATTTCTTTCTCATATAGAACCAAAATCAGTCCTCTGATTGGCTGAGCTTGGCTGGTCCACTCCACTTTCACTTCCTGTCTGTAAAATTGTGTTCAAGCTAGAACTGCAGTCAAAAATGGATTAATGTAGATTCAGCTAAAATCTGTCGACAGATGTAACTCTTACTTTCTGTTGTACATCGAACACTTGTCTGAATTCATACATCTTCTGGTTTCATCATTCCACTGAATTAGGTGACTCCGTAGCATAAGACGAGAATCAAACATAACAGACGTTCACCCGCCCCCGCCCATCTACGACGGCGCAGTAGGCGTCGACTAGACAACCTCCACCAGCTCATCATCAAGGAACTCCTAAAACGCTTAAGAACACATTCTATTACAGACAGGAAAATTGAAAGTGGAGTGACCAGCCAAAGACTCAGCTCCAACAGAGGACTGATTTTGGTTTCTATATGAGAAAAATGACTTCACTTTTGACAAGTACCCAACGAGCAGCACAAAACAACGTTATTTAGAGCAGGTCAAAGCCGTGTTAGTGTTGGAACATTAACATTTTTTTTTATTACTTATATATACGTTAAAACATTATTTATCAATTCCTGATCTTATTTCCCCAGAAATTGCTATTCAGGTAGAAATTAGTCCAAACTTACATTTATTTTACAGACATGCATAGCCCGAACACGTCTGTTTTTGAATATAAGCGCTCATACAGCATCTCTCCTCTCTCAGCAGCGCTGTCATTTAGACTCATGGTCACTTTCAGAGGCAGACTGGGCGGAGCTGCATTGTGGGGTCCCACGTCAGCCGCTGTGCTGCTGCTTAGTCCCCGCCCGTGTGATCATGGTAATTCAACAACTGTGCTTTAAAGCAGCGCCACGAAATCACAGCAGGAAAAGTGGGAGAAGGTGCAATGCTATTCAGAACGAGACGTAAGAAGTGACGAACTGCACTGCTCTCGTTCTGTAGGGCCCCTGTTGCGACCATAGACCTCGATGACAGTCAGGTCAGGCCCGGGGCTCTGCAGGGCTTTACGTACTGACTAGATTCTGTATACTGGGAAAAGAATGCGGCAGCGTGAGCCCACGACAGTAGAAAAAGAACCAAAATGAACGCCGCAAATAAGAGACACGTGCAAATGACGCGCGTGCACATTATGCGGTGCGTGCATATTATTTGGGCACCCACGCAAAAAATATAAATCGGCGCCTATGGTTAACACAACATAAAATTGCACATTCAGTCAGATCTTGCACAAGTTCATGATTTGTTTCTTCAAACATCGTGGCTATTATAATATTATTGTTTGTATTATACAATCAGTGGCTTTTGACTCGATCGCTGCATACTTCGAATGATTTCCAAGTTTTTCAAATGATTTTTCCATCCCTGATGTGAACCCATTATAGCTTTGTAGTTTTTAGTAAGAAATTGCTCAGGTAAGCACACATGGGGATAGGGTTGGGTGATCTGTGAAAAAATATTTCTCCTTTTATTTTTTTTTTCTCCTTTATTGATCAATCTCAATTTTTGATTAGATTTTGTCAGTCTTTTCAAAAACAAATGAAAAAATTACATTCATGAACATGAACAAAACAAACTTTAAACAATATTAACTTTTGCTCCAAAACTACATATTTTTTTCAAAGATTGGTTTGGGATCTTTTGATTCAACCACCAAAAACTGGACTATCCGATTCAATCTCAATCTCTCGATTTTTCGATTATGGTCCAATCTAACCACACCAAACGTCTTTTTTTAGTACTATTGTGAGAACAGCAAACAAAAGCCAATAGAGCAGTAATTCTGCCCTATTGAGCGCACCTGAATATAAGCCGCACCCACTAGACTTCAGTAAGAAAAATGATAAAGTACATATACAGGCCGTACTTGTTAATAGTAAGTCTATGAGAATCTATCATTTTGCTGCATTGTCTTATAAGCTGCATAGTTCAACGCTCCTGAAAAAAGTAACGGCTTATAATCCAGAAATTACGGTACTTGTTTTAATGCACGTTATCCATAAAAGTCCAACATTTACCATTGTTTTAGCGACTGAACAGCTGCCTATTCACGTCTGCAAATTGTCCACATTCTGTTTGAGAGTATAGAAACCACACGACTGACAGCCAAGCCTCCCACTTGAGACCGTATTATCGTCCCGGTGAAGAGGTTTTTTACTGCCGCTGTTCTGTCCTGCTCCTCTGGTCTACCCCGGGACTCATTCTCACCGCTGATTGTGTGATCGGGACGGCACAGGGCAGGACAGGGAGAAGCTAGAGTGAGCCAGAGTGTGTCCCAGTCCTGTGCGGTTCTTTCCTCTTGGGGACAGCGGCAGAGATGAATGCAGTCTGCCGTGCTTCTATTTAAAGCAAACTCAAATGCACTGTCTTAACAATATTCAGCAGCTGTTTTGTGCACATGAAGACAGATTATGGTTCGAGGAGAAGGGGACATTTCAAAATGAGGTTTTAAGCCCAATGTGCTCCTCGACGGGAGGAGGGGCCAGAGTATGGTTTTTCGTAAGAGATTTTTGTCTTTTTGTCTGTGAGATTACTGCGATTCTGTTACGACTTTTTGTCAGGGCACATCATCATAAGATTCACGTGCTGCATGAGCGCGAGGGCCGTGACAACATCTGGTACATCTGCCTTGTTTATTGTTTATTGTTTTTTTTTAGGATCCCATTAGCTGCCAATTTATGGCCGCTAGTCTTCCTGGGGTCTCTAAAAAAAGCTTTGTTACATTCAAACAATACAGCACTATTTCATAATCTGTACAATACACAAAAGGCATGGATGCAAGAATAACACAGACAGCAGACACATAACAAAGCCGTAGCTGAATTCTGTTACTGACTGTCAGGCATGAAAGATATGAGTGCATTAACATCACACTGGTCCTGTTTGAACAGCCCTGGCAGCTCTGTTTTGAACCACCTGTAGTTTTTTGGGGCTCTTTTCGTGATGTGGATGACCATATGACAGGACAATACTCAAGATGACAAAGGATGAGAGACAGTACCACTTGTTTTACAACTGTTGGAGGTATGTATGCAAGAGACTTCCTTATCATGGATATGCCTGTCCCCATTTTTGTGACTATATTATCAATGTGTGCTGACCAGGACAAATGGGAATCTAAAGTAGCTCCTAATAATTGTGTTTGCTTCACCTGTTTCAGCTGAAGCCCGTCAACTGACAGGTTCAGCAAACTGTTTAGTTTAGATTTTTTACCAAACATAATTACTTGTGACTTAAAATGTAAAAAAAAAAAAAAGAAACATTATCTCAGGCAGTCAAAGTGCATATTCTTCTTTATATCATTTTTGGACAGGCGTGTGATTGAAAGTTTCGAAGCCGAGGCTTGTGAGCTGCATGTGGCTTTTGGTTGAACCAAGTGCGGCTCTTTGTCTGATTCAGAAACATTTGGCGCCTCCAGACGCTCTCTGTCTTTCTCTTCCTTCCTCGGGGAAGCGTGGCAATTGTCAGTTCAGTGTGACAGGCAGATTTAACTGACAGTTTCCTTACAGACAGTGATATTCGACTCCCCAGTGAGCTTTTATATCAACTCACATTTTGTGCCAAATCTGCCTTATATCCACTCAGAAAAAAGGTTCAAAATGTATGTATGTATGACAGATTATCACATTTGTCTAATTTTGATTTAGTTTGATGTGATAGTCCTTCTGGTAATTACAAAGTTAAGTTGCAAATTATGAAGAAATTGACCAATAAAAGTTGAAAATTATAGGAAGTAATTAGAGTTCTAAAACAGAACTTGTGCTATCAAAATGCAAAGACAATTTACACACAACTTTCTTGAGAGTTTAAGCAATCATTTAACACAATTTAAATGTTACAAAATATTATCATTTGTCAAATCATAGCATCTATGTCATTTGCATTTTGTTTTGGCAAAAAGACTATTTGCTATAAACTGAATCTTTCTGGACCTCGGTGCGTCTATATCTTACTTACAACCCTGGATAAGTATGGACAGTGGCCTCAAGAATCCTTGTGAAGGTCTTGGCCTCGTGTAGTCTTATCCTAAATATGTAATCTGGATTTTAAAGGCAAGCAAACAGAGGCATTTTAAAAACTATATGACCTGCTCTTACAATTCTGTTCACATGCAAAACAGCTTTTATCCGATAGCCTTTAGACAGCTGTAAGTACGTGCACATGCATCATTCATCAGCCACAAAGGACAGACCTGTGTTTCGAATGCGCTCAGATCTATTAAGTCCCATAAAGCTTGCCTGAATATAGCTGTTTTGTCTTAAGTTTTTCTCCAGTCTTTTGAAAACACACTCGACCTGTACGACTCCTCTGCGCCGGCACGTAGGCCGGACTTTTCCCCGCTCAGAAGGCTGTCATAACAACCTGGTGTTGTGTGAAGTTCTGCACGCCGGCTCGGGATGAAACTCTGCAGAGAATTTCCCTCAGGACTTCTCAGTGTTTGGGTTCAATAATAGAGTCAGTTCAATCTACATTCTCAGAGCGACGGAAATATAAAGTGCTTTTTTTACTGGCTGTTTAGATCGCAGGAATTTTACTTTGTCATTCTGAAAGCTTGATTTCAACAAAGTTAGGTCCAGACAATTGGTGATTTATTAACAATTCAATCGAGGTTTTAGTAAGTTTGGTCATAATGTCAATAATTGTGAATATAGTATCTTCTCTCTAACATACATACAATCAAAACACTACAACGACCCACACTTGTACCTTGTTGGGCCAAAATGTGTAGATTTTTTTTGGAGAACAATCTTTTCAACACAAATTGTATCCAATGACTCTTAATGCAAACCTCAACATCATGATGAATTTTGAATTGTGAGTACATTTCCTGACACTCTGCTTTTCTGATGAAATCGTCATATCGAGATTTACATGTTGTCTCTTTAGTGCAGCTGTTTGTTCAAATCTAGGCAGATTTATCCCCTGGATTTGACCAATCACAGTGACACGTGAACGCTCTGAAGAAGTAAATCATATTGACTTCAAGACAACAAGAAAATACACAGTCTTTATGAAGGGTTGTAAAAATTTTATTGTAACTTGATTGAAATTTGCTGCTTTCACTTTCAAAAGTGCGAGTGGCGGCACGCAAGTGCAGCAGTCCGGGGGCTCACTCCAAACATAATTTCGTTGTACTCTGTGACAATCACAATAAATCTTTCTGTTCTGTTCTGTTCATCACCCCTTTGCGTGCCAAATTTCACCTATTGGAGAGCAAAGTTTGGCTCCCGGGCCCCACTTGGAAAACCAGTGGTTTAGAGCATGCCTTGCGAATCAATAAATATTAGATCTTTCTGCATTAGGTCAAGACTCCTTCTTGACTTGATGTCTTACCTTAAGTGGTCATACCTGCCTGTCAAAGCCTGATCCCGTCTGAGCTCAGAGGCTAGGCAGTTAGGGCTTGGTCAGTACTTGGAAGGAAGACTGCAGGAACCCCTCATTGTGTCAGTGGGCAAAACACTTAACCCACATTGTCTCAGTGTCTGGATGAGTAGAAGTGATTGTAAGGGCCCAGACACACAGCAAGCGACAAAAATGACGTGCGTGAACAAGCGAAACTACAGCCGTGCGTCCACGCGTGGGTGGCCACACCGCCAATCGCAGCAGATGCCCCGTGCGCGCCTGTGGTACGTCAACGCGAGCCACTCACCCTGTGTTTCTCTATGAGAAAGCTGCTCAAGTTTGTCTGTCTGTGTTTCTGTTCATGTATCCCGTCTATAGTGAAAATAACCTCATGAATAGGCTTCTATTTCCCCTCTGGACTGGCTGATCACCGCAAACGCGAGGTTTTCAATAGTAAATATGAAAACTCAAGCAGGCAGTCCTATTGAAGCAGGGCTCCGTCACACAACCCAGGTCTGTCCCAGGACGTGTGGTGCTGATGGCAAGTACACACATACAACAGTAGAAACCTGATTTCTCTGTATTCTCTGTATTCTACGCTTCTACGCAGCTACGCCAGCGTCAAGCGACAAAAAAAATAGGTTGGATTCTTTCGCTCCCGATTCTCACGCGCCCAACGCTCGCACGACGTCACGCTCGCTACACGCGTCAAGCGCCGGGTGTGTGGCCGGTCTCATTAACTTTGCATGTTTTCTAAACGATACGCGTGCATCGTTGGGCTATTTTTAACGCGCGTAGGGCTTGCGTAGCGCGAAATACGCTTGCAGTGTGTCCCTGGGGTAAAGCGCTTTGAGTGCCTTAAAAGGTAGAAAAGAGCTATATAAAATTGACCATTTACCATTTGACTTCCGGTGGCTTGATGCAACAATTAAAAATAATGATTCAAATAATATTGCATTGAATTTATATAGCGCTTTTTATAACACCCAAAGACGCTTCACATTTAGCAATATTTATTCAGTCCATGCTCAGTAGTTGCAAGCTAATATAGTAGCCACAGCTGCTCTGGAGCAGACTGACAGAAGCGACTCTACACCATAGTCCTCCTCTCTGACCACCAACCATCAGATCCATACTAGGCAATGTGGGTGAAGTGTTGTGCTTAAGGACACAACCTTTATTGTTCCTCCCACTGTAGCACCTGAGATTCCAGCTCCAATCCAAGTACTAATCAAGTTCTAACTTGCTTAGTTTCTGAGATTTTACCAGATCGGGCTTTGACAAGTGGCCTCCAAAGAAAAACCTTTTGAAAATCACATAATTTTGTTAATATTTAATAAAAAGTTAATTTTTCACCTGCTAAACATTGAGTACAATTTTAAAGACATGGACTACATTATGATACAATATTATTAACATAGGCCAATATTTAGCACCTGTTCATAACTTGTTTCTGTCATATTTAACCTTAAACCTACGACTATATTTATGTGGTGGGTACAACCTGTACTCTACCACCTACAAGTTACGCGTGAGAAAAGGTAGAACATTTTTGCAGAAATAGGCGAACAGTAAACAGGAGGGTGAACCTGCAATACAAAAACAGTGAAAGATACACTGACTATCAAACGTTATGCACAAGGACACTGCAACGTCGGTGCTTCTTCAAGCCACAAGAAAAAAACTTAAATGCATATCTTAGCCAAAGAAAACTCTATTCAATTCACTTCTTCAAACTTCCGCGACCTGTCAGAAGTTTCAGAACAACCTATTATTACAAGTCAAATGAATAGCGTGAATTGGTACAAAGGTAAGTATTAAACTTTCAAAGTTTAAAAAAAAAAAAAAAAAAAAAAGCTCTGCCAAAACTGCTCAGGAAAAAAGTACAAGATAATGGCATTAAAAAAATGTAGTGGTCGTACAGAATTAAACCCATGGAGCTGGTTTAGGATGAGCACGACCAGCTTAAACCCATGGATCTGATTTGGGATGAACAGGACAGACTTAAACCCATTAGGCTGGTTTAAGATGAAGTGAACAGACTTAAATTCAAGTAGCTGGTTTGGAGTGAACTGAACAGACTTAAACCCACAGATCTGGTGTGGAATGTACTATACAGACTTGAGCACATGGAGCTTGTTTGGGATGAACTGGGCAGACTTACCCCCATGAAGCTGGCTTGAGATGAATTGAACATACCTAAACTCATTAAAATGTTTGGGGTGAACTGGAAGACTTAAACTCACAGATCTGATTTGGGATAAACCCGACAGACTTAAAACCATACAGCTGCTTTGGTATGAGCTAGACAGACCTAAAGCCATGGATCTGGTTTGGGATGAACTGGACAGACTTAAACCTATGGATCTGGTTGGGGTGAACCCGCCAGACTTAAAGCAATGGAGCTGACCTAGGGTGAACTGGACAGACTTATAAGCCAATGGAGCTTGTTTGGGATGAACTGGACAAACTTAAACCCACAGGCTTCGTTTAGAATGAACTGGACAGACTTAAACATGTAAAGATGGTTTGGGATGAACTGGACAGACTTAAGTCTGCCTATCTGGTTTGGGATGAGATGGACAAACTTAAGCCCACCGAGCTGGCTTGAGACGAAGTGGCCAACTTAAACCCATTTGGCTGATTTGGAATGTACCAGACAGAGTTAAACCTGTAGACCTGGTTTGGGATGAACTGGACAGACTTAAACCCATAGAGCGAGCTAATTTATTGAGTAAGGTCTACACATTAACTTTTTTTTTTTTCAAATCTAGTTGGTTGTGGCTCATATTCAGATGCGTGCAAATGTGAAAATCACAGTAATCTAAAATTGATTGACAGGAAACCGGGATTATGTGTTTGTACTTGAATCTCCAAACTTTGAAGAAGACTTTTTGAATTTTGACGCTGTTTTTCCACATAATTTGTCTTTATGAAGGTGATTTCTTTTGTTGACTAATTTCTTTTGTTACCACAAACTACTAATTGTTTTCTTTGTTTCACTATTGCTTGTCGTCTAGCACACAGTTTACTTTGCCATTCCTCTTTTCTCATGCTAGCCGATCTTATTTCCCTTTCTAAAACCACCTCATTTCTTTTCTTTTTTTTTTTTTTTTTTTTTTGCATCACACAAATTTAGATCTCTCAAGACCCCAACCCAATTTGTGCCTCTGTAATGAAAAGTGAAATGCAAAACCTCTCATGAACCGGAGCTTTCATGTTTGTGACAGAGGAATCTATTAAGAAGCGGCCTCCTGTCGTTGCTTGTTATTCGCGGAGTACGCACTTGAACTACCGCCTGGTTTCTGCTCCTTTCTCATGCCTAATACATGGATGCTACATATTCCAGTTGACGGAATAATTCATAATATATCCAGTATTTTCCGCATGCTGAACTCATTCTAATGGATTCCAAGACGGCGGTAGAAGCTGAAATTTACACCGCCGTAAGCGAAATCCATCCGTTCTGAACCTAAAGAAATCGCAAAAGTCATCGGAAGTCCTTGAATCGACAAATCTTTTCATCCGTCTTCGAAAGGTTGATGAGAAATCTTCGAAAAGAGTCTACAGTCACGCGTAGCTAAAACCGGCTTTCTTTTTCTACATATCCTTAACGTAGACATTCAGAAATCTGCTAAGCCCAAGAGAGATGTGAAGTGAAGTTGCCTAATTGAGCTGGGGATTTGAATACAACGGAAAGATTATGAATGGTAATTTGATAAATGATTGGGTTACATGCTGCTAATTTTAATGAAGCATAAAACTCAGGGTTATTTCATTGTGGCGGAGTTGTTTGAGTCACGATTCACGAGGGAAATGACGAAAATGTCGAGCGAAAATAAGCTTTTTCAAACTATAATTGCAAGTCATCAGGTCAAAAACTGAGTGCTTTTTTATGAGTATTTAAACAATGGTGCTGTAGCAAAGGAGTATCTTTTCATTTTGTGTTTTGCCTTGGATATGAAGCAAGCCAACTAGCCTGCTCTAAATGAGGAGCGTAGCCCTTGGATTAGATATGTGGTTCTCAACTTGTTTCAGTCACAAACCCTGAATGATAACAATAGAGCTCATGCAGCCTCGTGACTAAATTCGCTGTGGACGGCAGTGATGCTACTATTTAATCTATTAGAAAGAATCTTCAAATTTAGCTTCCGTGGTTTATCCTTGGCATTAAATTAGGAAATAAATGACAGTACATTTAACATGCTGCGTTCAGATCGGGCATCGGATGCAGAATGTTTTCAAAGCTTACGCCCTAACAGGCGCCCTAAATCCCCCAACGAACATTGGGGCATCGGGGGTCGAAGACACTTTTAATGCCCAGACACGCTTCTTTGCATTCCAGATTTTTTGCAAAAAGTTTTCCTTTGCATGTAGGCAAATCACATTGCGAGAGAGAAGAAGGGAGAGAGATAGAGGCTTGCTACCTTAATACAATGTAGCTTACTTGATAGCACAACTTTCTCTTCCTCCAGACAGTTCTTGTCTCGGTCCTCCTCCATTGCATTTTAATGGATTGATGTGAGCGCATTGTCATTCTTGTTTATGTCCCGTATCATTGTGTCGCCAGATTTCAGAGCAGCGAACAACCAAGCCTTTGAAAAAACAAGCGACTTTTCGTTAATAAAAGCTATTGAAAAACTTTTGTAAACAGGCCTTCTTTGACCTTGATGTGAGAGGAGAACAGCGTCACTATGTCACAGGAGAGTAGTGTCTGATTGGTGGACGCTTGAAAGTTCAGCAGTGCCCAACTCGTGCGTCGTTGCCTGATGAGGCGGCCAAAGCGTCCACCACTAGTTTGAGCATCCACGCCGCAAATTCACTGGATGACTCAAGACGCAAGTTTACATTGACTTAAATGTTGATGATGTTTGAGTGAAATATATTTGACTCTAAAGCCAAATGTAATGATATATAATGATTTGAAACACATTTGCTTTTGTTTTCTTCTCACAGTACTGTCCTATTTAATAAACTAATCAAACATAGAATCACCAAAACACAATCTGAACAAGTGTTGACATATTCTAAGACGATAGGTAAGTTATTAACCAGATTAAAATACAAATCTAAACATCTGCAGCTTAATTAATGTAAGTCTTGACTCACTTTTTTTGTCAAAACGGCGCCTGTCAGCTGCCGAAACGCCCTGGTTTTCTTCTGTCCTCGATCATGTGTGCAAAAGTAATACATTTTCTATAAAACTCTGATAAAGTTCGATCATCTCAGCTTCCACTGTTGAATTCGATGGAAGTGTCACTGCTGCCATGGGGATACTTGATGCATGCTGGGATTGACGTCAGCTGCAGGAGCTCTATAGGTAGATGTGACTAAAGGTGTAAAGATTCAAGATTCTCATTATTCGGCTCATTGTCAAAAAATCGGACTAATAAATGTAATATGTAATTAATTTGACTGCACAAAGATCTTATTCAGTATTATAGACTGACTTGAGATTAGATTTAGAAGACTATTTAGAATCTCTGCTTGGTCAGTGAACATGACTATGCTATGTACGTATTCTTTTTTGATGTACTTGTTGCAAACATTTTCTTGCTGTTGACCACCATCTCTGCCCCCACACGTTTCTCCAATCCCCCAGTGTGTATGTGCAGCACGTCCTCCTATAGCTCGTCTCTCACAAACACAGTTTACAAAAGGGAGAAATCATTTCTGACCCCACATGGTGCACGTTATCAAAGCAGCAGGACATGTGCACCTAAGCAAGTGATGGTGCAGCTAGGCCAGGGATATTCAACTTTATTTTCTGAAGGACAGATTTTTCAGCAGGCCATTTCAGCTTTTGACAAAATTTGGGTGTTGTGCAAGGTTTTTTAGTAATGTTAAAACAGAATAAGCCAGCCTAGTTAGATTTTATTGTGCTATAGAATTTACAAACCAGAAGTAGATAAGGACTAGACCAGAAGCCAGCCAGTGCCAAATCAAGTCTAAAGCAGAGTTACAACAATAAGAAGGAACAAAGTCAGATCTGGAAACCAGAATTAACTTGAAACAAGAAAATGTATTATTATTGCAATATTGGAAAGATCAGTCTTTGGGGGCAGATTTGGCTCCTGGCCTTAAGTTGAATAGGCCTGAGCTAGGCTATATGACAATTTTAACCCTTAAAGCGCCAAAGTAGAAATTCTGCTCCAAGTTAAGCTCAGTTGACGCAACGCCAAGGACTGTGAGTGTCTGCGTGGAGTAATATTTGCAAACTTGCCCCTCAAACGCCGCCAGCGTGGACCAGGTTTTTCCGCGTTGGCATCAGAGAATAATCTGTAACTACGTAGATGGTCAGCGGCGAAAAACCAACGGCATTGGTAGTTCTCTACTGACTTCTACAAGCAGCTGCTTGAAACGCACAAAAACTTTATATTCTGCCAGCGCCCGCCTGCTCCAGTCCACGCGTCTCATTTACGTGCAGACTTCATCCAGCTTTAGACCCCAGGTTCTCTGTTTCTGATCTGGTTTCACGTAGGAAAAGGCCTGTGCCGGTTATTGACGAAAAATGAATATCTTGACTATTTTTTCCCATATCTCGATCGATAACAATATTTACATGATAATATCTCAATCCAACAATAATGTGTAAAGCATGTTTAGGTTTAATAGGTGCGTTCATGGTGGTCAGAAGCCAGTTTTTGCCATGAAATCTTTTCACATTTTCAATCTGATCCTTTCTATTAGACTAGATTGAACTCATTCACTTTTTGCATTGCAAAAAACTGAATGTAAACAAGATTCATTTGTGCTGCTAAACACATTATTGGCTTGGAAAATGTTGTGATGTGATTCATGTTTATTTGTTTCTTTTTGTGGTATTTTTTCTATAAACATTTGACTCTATATTACATTTTTTTATATCTTGAAGTCAATATTTACAATATTATCTAAAAATTCCACCCTCAACGCTTTAGCTGTTGTGCAGAATAATCTAAATATTAGTTTGGATTCTCCAGAGCAAAGTTTCAAAATGTATTGGATTTGCATGAGAATCCAGTTTTGATTCACAGTTTCTCTATTGAACTATTTGCTAACTAATGCCAACAAGTGACAGTTTAGCTTGAAGTACCAATTGTACAAAGTTTAGCATAAGTTTAGCCATTGACAGTGCACCAATCCACACACAATGGTAAGCTCACCGTACGTCGATCAGTAAAAACAAACTGGATTTTTATTTTCCTTTTCAACCGACCATTCTGGAGTGACCGTGCTCTGGTTACACCTCTGGCCGGCGGCTGAAAGCTTCAACAGTCTGTTATTACGTGGCAAAAACAAAACAAGAACACAGAGATAAGAGTGTTCGCTTTGCAACACTTCACGAGGAGAGACCGGGGCACTCAGCGTGACTCCATACCGTTTGGCCCCGTTCGGTCAGAGAGGAGAGAACAGAACAAAAAGCCCCAGACCTCATGTGAGAAACAACGCAGCAGTGAGATGAGCCAACTCTCAGACCGGCACAGTTTTCAGAATTTTAAACGTTTCAAAAAAGAACAGGCAATGGAGTTCAACAGTGACCACCCACTTCCTGGTTCAACAAGCTTCGGCTACCATGTTAAATCCCATAGCGATTAAAATAAAAAATTTAAATTCTAAAAGTTGGAAAATGTCCTCGGGGTTAATCAGCTCTGTGGTGAGCAGGAGCATAAGATCTATATTTTTGTTTAAAATCCATTCTGCAGCTTTGAAGTTATTAAGACATTTTGCAGAATTTTAAGTTATAGATTTTTAGACTGAAAACACCGAGCTGTGGATCTGAGTTGGCACATATAGCTAAACTCTTAATATTTAAATATTTTGAAAAGCACTTTACAATGGGCCACAGCAGACAGAGCGTTAGGTCTGGGGTTGAGGCTTTGCAGATCACGTAGAATTTGCTCAGCCGCAGCGCGTCTGGTTCTGGACTTGGTTTAGTCCGGGACTTGCCCACAGACAAGCACTCATTCCCGGTAAAAGCATCTGTTTTAAGAGGGCACAGTACCATGACATCATGTTGGCTCTTTACTGGACTGAGTGACCCAGACGAATGTTTGGGGCATGGACTGTGTCCTGCTCACAAGTAACATGTGGAGCTCGCTGTCAGGGATTACGTCTGTGGGCCTAGAGATGTGCTTTTTAGACTCAAAACAACCAAGCTGGTCTGAGTTACCACATAGCTGATAGCCCACAATATGTCTTTAAATTCTTAGTGGCGGTAGAAGATAAAACTTTACAGACCGGGACTTGGGCTCTCTGTCCGAGACTTGGACTGGGTTTGGTCTGGACTTTGATAGGGTCTTAGGCCTGGATTTGGACCCAACCAGGAGTCTCCAATAAAATTTCACTTGGTCCAGTTGGGGGAGAATTTTTCGAATGCCAAAAATGTTCGTAAGAAGCCCTTAAGAACAAATTTATTCATAAGAGCTTGTTAAATGAATGAGACCCTGTGCTAGCTTCCAAATCCCTTCTGGTTGTTTTCATGTTTGCAGTACTTTCAGCAGATATGTTGATTCAACATTATAGTTGATTTTTACTAAGCCACTCCTGTCTGTGTAAAGTTCCTCACACAACACGTCGAAAGTGACCTCAAAATCTGACAACATGTGTGACAGAGCGATTCTTCAGGCGTCTATGTGAGCTGATTTACCTGTTCTTCCTTTTGGTCTGCTCTGCTCCCGTTCCTCAGGGGAGACGAGCCAAAAACAGCAGTACTCCCAGTATTTTTAGTCTGAATTCATTTGTTTAAATTAGTTATTTCTGTTGTGTGTTTCAATGCAGGCTGGCTCTGAATCAGGAACAACAAACAAACAAGTCGGTGAAAGGAATACAGTGTCTGATTCGTTTTGATGCTACAGACTTTTTATAACAGTATTACTAGCCTTTTTTATCAGTATTGTGATCACTGCTCGTAAAGGGTAATCTGTTCGTCAGTTGAAATGATTTCGGATGAGATCGAAACGTCTTGATTTCGGAAACACTGTCCAGATGACTACTTTGAAGACTTCTACTATGGATCACTCCTGGATGAATGAGGACTACACCGTTAGTTCTGAGTCATCCAATGTTCATATCATTAAACACTGTAAGACAGCAGCTAGACTTCAGGGTCATTTGGTTTCAGCAGGAGGTATATCTTACAGTAATGAAGAAGTAAGGAATGGCTGTAGGTTGTATAGCAGGGCACTTTGAACATGAGGTGATCTATTTCACCCTCGAGCTAATGTCGCTAATGGTGTTAGCGTGAAGAGATTATTTGTGTTGGCTGTTATGAGCTTCATAACCAGAGCCCACTGATGTGCTCTCTTTTAGTGAACCTACATTTCTGCACAACATGACTGTGTAACAAAGCAAGAAGTTTTTGTTTGCTGTACAACTGTTTTTGTTACTTGCTTTAGTCAGACAAAAAATGCAGGCTTTATGTGTGTGTTTTTTGTTGTTGTTAAAAAATGAATTCACTCTTTAGAAAGACTCCCTAAATGAGTTTGTGTTTATTACTTTAACAACTGTCTGTTATGTAGGAATAAAAAAAAAAGATCTGATGTGTGTGCCATGAAACGTACCTGAATCTTGATCTGTGCGTGAAAAGGTGTCCGGTTACGCGCTCCATGAAAGCACAGTGCGGGGCTCTGGTCTGGACTGGGCCAACGGTTCCACTCGCTCTTCCTCGTGCCCACGCACGGTTGTTACTGCTGTAAAGTTGGCAGCCTCTGGTCTGAAACGTCCAGCGGCCCGACTATGGCCTACGACAGGGCTATTCAACTTAATATTTCCTAGGGCCAGATTTTTCGGAGAGCCATGGCACCAGGGCAAATAATTGCATAACAGTGAAATTTGCCAAAATTTAGGTTTGTACACAATATCCAATGTACAACATTTGTTTCAGTAATGTTAACTACTGTAACAGCCTCTGTTACATTTGTATTGCCCTACAAAACCAGCACTGAGTCAACAATAAACAAGGACTAGACCAGTACTAGCCAAGTCTGAATCAAGTCTAACTAATTTTAGACCAAAACCAGGTCATATCCAAAGCAGAGTTACACCAAAACTAAATCAGATGCAAGATAAACCCAGAAAAAATCCTGAAACAAGAAAATATGTATATTTTCATTATTAGGAAGAATGGGTTGAGGGCCAGATCAAATCTCTGGAGGGCCAATTTTGCACCCGGGCATTGAATTGAATAGGCCTGGCCTACAGGCTAACGTAGCACCGCGTTTTCTTGGTTTTATCTCATCTGTCGGAGAAAGAGCTGCATTCAGATATTGTCCTATGTTCACTCTCACATCAGATTATCTTTTTTATTAAACTTCATATAAAAGAAAAGACACATTTTTAGACGAAGCTGTTAAAGCCTGTCCTGTGAACGTTTTTTTTTTCGAGGCGATACAGTTACCATTTGCCTGTAATCTTAATGCACTGCTCACTTGTCACAGACGTGAACACATCTCAGGTTCACTGAATGAAATGGCGCCTCACATCTGGATCATACCTCCTAAACTGACAGCTTATAGCACTTGGAGAGAGTGGCCAATACAAGAAAAACTAAGGCCAGCGTTGGACGGGAAAATACAGTCTGAAGATCTGAAGATGCATTAAATAGTCAGACAATCACAGAATGCTACAACACAGTTCAGTTTTTTTTTGTATCACAATGTTGGCCAGCCCTATTGGTTATTTGAACTTTATTTACAAAGTTTTACTAAACAGCCCGCGCCAAGATTAGAAAATACTCCTTTGTTTTTGTCTGTCCTCTCCAAACGTGCTCTGCTTCTCTTCATTACTTACACTTCTTGGTTTTAAAGTAGCCTGTCTCTCTTTCTACTATCTGTCACTTGCACATTTCCACTTTTTTTTTTTTTTTGGTGCCGGAAAACTTTTGCACATTTGTTTCACCTTGTTGAAACGCAGGTAATAAGCGGATATTTGCTTTGAGACCGGATCAGACCGTAATCCCGTCTGTGATCCCATACCTCCAGTTAAACGTACAAATAGCTTTCATCCAGTTTTGCCGTAATCTACCCTCAAGCTTTGTTATTTTATGTATTAAGCCGTCTGCAAGCTGTTGTCTGTTGTTGGTGCTGAAATGAGAACTGTACTTTTATGTGATCAAAAAGAATCTGGACATCTATAATGCTTTCGTGTCTCGACTGCAAGTGTTTAAAAACTCATATGCATAAATGATTGTATGCATTTGTACATATCAATACATGAATACATTTTTTAGAAAAGGAGCAACAGCCAGTAAATAACGTTCATTAACATTATGGTTGTGTTTATTTATTCTAAAGTTGTTAAAGAGTAAGTTAGAAAAAAATAATAGCTGAAATTGTTCTGGGAAAAAAAGTATGGTAGTCAGAACATGCCAGTTTCTCAGGTTTGGTATCAATTTCACAATCTTTACAATAGAAAATGTAATCAAAGGACACCCAATCCACTCTGTATTTGTAATATTGTCTAAATAAAAGATAACTGATTAATTCTCTTTGCAAATGCAACACAAAAGTTGGTTTGACACACAATTCTGTGATCAGTAGTTGGTAACGCATTAGAGAAGTCATTAGAGTTAGTTTTGCGTTCCCAGGTGTGCAGCCACATCTCCTCTCACACAAAGTCTTCCTCTGCCTCCATGGAGCCTTGCTTGATGGCATGCGATGCCTCTTCAGCACGTCCCTTTGCGTGCACTCACGCGTGTATATCTCATACACTTTCCTATTTCTTTGATCACACTTTCTGTTCTCCTCTCCTCGTTCCCTTTGTCACGCTCTCCCTACATGGCGCGGTAATGTCTTAACTTCCAAAATCAAGCTACAGATTACTTGATGGTGCGAATGCTTTTATCACACTTGTGGTCAATTTGTTAATATAGCGTTTAATGTAATTGAAAGCAGTATATTTAGTCATAATTAATGGTAATGGCGGGGGTGCACGGTAGCAGAGTGGTTAGAGCTCTGGCTTCCCACTAAGGAGGTCGTGGGTTCGACTCCCGGGTCGGACCGTATCAACATCTCATGATCTCTCTGGGTGAAGTTTGCATGTTCTCTCCGTGTCACCGTGGGTTTTCTTTGGGTACTCCGGTTTCCTCCCACCTCCAAAAAACATGTATGTTTAGGCTCATTGGGCATCACTGTAAATTTCCCTTAGTGAGTGAATGAGAGAGTGAATGGTTGTCTGTCTAACCCTGCGGCAAGTTGGCCACTGTCCAGGGTGTTCCCCGCTCAAAGCCCAAAGTCACTGGGATAGGCTCCAGTCACCCGCGACCCCTAACGGGATTAAACGGTAGAAAATGAATGAGTGAATAATCTAAATGGCACGGGTGTTAGTTTTTCATGAATGTTACACAGTAACATAGGGCACTAAAGTGGTAACTTATCAAGTTCATTTTAAAGTAACTATACCCAACACTGGACTCACAACCGCCAACTTTAACAGTCTCTCCAGATGCTTGTCAAGAGTTTATCCAGCCCGATCTCACAAGAAAGCGTACATATACCACGACATAACGCAACATGTAAATTACGTATGATTAGCACGAGTTTACGGCTCTTTTGCGTAATTATAGTACGCGTCACAGTCCCCGTTCATTTCAATGGTGGTTGTTAAGATGTGTTCTTATTTATGAAAATTAACAAAATCCTACATCTAATCTTAACCTACCCCAAGCCCCAACCCTAATGTTAACCATTTTAGTAACTTTTTGCCTGAACTTAACCGTTTCACCTGAAGAAAACATCTCCACGTGGCTTCAACCAAAACTCGTGGCATTTTTACGCTTTTTCATATCGTGCTATATGTACGGCGTAACATAAGTACGCAAAACAGGACTGATATCGTGCTAAAAATACGCCATTTTTGTGTCGTGCTATATGTACGCCTTCTTGCGAGACTGTGTTGGTTTATCAGACTCATATCCGGCAGAGCAGGTATAAACCCAGGAACTTTAGTTTGCTATTATAGAAGAAACTATGTCACTTTTCAACAATTAGGCTCGGGATCGTGACATCATACAGCTGTAGAATGTTCAGTTGGTCTAATGTTAAACCAATGGAGATTTTAAATAGCTAAATACCGAAAATAGCGTTTATGAAATCACATTTTGACACTATATAGTGATAGATAAACTTACCAGTACTGACCCAGCAGTTTATTGGGCTGCTCCATGGCTGTTTTGTTTACCTTTTTTAATTGTTTTGTCTAATGTGTTCCTATGGAAGTTTTGCTAAACTGTCAACAAACATGGCGGATTTGCCAATATTTCCATGGTAACCACAGACGCTTCCCGAGCCTAATAGATGTTTATGTAAAAAGAAACCACATTATAGTTAGGGATGCCTCGACCCGATATGGATTGGATCTCAGCTGGTATCTGGTAGTCTGGTTCAGATGTAGCAAGAGATACTGATACAGATACTACACTTCCCAGAATAAAGAAGTTAGATACATAACACTATGAGTCACTGAATGAGTTTTGTGAAAAAAAAAAAATAACTGTCTGGTTTTGGCAGATACTTAAAGCCCGATTATCCAAATGAATATTCTAATAGTTTCACATTTTGCAAGCTCAAGCCCAAAAACTTGAATCTAAAATGTTTATTTATCAGCGCGGCGGCAAACTATTGTGATTGCGCTCACTTAATTAACACAAAAAGCTTCGGAAGACACAAAAACAGCACTTTAGCACTTTAGCAATCGAAACATCTTCATTAGACGCTTTATTATTCTCAACAGCATTCTCTTGTTATTGAATCGTCTTTGTTTTTTTTCCGCCAAATGGTTCATAATAAAACACTCAGCTGAAAAATAAATGTGTGTGTGTGTGAAAGGGAACGACGATACGGCTTTTTTTCCCATTTGGATTTGATTATACATGAAAGAATCGGACTCTCGTGAAAGAAAATCAAACCGACTTCAAGAGTTTGTACACACGAGCATGCATAATGAACGAAGACACATGAAACGGGCCGCAGATGTGTTTTCTCATTAAACGCAAATTGTATTTTCTCCACACCGCGTAGAACAATCTGTCAGGCTAATTATGGGCCGACCGGTTCCCGCGGCGATGGACCCCGGAATGCCCGTGATGATTAATGATCCAGTCTTTTTTGTTGTTTTTAATTACTAAGCGCGGGCATTAGCGTGGTTAGTTAATTAGCACATCGTAGATTTAGGTAATTGACATATATTCTTTTGACCCTGGTTAAAAGATTATTACTGCAGCCTCTCTGAATTGAGTTCTACGCATTACTAGTCCGCAAAGAAAAAAAAAGGGAACGTCATGGCAACATTTGAACCTGATTGGTCGCATTGTCTAAACAAGGAAGAAATGTGTTTTTGTTAAAGGGACTATACCTGATTTTTGCTTCCTTAAAAATATAAACAAACAGAATTAATAAACTATAATATTCTTACTTCGGTTTACATGTTTTGCTTCACTTACCGAATGCATCGGGAGCTTTTGAATTTTTCATCGCGATGTGTTTTAGCTTTTTGTCACAGATGTTAGGAGCAAGACTTGACTGTGTGCTAACAGCTGTTAGCCTCAATGCTAACAACAACAACAGACAAATTTAAAGTTTATTAGACGGAGACAGAACATTGAGAAGTCATTTGTGTTTGAAGGAAACAGATTTAATTGTAAAAAAAAAAAAAACTGAACCACTATGGTGCGCTGTGATTGGTCCAGCTCACTGTGGCTATCTTTAACCGTATAGGTCACTCAGAAAATTATGATATCGCAAGAATCCATCTGGTAGAGGCAGGTTACAGAGCTGCACAATGAATTAAAATGTGATCAAAATGACAGTTAGTAAAAGTACCATCATTTCCTTTGTAAAGTACAAGACATCTTGTGATTTTCTGATTGAAGTCTGTTAATCCTATTTACATTATTCTGCCCCGCCCACTTTTCTTGGCAGCACACTTTTGGTTTAGCTGTAGGCAGCTTAAGTTACATTACCCACAATCAAACAATGTATTAATCACATCCAGTGCATATAGAGGGAGTTTTGTTTATCAATACAGGCGAGGTACGCACAGAAAGAGCTGCTGCTCATTGACCAAGCTGGAGAAACAACTCAAGCTAACTGTCAGCTAACTACAGAGTTTATCACTGTACGAAACTGCTGCTAATTCAACATTTGTGAATGAAATTCGGCCCTACAACCCTTAAAAGCTTCAGGAGACAGACATCTGTCAGACCGGTTCATACCTGATCCAAACAACTGCTCTCGTCCTGTTTTGTTGTTTTAATCAAAGAAGTTTCCCCAGCTGACCAGATGCACAGTGTATCGTTCAGCATGGAGCATGTGCAATAGATCGAAAAGTGACGATTGAAAATCCCTCTGTACACATGCAGTCGTTATAAGTATTTGAAATCACCTTGTAAGAATGACAGGTTAGCTATCTTAAGAGAACTAAATAGGAAGTGCGCTGTCAAGAAATTAGGATGTCCAGAATATGGTGAATAGATTCACTCTGTACTAGCATGTTTTAAAACAAATATGATTATTTTTTACTATTTTGGCAATTCTCCTGGACGCATAAACATGTTCTCATACAACTTTTAAATACTAACAGCATACTTTGTGTGGCGATCAAATGTATAGATCAAATGAATCGAGTGGAAACAGCAAATGAAGGAGGTTAAATTGAGCTGTTTGCAGTAGATGCATGGGTTGTCAAACAAACTCGACGACATTATCCATGAGGCTTTTAATCTTTAAAATGACGTGTGGCTTATTGACAGGGCTCAGGTTGGTAAAAAATGATGTTTGTGGCTCTTCAGGCTCAGTGATTTTTATATGGCTGACGGCTAATAGTCTCCAGAATCGAACAAAACATGGGCTATTAATCAGCCGTGCAGGGAAAACTTTCAAGCCCTGTTTACACTTGATCTATAGTCTGAAAAAGTACAAATCGTTTATCCATCAAATGTGGTCTTGCCAAGTGTTTTATGCACTTTTCTGGTCCATTGCTGGCACACTTTTAAGCGCAAGATAAATAATGGTTTTCTGAACGACTATTGTCTATGGAAGGCTTGAAAGCGTAGCATTTTGTAGCCACGTACCACTTACAGCCAATCACAGCACAGATCAAAGCCTCCGGTGTTCAACAAACCTACAGTCGCTTTTGTTTTCAGATGAGTAAACCTTTTTGTATGTAGAAAAGCGGCCAATCTCGTGCCAGGAAATTGCAGATTTGTAGAAACTCATTGGCGTGTAAACTAGGCCAATCTGGATTACACTTTCTTGGTGAATGTTGTCTGGCCAAATTGCACTTAATTTTGCTGTATTATGGTGCTTTTTTAAGATTTTGTAGTCACATCTCAGCAATATAAACCTTGAAATTTCCAACATCTTTTTCAGCAGGAATTTCTACAAGTTTCTCCGCAGATATTGGATCAATTTTCGTCAAACAAAAAGTGTCGTGGAGCTTGAGACATCGAACATCATTATGACATCGAACGTATTCAGGAAAGCTTACTTGTCTCTGCTTCTTTCTTTGGTGAGATTTCAAAACACAAATGCAGAAACAAATGACAGGTTCTGTCCTGAACTGTCAGAAAGAAAAATTATTTGTTTAAAACTTGGGATGCATGTGCAGCCTGATATCAGAAAGAGTCATGGCTGCCTGTCAAGCTGTCGCGGCAACACAAGCCAGAGCTCATATCAGCTAAATACAAGATCGTAACATCATGCGAAAAAAAAGTTAGGACGCTAAAATAAAAAAAAAAAACATTGTCTCAAACATATAACGGACATCATAGCCAGGCATCCGTCACACCGGTTCATACCTGATCCAAACAGCTCGCTCTTCAGGTGAGCGGAAAGTGACGTCGACTGATAATCCTTCTATATCAATGCTTCTCAAACCTTTTTTGCTCTGCCCCCCTTGGAATGGAAAAAATTATCCATGCCCCTACCCCGTCTGCAAAAGGACAAAAATGTCTGTCTGTGGTATTTTGGTTTAGATGCATCATTTTAACACCAAATTATATATTTAAAAATGTCTAATTTTAGGCTGAACAGAAATTTATAAAACCAAGCTAATGGTTTTTGCTGTAGCTAATCATAGAACTACAGTTACATAGGTAACTAACATTTTCAGTCCTGATGAAAACTTGGTCTGTTCTGGGATAGTCCTGGTTAAAACTAGCTCAGTGGGAAGTGAAACAATGCCATTTTAACGTTTTCAAAGTAAACATCACAAACGTGTGTAAAAGATGCACTGATTTTGACAACGTATTGAAACGTTGTCAAAATATTCCAAAGATTCTGAAGCATAAATCCACTTTCTGTGTATCTCTGTAGGTTTTAGATCCATGTTGTTCATTCAGAATGTTTGTGAAGTTTAAAAGAGTTCTCCGCTAAGTTTATGTTTACGTTTTTTTTTTTTTACCTAAACAACTTTATTGCGTCATTTCAACTTCCTTTCTGTGCCGGTGTCACAGTGCCACATTCTGGTCAGATACAGGCATTACACCGGCTTCAGGCTGGTTTTACTGATTCATGTAGACGCTGATAAGTCCTAAGGCCGAATTCCTGAGTTTACATCAAATGACAAGACCATGGCAGGACCCTATGAGATTGGAACAGAGCACAACCTTGCATCTAAAGTCGTGGTCTTTGATAAAATCTGACCTTCTAGAAAATAAAGTTGAATAGCCCTGACTTAGACCATGAATAGGTCTAAAGGCCTATGCACAAAAAAAATAATTTGAACACACTCATTTGATAACATGGCACCGTTACACTTGACTCACAGCTAAGTTCACAAAAGTCGCCCCAATCCAAACAAACGGAAGCCTTTGCTCAAACCACAAATGAAGTCCTCCATCTCACCGTTATCACTTTGTGTTAATTGAAAACTCCATTTATTGTTTTCTCCGTTTCTTGTCAGCTCCGGGCCAGCTCCCCATTCTTTACTAATTAGCATTTTTTGAATTAGTGTCTTTTTAAGCGAGGGAGCACAATGAGGACGAGCACAAGAGCAGACAGCGGGATGTAATCTGGTCATTGCCAAGTCACAGCGTAAAGAATGATAAATGAACGAGTCCGGGCTAAATGTCTTCTGCGTCCGTCTCCTCCAGGCAGGTAATTAAAGTCCACGCACACCGGTTTGGAGAATGTGTTGGCATGCTGCTGGGGACACAGTTGGAAAGGCGGTACAGTGTAGGTGTTTGTTATTTTGGGTTGTTTGATTGAATGTTACTTTATCCTTGTCAATAATCAAGTTTTTATACCCTTATGCGGTGGCCCTGAGAGGTAAATGGAAAAAGACAACTGTAAATTCAAAAATGCGAAGGCAAACTAAAAAAAAAAAAAAAAAAAACACAAATTCAAAAAACGCAAATGTAAAATAATGCACCCTGGAAAAACCACAAACTCAAAAACACTCAACATAAATAAATAATACATTTAAAAAAATCCAAAAATGTCAATTCAAAAACATGCACCAAAATTCCAAAACACAAACTTAAATTTGAAACTTGCTCCCAAAAAATTAAAAGATAAAAATCTAAATGGAAACGCAAATTGAAAAAAAACGCAAATCTAATTTAAAAAACACACAACCAAATTCAAAAATAAGAACCCCCAAAAAACAAGAAAAAAAAACAAAACACAAATTCAAATACTTGTACCAAAATTCAAAAATGGAAAGGCAGACTGAAGAACGCAAATCCAATTAAAAAAACAACCAGAAAAAATCAAAAACACAACTTGAAAACACAAAACAAAAACACACAAAAAACAAAAAAAACCCAAATTCAAAAATGCAAATGCAAAAAAACAAAACAGAAAACACACACAAAAAACTCACAAAAAAACAACAAAAAAAAAAAAAAAAAAAAAAAAAAAAACACAAACGCAAAAAAAACAAACAAAAAAAAAAACAAATCCCAAAACGGAAACGCAAAATCAAAACCACAAAAAAGCAAATTCAAAAAAAAAAAAAAAAAAAAAAAAAAACACGCACCTAAAAATAAAAACAAAAAGTCAAATTCAAAAACACAAAAACTAAAAAAAAAAAAAAAGAAAAAAAAAAAAAAAAAAAAAACACTCAAATTTAAAAAACACCTTTAGGGCCACTGTACCTTATATTGAATGCCTATTAAAAATTTAATGGAGTCACGGAAGGTTAAGCACCAGATATCACATTTTGAATGTTTCTATTGCTGATTTTTGAATCCTATAACTAATCCTAATAACTAAACCAAACCAATAAAATGAATTATAGACTTTCCGTTCAGTCCACATGTTTTGCTCACATTCTGAATTGCCTCCAAATGGTTCACTACGATGTGTTTTAAGCTTTTTTTCTTCAGCTGTTAGGAGCTAAATGAATTGGTGCCAATGACAGGACACTGCAGAATAATTTGAACCTGAATAGATACTTTATATACGGGAGAGAAATTGTTTTTTTTTAAAGTTATTTTATTGTGAAAATATATTTTGTAAAGTGCCGTTAAGGAGAAGCAGATTGTGCAAGGAGAGCCCTCTGCATGTCAACACTTACAAAGTACTCAACGCACTTTACAATCAAGGATCCACTCACCAAGTGTTATGCACACACTGAGGCAGAGTGGGTTAAGTGTCAACGACAATCCACTCTCGCCGTCCCACTGTGTCATCTTGTGTTCCGGCTGTCTCCCATCCGAACACTGACCAGACTTTAAAAACAAATATGGCCGTAACTCAAAGGAAAATGATTTGTGCCACCATAGTTTCTCAAAATTCAATGACACCGAGTACAGAACGAATATAACAATAGCTGAAATGGGAACACACAACATTTGATAACTACTGTATACCTTGCTTCGCTATTTTTTTTTGTAGACGAAGAAAATGACTCTGAATCATAGAAAATTGCGTGTTCCTTCACAGTGCAAAAGATACGGCACTGCCTTTGTGTCGGTGTGATAAAATAAGCTTCCCTTGGCAGACCAGCATAGTGGCACTGCTTTCACCTGGATGGTACCTTCATTCATGTGGGATTTACTACAGAGCATGGATGTTCTTTAGACCTGTTTATGTATTCTTTTCTCATAGATTTTTGCTGTTGTTCCACCTACAAAATGGCAGCCATAATTGTCACAGTAACTTCCATAATTTATAATGTTTTAAACAGTTAATACATTCTTAATTAACAGAGGTGAGACCAAGTCACTGATTTGTAAGTCTCAAGTAAGTTTTTGGCCTCAAGTCAAGTCCCAAGTCAAGGAGAGACAAGTCTGAGTCAAGTCAAGAGTCAAAGAGAAACAAGTCCAAGTCAAGTCTTAAGTCAAAAAGAGGAAAGTTTGAGTCAAGTCAAATAGAAATTGAAAGAGTGAGTAACACAAAATTCTTGGGAATAAACATTGATGAAAAACTCAATTGGAAAGTACATATAGCATATCTTAAAACTAAAATTTCAAAGATTATTGGTATAATGTGTAAAGCTAAAACCTTTGTTAAACATAAGTCACTATATCTATTGTATAACTCCCTAATTCTTCCATATCTAAATTATGATTTGGAAATATGGGGGAATAATTATAAAACAACAATACAATCTATCTTTATACTGCAAAAAAAGCCATTAGAATTGTAATGGTGTCGACTACTATGCCCCAACAAACCCTTTATTCATCAAATTAAACGTGTTAAAATTACATGATCTTGTAGATCTAAATACTGCAACAGTAATGTACAAGGCTCATAATCACAAGCTCCCAGACTGTCTCCAGGAGAGATTTAAACTCAGAGAAACAACATATAATCTAAGAGGAACAGGTTTATATTATAAACAGAAAGTTAGGACAAATACCAAAAGTAGATGTACCTCAGTGAGAGGAGTAAACCTTTGGAATAGTCTGGATGACTCATTAAAAGCATCCACCTCACTAAAGGCATTCAAGAAAATATTTAAAATGAATGTAATAGCCAGTTATAAACGATTAGAAACAGCACATGCAGTTTAATCTAAATATTAATTTGCACCACTGATAAACGTTACATTTGACTGTCCTGTCTCCATAAGAAATGGAAAGGTAAAAATCATTGCTTGGAGATGACCAGAAATAGCATTCTTAAAATACCAAACACAGCTTCTAGCAACTAAATGATGTGCATTTGTGTCTCTATCTTGTTGCATCTTGACTGTAAAAAATCGCCACATAATTGGTATCCTTATTTTTGTATTGTGTATATGTGTGTAATTAGGGTTTTTTGGCTTCTATAAGTGTTTCACTTCAGCCTAAACCCTTTCAGTCATTTCATTGTAAAATGTCTTGTTATACGTCAAACTTAAATTTTGACTGTGTGACTGAAGAAACAAATAAACTAAGTCCCAAGTCAAAGAGAAACAAGTCAAAGTCAAGTCCCAAGTCAAGAGAGACAAGTCTAAGTCAAGTCCCAAGTAAAAAAGAGACGCTTTCAAGTCAATTCCTAAGTCAAAGAGACACAAGTTCAAGTCAAGTCCAAAGTTAATAAGAGACAAGTCCAAGTCAAGTCCCAAATCAGTGCCCCACAAGTCCAAGTCAAGTCCAAGTCTTCTGCTTTTGTTTCAAATCTTTCCAAGTTTTTATCTCAAACTACCAAATACATATATTACTACATTTGTTTTTAATAAAATAAATCAATTAAAAACAAATATCTGTTCACAAAAAAGCCGTAGAGAGACACGTTGCAGTTTTTTAATGAAATCGTAAGCTTACTATTTTGACTCAAGTCACAGAGTTCAAGTGTTTCAAGTCTTGGTCCATTTTTTCAATTACTTCAGTCTGACTCGAATCAAAGTCACTACCTGCAAATCCAAACCTCTAAATGTGGTCAATAGGTTGGTACCAGTTCACTCCCTTTGGATTATTCACAACTTCTAAATACATAGAACAGCTTCAAAGTCCTTCAAATTATACAGAACTAGCTAAAATTCTAAATGATTGATAGCATGATAATACATTTCTTAAAAAATATACAATACACGAAACATTAAAGCTATATTTATATATTTTAAGTGCAGTATTCAGCAGTGAGACGGGACCAGTGCCAGACCTATTCTAGTAACAGCGCTATATTTCTTCTGGACAATAAGAAAGTGAATGGGAGAAACTTTGTCCAGCTGTTGCCTCTTTCAGACAGCAGGAACACACTTTTCATGGTTGTCCAAATTTACAGAGCGTCTCCGCAGCCAAAAATAGCAGGCCGTTTGTCTTGTTTGTTACTCGACCTTTAACTTGGCCGTGTGTGGGAACAGTGTCATTTGTAGTACGCTGGAAAAGGTTGGCTTCATTCAGTGTGTAACGTCAAAGATAAACAATCTAGCAAATGGAAGGTGACGAGTTCAAAAAACACGCATTCGAGTTGAAATACACACTCGCAAATTCAAAAGCACGCACACAAATTCAAGAACATTTGCATTAATTTAAAAACATTTACATTAATTTAAAAACAATTACATTAATTAAAAACAAGCTCACAAATTAAAAAATATGCGCACTATTTTAAAAACACACACTCTAATTCAATATCATGCACCCTATTTCAAAAATACGTATTTGCACTATTTAAAAACATTTGGACAAAGTCAAAAATATTTGCATTAATTAAAAAAAAACATGCACACAAATTTAAAAACATGCGCACAAATTCAAAAACAAGTGCACTAATTCAAAAACAAGTGCACTAATTCAAAAACAAGTGCACTAATTCAAAAACATGCATAAATTCAAAAATGTGCACTAATTCAAAAAACATGCGCACAAATTTAAAAAACATGCGCACAAATTAAAAAACATGCACAAATTCAAAAACGTGTGCACAATTTCAAAAACATGCGCACAAATTCAAAAAGATGCGCACAAATTCAAAAAGATGCGCACAAATTCAAAAAGATGCGCACAAATTCAAAAATGTGCGCACAAATTATAAAACGTGCACAAATTCATAAAAATGTGCTCAAATTAAAAAAAACATGTGCACAAATTTAAAAACATGTGCACAAATTTAAAAACACGCGCACAAATTCAAAACACGTGCACAAATTTAAAAACATGTGCACAAATTCAAACCCATATGCACAAATTTAAAAAACGTGCACAAATTCAAACCCATATGCACAAATTTAAAAACGTGCACAAATTCAAACCCATATGCACAAATTCAAAAACGTGCACAAATTCAAAGCGTGCAGAAATTGATAAAAATGTGCACAAATTTAAAAACATACGCACAAATTAAAAACATGCGCAAAAATTCAAAAACGTGCGCACAAATTCAAAAACAAACGCACTCATTGAAAAACGTGTGCACTAATTCAAAAGCATCTACACGCTACTAAAATAAAGTACACACACGGCATTCATTTTTAAAACATACACATAAATTAAAAAAACATGTGTAAGCAAAATCCAAAAACACGGATGCAAATCAAAAACATTAAAGTGAATTCTATAATACTTAAAAAAAAAAACACAAATTCAAGAACACGCCGGAAATTGAAAAATACACCCATACATTCAAAACACACTTCACTTCAAGCAATCTCTCAGTTGCCTCCCGCTGCAAATACGACACATGCAGATTCCCAATCCTGCCCACAACCTCACCCAAATTACTCTCCTGTATTTTTTTTTTTTTTTCTAACATTTTTAAAAGTGTTAGATGTATTTTTACTGCCTTATTCCAATACTAAAGTTACACAAAAGAAGAAAATTAAAACGATACTTGTTTAGTTGTGATTCAGTAGGTTAACTACACAAGAGAGCTGTAGTTACCACAGAAGCGACATACAGACTAGTCTTTTGTATTGTGACAGCACTAGAAAGCCGGCCTCAAAAGCATTCCTTCAGACTCGTGTGGTGAACTCACTCTTACATTACTAGCAGGTGCTTTGCAGATGACAGGACGTTAAGACTGACTCATGCAGCCGGTGGGTCTCGGAGCAGAGCAGTGTGGGAGGATTAGACAAGGACCAGGAGCCTTCCACGCCGGTGACAATACATTCCCTGTGACGCACTCATGTAACGGCCTTTAGAAAATGAAAGAAACGCAAAGAGAGCGTCGGGAAAGATCCTCGTGGCATACCTAAGCAGACAGATCCGCTCTCTCGTCAGCAGCAGTAACAGACAGACTGCTACGTGTGTGACAGATGTACGCTAACGAGCTTCCTCTGCAGACTCCATGTTATGTCCAAGCAGGTCTAGACCAATTGTTTTTCCTCGGGTTTGCAATGCCTATGTAAGGACTGCTGGAATATAGCTGAAAATGGTTTTGCACAAGATTGTTTTAGTGTAATTAAAAAAACAAAAAAAACTGTTTAGTCTCAAAACAGATATATTGTAAGCACATCTATGAGAGAGAAAAGGAGTTCACATTGCATTGTTTCTTGGATGAACCAGTATGATTAAAAAACAAACAAACAAACAAAAAAAACTAACATCAGATTTTGGCCACATGCAGTGCCGATATTGCGATCGCGAGATCACAAACCTAGTTTTTACTTTATTGAAAATAACAGCAAAAAGTTTTTCACTAGTACATTTAACATTCTGTGACATAAATATGCAGCCATCATTCAGCTTATTTGTTGATTTCCACTTTTAATGTTAGTTTGTTCAAAATAAGTGAACCTAAATGTATAGTTAAGACATTTGTTTAATCATCATCATCAAACTTTTATTACAGACTCTTGGTCCAGAGTTAAAAAAAAACACTAACAATTAAACAAATACAGCACATTGTACCACAAATTACAGTGTGTCTTCACAGTTCAGACTGTACCTTGCGGCACTGAGTTCACATCAGTCAGGCTCCTAATAATGATGCTTTTAGAGTAATTAAGACGACTGATGAATCTGTACATCAGCCAGTGCAGGACTGTCTGGAATGTCTTAATCCCTGCTGGTTAATGTAAAGCTACGGTCACAATGACCCGTACGACCTGCTACGACCTCTCTGCGAACGATTTTTTTCTCATTTCTTACGTCATTCTTGAGGCGTTGTTACGAAAAAACAGCGCTCGCAGCCCGTTCGTAAGTTCGTAGACAGGTCGATGGTCTTGTTAAAGATTTTCTACGACCAGTCTACGAACGCAGAGACTAAAGCCTGTGTAATATGCCTGAGCGGGAGAGTGAAAGTGGAGAGAGACGCGCTCTGGAGACTGCGCATCTCTTGAGGCGCAGTTTAGCCTGTACGAGGGATCTGTATGAAAGCCCACGGGCCTGGAGCACGCGACGGAAACGCAGCTAGCTTTAAACACGGAAAGGAACGGACAAGGAGCGCACGGAGGGGACCGGACAAGGAGCGCACGGAGGGGACCGGACAAAGGCGCACGGAGGACAGGACGGAGCGCGCAGGGGGCCCGACTCAGAGCGCGGGGACCAGACCCGGAGCGTGAAGGGATGAGATCGCTTGAAACACGGCCGGACCGGACCAGGAGCGCGTGGGGAAAACGCAAATCGCCTGGAGATGGACACAACCACGGGGAGAACAGCTTAACAGACGTAGACATTTGGACAACTTCTGCTCGCTGATGGTTTGGGAAGTGCGTCAAACTTTTTATATGAACACAATGATGTCAGTGGATTAGTCTTCAGCATCTGTCTTCGCTTGGAAGTTTTGGCGTCTCCTCTGCAATACTCAGGTAAGAAACAAAGCGGTTTTGATGTTTTTACTGAGGTTTGACTTTGTGAGTTTGTTGTGTTTCGGGTGAGAGAGACAAATGATCAAAACAGATTTCAGACAAAGCCTACACAGAATACATGGCTATTCATAAGCATATTTGTGTTTTGCTGGTGTGCAATTAGGTTATTGCTATTCCGGTACGGTTTACGAAAGGTTTAATAGCTAAAAACGCCTTGATAAAGGCTTGAGTTGGACGCAGGGACATCGCGCAGCTCCCGTGCGATACACAATATGTGTAGGATTACCGCAAAGACGCATTAAGCAAGCTTTAGGGCACACGCAAGGATGCCGTACGGCTTCATTTCCCCAAGAATGTCGTAAGTTGTTGGTGAGAGCTGAAAGTCTGCCGTAAGAAGACTGTAGGAAAACAGTTTCCACTCCACGAGCCACGTACGAACTCAGATTTCGTACGACCTGTAAGATTCGTACGACCATTTTATTCGTACGGGTCATTGTGACCGTAGCTTAAGGTACACTTTTGTTGTCCCCATAGGGGAATAGTCCTCTACATTTGCCCCATCCTTCAATGCCTCTGGAGCATCTCATTAGGAGTAGTGAGATCCTCAGTGGGGACACATCTCCAGATGTTGTTGCTAGACATGGTCAAGAGGATATATCCTTACATGCATGTTCTAACTTCCTGAGCTGAACTCAAAGACATTTTCTGTGTACACAAATGACTTAATTCTTTCAAATATCGCGTTCAAGTGATCCCAGCTCACAGATGCTAATCAGACAGCATGAATATTGAACAGGGTGGCTGGGTGCCCTGTTAGAGACATAGACAGAACATAGACAGAGTTGAAAGTTGAAAAGAGGAGGGGGAGGTGGGAAGTTCAGGTGCCCGTACTCCGCAACCCGACCCTGGATAAAGCAGGACAAAATGAGTGGATAGACCATTGAACAAGTCTGCCTTATAGACCAACCACAATAAAAGAACGCTGCATATGCATAGGTTAAGCACAGCACAATGCCACAAATGGAGCTAGTAAATGACAAGAAAGTTTATATCTCGACTATATCATTTCCGGAAATTTGGCTGAGCATCCAACTAAATTAGAGTTAGAGTTAGGGTTAGAAACATATTTTACGGACAATAACAGTTTGCACGACTGCATTGAGCGATTACGTACAAGCCACAACTACTTTATTGTGTCCATGTGTCATTTGCAGCCTCAAAATCAACTATCATCCTGCCATCTCCCTCATAATTTTTTTTTGTCTTTATTCTTCATGTCGTTCCTGTCAGTTCAGCTTCTTACACGAAACGAGCCATTTCTGACATTAAGGCTGCAAATGCCATTTTTTTCTTGCTTTTAAAGCCTCTGCAGAATATTCAAGGACGCTGCCCCTCTCTGCTGGAGACGCTTGATTATAGACATTATCCACAGCGGGGCGGTCAACAGGAAGCAGTTTTAACTATTGTTATGAGCAACGCCGCAACTCCAGCAGAAGTTAGAGCGGCAGAAGTAAGTGTGATGTCTCCTGTGTGAGGGGGAGGGAAGTCTAGTGGGCATTAGAGGAGGAAAGAAATATAAAAATCACATACTACTGCTAAGAGACAGGTCATTAATGTCTTTTATGTGAGTGAATGAAAATACAAATCAATATATCTTGGCTGTTTTTCACATTTTTTATATTTAAAGTGTATAAGTGTATAATAATTTTTTGCACATGAACTTGTTTTAAGCCAGAAAAAACACTCAAGTTTGTAGGTTTATTGGAATAGACCAAATTTTTTTCAGCTATGCTTTTAAAACTAAAATAGAAAATCAGCCTCAGAAATTAGCCTTAAAAATCGGCCATTAATATCGGCATCGGCTGACAAAATTTTGGTATAGAGCTTATGCACTGACACTCCAAAAATGCTTAGCAGCGTTTAGAATGAGTGACGTCCTTTCAATGTTTTTTTTTTGTTGTCGTGGCAACGGCTTGTCTGCTAACAACAGTTAATGATTTAGGACATTTTAACTGCAACAAATGGACTCAAAACATCTTTTTAAAAAGATAAAGGACATAAGTTTAACGGTGTGTGATTTCAATGTCTGTGAAGCTAAAGTCTTGTTGTTGATCTGCTTTGCTACAACTGTTGACTTGATTTTCTCTTTTTACATGTCAGTTACAAACCCAGAGCTCAGTAGACTTGTTGTGGGTTGAATTTGTTATCAAACTGTAGTTTATTTTTCTGTTTAGCTGTTTATTGAACTCTTACAAGAGAAAATGTCCTTTCTCTCCATTAACTCTCCTTTTGAGTGTTTTTGAATGACATTTAAACAAGCGAGGCTGTAAAAACAATGTGGTTTCAGAGCTCAACAGTTGAAAATCGCCATGTTTTCGGAAGGACAGAACCCCTTTGTAAACTTCAATAGGGATTTTGAAAATTATACAATGAAGGCAGATTAAAGGCATGTCACCAGCTAGCCAGCCACTCATAGTTATCATGGTTATAACAAATCTGTAACTTAAAATTCTGCAAAACGTCTTAATAACTATGTTGTTTCTATACAATTTTAAACCAAAATGTAGGTCTTCTGCTTGTGACTTACCAGCTGATTAGCCTGGAGAACATTTCAAGCTCATGAAATCTATGAGGATATACAATAGGAGTCTTTTCTTCCAGAACCAAGGAGTGAGTGGTCATGTTGAGTTCCACTGAATGAATGACAGGAAATAGTTTATCATGTTATCACATCCAAGTGGCACACTCAACTTTTCAAAGTGACACTTGAAGCTACAAAGTTTGTAAAACCCTGGGGTCTGGGCTCTCGGAGTCAAGCGGCGCTCTCTTGACTTGAGCATTAATAATTAACACAGACCAAAATTCACAAATGGAATCTCTTGCATAAATGATTTTCAGAACTGCTCTGTGTAGTGACTAGGGATGTTCATGGTCAACCCATTAACCAGTTAACCAAGTGGTACATCTTTGACCAGTTAACTGACACATACAGTATATATAATTGCTCCAGCAGATGGCGCTAACTAATGTTCCCTCTAAGCTCCGCGTGTGCGCAATTACGCACTACTCCCATGGTGTCCACGCACAGAAGATTGGGTTGTGCACAAGTAAATATCCAAACCAAAACGGCAATTTGACTCTCCTCTGAACCTCCTTTTTCGTGCTTTGGCCTTAACTCTTTCCCTGCCACTGACGGAAATTTCCGTCATAACGAATCCAACCGTAGCCTGCCAATGACGGAAATTTCCGTCATAAGCTTTTTTTTACGTGCGGCGATAGAGCACTCTCTGATGCACGTGTTGAATTCATCAGCATTAAAATAGCATGATGCAGTTTCATATATTCACCACCAGAAGGCAGTATCGCATTAGCACAAGAGCGCAGCGGAAGTCAGATGACCGGAAACTCAAGTGTTCTATTTATAACATGGAGCGCGGTCGGCTGTGTTTACGTGATCGTCCGACTCTAAAGGATCGTCTTTCTTTTCAAACGGATTACAGGCAACACATCTTGGACTAAAAACATTGTTGAGTAAGTTTAGAGCATAATTTGATCTTTAAATGAAGAAAAGACGATCCTACTGGACTAGGATTCTGAGGAGAACGACATATGTAGCGAGTCTGGAGGAGAAAAACTAAACTTTCACTTCTGTGAGCGATACTAAAGTGTCAGAGTAAGTCAAACTATGTATTTCTTCATGTTTGGGGGGTTAAATATAATCTTTCCCCCATGAAAAGGCTGTATCTATAGAATCTGCATCAGAAATTAAAGCTGCCTTCTTGTCTGTAACACAGCCTTTGTTGGTTTAAAGATGAAAAAGACACTCGTCTTCATTGCTTTCATCACGTAAAGCTTGTATTTTTATCCTAAAAACATTATTTAATTGTAGTAGTTCATTTTCTTTCACCAAAAAGTAGAACAGACAAAAATAACACTGACATGAAGTTTGATTTAGAAAAAGGGCGTTATCTCAGAAGTTTCTCGTCAAACGCTGAAATCTAATGAAAACAACGAATTTCAAATGCCTATAAAAAGAGAACGGAATAATGTAGAATAACAATTATTTTTTAAATGAAAGTAGACACTTGTAGGTCTCATTTGGTGTATAACATGTCATGATTCCAGTTGCACAAGGTTTTTTGTGGAGCTGTGAATATTGCTTAAAATTAGCAAAAAGTCCTGGCAGGGAAGGGGGGTCAAAGTGAGAATAGGGCTGGCAGTGAAAGAGTTAATATAGCCTAATCATTGCAACAATTTCTTTTGTACCTTGTTGCAATGTGAATACATTTTACGCAGGTCAAGTGATTCGGCCCAAAAGCATGAATGAAAGTGCCCCGCTCTTCTGCTGCTGCGCCCTTTTTCTCCTCCTCGCTCTCATCAACAAACAGAGGATTTGTTCCGTTGCTGCTAGCGCTTTAAATGCAGAGGTAGGAGCTCGAACTGATAACACCTCAATAAATATGCGCGTGGAGAATCAGCGCTCAGTCAGCGGCGATGCGCGAACTTTTACACACGTGTTTGTGATGTTTACTTTGAAAACTGCCTTGTTTCACTTCCCACAGTGTATTTAGTGAGCACTGAGCTGGTTTTAACCAGGACTATCACAGAACTGGACCAGGTTTTCATCAGGACTAAAATGTTAGTTACCTATGTAACTGTAGTTCTATGAGTAGCTACAGCTAAAACCATGAGCTTGGTTTTATACATTTCTGTTCAGCTTAAACAAGATGAAATAACATTCTGATCCTAAAAAATCCAAACTGATGAACACTGCTAATATTATGTAAAATTGAGATTATTTATTAAACTATAAATAAGACATTTTAAATAGATAATTGGTGCTAAAATTATGCGTCTAAGCCAAAATACTACAAAATGTGGAGAACACACTATAAAATGAAGAACCTTAAATGTACTTTAACAAAAAAAATCATCTTTTGGAGAAAAAAAAATAGTGGTTGAGCTGCGATAATTAATCGCAGCTCAACCATGCGATTAATCACAATAAATAAACAAATAAATAAACAAATATCAATCATGTATGGATTTATTCACTTGGATTTTATATTGGAGAAGAAAACAGACTGGATTAATCAGATTTAGTCAGATTAACTGCCGAAGGTAAGAGTTTAACGTTAGCGTCAACTTTCCTCATATATGAGTAGTTTATTTGAATACATCGCTCAACAGTGCATTAAAACAGTGGTTTTAGAGACATTTATTCAGTGGTGTTGTGCACAGTTCAAAGGCCTGTCTCTGCCTCTCTTCTCTGTGTTCACTTAGCGCTGCTGTGCTTAATTATAACACATCCAGTGAAAGTAACAACAATAAAAAGTTCTGCATTAAGGTAATTGGTTAACCGATTTTTGACAATGAATAGCTCCAACTAACGGGTAAAGAAAAACGTTAAAACTAGCCTCCGTGACAGCTGTCCCATGTGCTGACGAGTGACACAAGTCTGAATCCAAGAAAGAGAAAAACATCTTCTACCCACTCATGAGCTACTAATCTGTTTTGATTTTGCATTAATAAGACACGTACTGACACTTATAACAGAAACTGCCAGTACGTGTCAGTACGTGTTAGTGTAAGTCCAGCGAAAGGATGTTTACTTATACTTAGGTGTGTTCTTTTCAGCGTGAGGGGGAAGTAGTGAAGAGCACAGGGGGAAGACATGGACCGCTGGGCCCCACTGGCAATCATAGGACAGAATTACACGTTCAGTAAATTGACAATTCTAAAAGAAGCAATTGTTGGTCCCATTACAGAAGATGCATCTATTTTGTTCCAAATTTCTCCGGAGGACCCCTGCCTGTCTTCAGAACTGGATAAACAGGCAGGATTTAAACATCACAGGAAAAAAAACAACACAAAAGTAAAATGAATACGTGATTACTTTTGGCAAGGTAAGGCATATGACAACCAAGAACCCAGCAGCGCCGTTTCTCCGACATGCATGAATCAATCGATCCAAATACAACTAATTAAACACATTATGAGAGAATGCTGTTGAAGCTGTGTATTTTGCATAATAGGTCCCCTGAGGACGCAGCATGTTCAGAGTTGGACAAAACAAACTATTCATGAACCAGTTTTCACCGTAATCCTTCTCTTCCTCCTGGTTAAACACATAAATGCAGTGGCTGTCAAAAAACAGGTGCTGCACAGCCACGCTTTTGGGATAATAAAACAAGCAGAAAGAGAGTTATCCATTTGAATTCTCCAAAATTATGTAAGTGTCAAATTTTAGATCATATATGAATGTTTTCAAGACGTCCAGACACTGAATTTTTGAGTAAAAAGTTTATACACATACACGCAAAAGAATCAATTCAAAATGGAAAAAATAAAACTGATGAATGGAATATTTCTGCACTTCTCAGAATTGTTTTACACATAACATTTAACATTTATCTGGCAAGGTAAAAAGTGAATGGGTCTAGTCCAGGGTTACTCAAAGTCCGGACTCCGGTCCGGATCCGGACCTCGAGACCATTTTGTCCGGACCGGGCAGCCGTTCCCTCGTATTTTTAATTCTGTGCTCTACACCCATGAGCGGACCTTGCGTTTACATGTTTACAGTGCTTCTCCACCAGAAGCGCTTCCTCCCTACCGCAGGTCTCTCTCTCTCTTCTCCTCGCCTCTCCTCTCCTCTCCCTCTCTCTCTCTCTTTATCCGCGTACTGTGCGGACTCTAATCTTTCTCTCTCTCTCTCTGGAAGCTGCGTGCCACTGTCAGTGCAGCGTCAAAGCAGAGCTATTTAACAGACAGATCGTTTCTTTGAGAAGCATTTCGAACTTCCAGTGATATTCTGTGAAACTGGAGCTTCATTTTGATCCTTATTTTTGCAAATCAGCCTTATATTGACGGAGAAAAGGCCCAAAATGTACAGTGAAAGATAACGTGTGTAAATAACAGCGGAGAAAATTGCGCAAAACGGCGCACCGCGGAAATGTTTGAAGAGGTCTTTACAACTTTTACTTTTGCCTGAATGTGACATAAAACAGACACTAACCTTATAAAAGCAGCAGCTCTAGTGTTTTCCTGCTCTGATCACTCATTATAGTCCTGTCAGGCCGATCAGTCTGACTGACGCTCCTAAAGCCCAGTTTTACAGGGCGGAGCTAAGGGCATCTGGGGCTGGGGCCCCTAAATCTGGCTTCTATGGGGGGGACCCTATTTGTATTTTTGTTTATTTAACTGCCTCATGTCTTTTTAATTATATTACAAAAGACATCACACAATAGGATCATCACATCTAAAACTCACCAAAATACAGGAAATTGCATTGAATTTTTAAAAATTCTCCTGGGGGACATTCCCCCAGACCCCCTGAATTACATCAGAACCTTGTTAGATTGAACTATATTTGTATTTAAGGGCTTATGGGTCTAAGGGTCTGTCTGTAGATTTAAATTAAATACAAATTTATTTCGAGAGAGGGGTTGGGGGCGTGGGGAGCACTACATTTATATCTATCAGGGGCGCATTAAATGCACGTTATGTTATGTTTACATGACTTAATGTTTACACTCTGCTATAAGCATTTATTTAATGTCATTAAGTGAATAATAACAAAATAAATGTTATACTTTTCATCCGACCTTTGAACTTGATCGTGTTTTAATTTCGGACCTTTGGATAAAAAGTTTGAGAACCCCTGAAACCACCAGATTGAAAAATTGAAATAACCTTTTAGATATTTCACGGCAAAGTACAATTTGAGCACTCTTTTGCTGTCAACCCTGTTCTGACATTGACCGCTTTTAGTTCACACAGGGAGAGAAAGTTGGATTTTCTTCCTTTAGACAAGCTTCCTGTGGCCGTTCTCCTCAGAGTCCTTGTCCAGTGTCCTCTTCTGTTATTTTAAAGATCTAATGTCTGCTCTAAACTTACTCAACAGTGTTTTTGTTCAAATATTTTCCTGTAATTTGTTTGAAAAGAAAGCCGGCTCCCTCGAAACAGCTGATCATGTCATTTACGCCGCTGTCAGTGGGGTTCACAACAAAAAACACATACTGTATATTTCCCAGTCATGTGACCTTCTCTGGTTTCTAGTGCTCACGCAATTCCATCATCTGCTGGTGAATCTGTGGAACTACAACATGTATTTGACAGTAGACAAAGTCAGCACTGCATCAGAGAGCCTCATAGATTAAAAGGCTGATGACGGAAATGTCTGTCCTTGGCAGAGAAGCTAAAAGGAAAAAGTCACTCTTTATCTTTATTTATTAATGACATCATCATAAAACATAACGAGAAAGCATCTCATTAAATTTAAACAAAATGACAAATTAATCTTTTAACACTTTTTAACACTGATCTTATCATTACAATCAGGATACATGTTTCCCCTCATCAGGGCTACTTGGAATGAAGTCAGACTTTAAAAGGTCTTATAAATATATGTTTTGTTTTTTCTTTAAAAACATTGGTGTTATTTTTAGTACTATCTTGCCAAACTGTGAGAAAAATACATTTTATTGATCATTAATGAAATATTGTACCTAAAGTTTCAGTTTAAACCTGAGGACACATTTCCCCTAATGTAAAGGTCAGGTTTGACCTTAAATAAAATATATATTTTAAAAAGTTAGATGGAAAAATACAAATGTGCGTATGTGTAGACTATTTAGCTTAACTATAAAAAATAGTGTGTGAGAAATGTTCAACCATAATGAAAACGTAATCTACTGGAAACACAAAAGCACCGATTTCACCCATGTTGTGCTAATTTTTTTATGATTTTGAAAGATTTTGAGCCAGCATTTCATGAAGACAAGAAAACAAAAAAGCAACAAGTGGCATTATCTACGAGAAAACCAATTGATTTACCCAAAAGCCAAAGTTAGAAGGTTCTGACCCTGTGTGAACCAAAAAATTTGGGGGGACAAAAAAGATTGGGAACCACTGATTGAATCTTGTCATTGAGATACTGCACATTTTTGTCCTTTACGTATATTTACTTGGATTTCAAATGAAAACAAAAAAAAAATCCGGCACCAAATAAGTTCAGAAGATCATGCAGCATTGGACTTAAACACTGAACGTTTCTTCTATCACTGTTTCACTCTCTTGCACGTAAACTATAGCAAAACTACTCTGACCAGTTTAGGAGAAAGTAGAATTCAACACAACCCATCTAAACTTCTTAACTGACCACAGTTTAACATCTGCAACAACTTTGACACTTCCACTTCCTCTCAATCACCCACATATTCAGTTCTGGTAAAGTTGCGCTGACTAACTCACATTACATAAGATGCTAAGGTGTTCAAAGTGACAGCACGATTCATTCGGTCTGAAGTGGCCGAGGGGAAACGCGGGCTAACTCGCTTGACCTTTTCCACATCAGATATGTCCAATTTGCATCCGTCTCCATCAGCAAACACAGACACTGGCAGAGATTGTGTTGTCTAAGTGGGAAATGTCACGGGAGACACACTTAAACGGAGCGACGTGACGGACAGGTTAAAGTGAGGGTCAGGGATCGTTATTGGCTCTGTAATTGCGGAAAGTGGACGGCAATTTTCTATTATGATTTTTTTTTTTTTTTCTGCGTATTTGGCTGTCTGTAACTGTTCAGGGTAAATGGTATACTAAGAAGGCAGATCTGTGACTTCTGCTGTTCAGCCCATCGACGTTGTTCCACAGTATGGCAGATGTATTTATATTGGATATTCATACACTTGCTTAAGAACCGCATCAGCTGTTTTTGAATTTAACAAAACTGTACAGTATATTGGCTGCAACTGTTCATAAGCTCAGATCTGTATCCTGCTGGAGCGCTCATGTCCAGACAAAATATCGTGTCCGCGCACCAGTTTACTGGACCAAGCGTACATATACCATAACATACATAAGTGAGGCATGTCAAAAGCGTATGATTAGCACAATTTCATTTTGTGTGTAGATATGGCATGCATTGCAATCCCATGTCACTAGATCTTTCAAGATCAACCTGTCACAAAACTGTGCGCACACGTACAGGACTATCTTGTGAGATTTTTTCCTTATACAAAGGCTTTTATGAATAGCCTATTTATATAGTGTGTCATATTTTGTATCTTTGAGCAGCTGTAGTAAAAAGTCTCCTCCCACACACAGACTTGTAGCGAACTAATTCTGACAGAAAACTGTCTAAACTGTGTCCCAGTTTTTATTTTGTAATGATAGGACCAATATTGAAAGAGATACGTAGTCCTAAACATTGTAAAAGTTAGCCCAAAAATAATATAGTTTAAAATACACACAGAGATATTTGGCCTATGTCATCAATAACTTTGTAAAAAGTACAAAAGCCTGGTTCTCTGTCTGGTTCTCTGTCTGGTTATCTGTCTGGTTCTCTGTCTGGTTCTCTGTCTGGTTATCTGTCTGGTTCTCTGTCTGGTTCTCTGTCTGGTCGGAGCCTGATGATTTACTCATTTCATTTAATACAGTATAAGATAGACATAATGAAAGGTAAAGCTAACTAAATAATATTAAACAAAATAAACAATAAACAATAAAAGTCTAATTTGCCTTGGTTAGGGTTAAAATTCTGATTTGAAACAAGTAATGCAAATTATTTCAAGATCTCGTCTTGTCTCGATCTCGTGACCCAGTCTCGTGGCCCGTCTTGTCTCGTGAAAATTCTGTCAGTAAAGATGTGTTATTATTCATGAATAGTGAAGGGTTAAGGTGGCTAAGATGAACGTCACGGTGTAAGCTTCATCAACCTTAGAGAAAGATTACTGATGCAAAAACGTTGTCCGATCTGATCATGATTCAACTCCAAATATTGTTGTTGTGTTTGGAAGAACTTGCCATGAGAATAGTATTGGTGCAATCTCTTTTTAGACAAGGTTCATACTAACTTTGCTGATTTATGTGTTTTCCCTTTACAGATAAAATTGAAAATGGAGACGTGTACCAAGGGAAAAGAGGGTCACATTCCAGCAGCGCAGAGGCACAGGAAGCAGGAAGCAGACAACAGGAAGCAGCAGACAAAGCAAGAAACAGTTGGCGACGCATCCTCCTGCTCATCCTGGCCATCACCATTCACAACATTCCAGGTACGAAAACGGAAGTCAAAATAAGTCGAGAAGGTCTGCAGTAGTCATACATACACTCGCTGAAGCATAGAGACCGGCACTTGCCTAGCAAAGGTCTTATGTTCAAATCTACCTTGAGTTCTTTGGGGTTCAATTTGTCTGGAGTGACCTTACTTTGTCTATACCCACGTACTTTAAAGTGCTGACATTATGTTGTACTGTCATGATTCCGAAAATTGGACTGATCTTCGGAGATTCTGTCTTTTATGCTGCATTCAGAACGGACACCGTTAGAGCGTTCAGTGTGTCCAGTTTACATGTTAAGTCAATGTAAACCCGTGTCTTGAGGCGTCCAGCAAATTTGGGTCGTGAATTTGCATCCAGCGTGTCGAACGCTATTTTGGTTGTTTTGTGGGGTACTGCTGATGCCGTGTCTATGTGTATAAGCTAGCCATTCTCCATCGTGGACTCGCCGCATGTTGCGATTCGACTCATTGGTATCCATGGCGAAGCTGTAGTAGTTTGGGAATCTGGCTTCTCGAAGAGCTCTCACTACAAAGAGACGGAAAAGAACTGTTGGGGTATCCCTTTGGGAAGGAGACCTGTGCACACACATGAGTGTCCATGCTGGATTTCACGCTAGAAACAACGGAAACCGTGGTTGTGGGACATATTTCTTATGCAGGAGATCTACTGGGGCACAAGTTTTGACCTTATTGTAACTCTCAAGCCTCATTGAAGAATCTGTCACTCGCATTAAAAGTTCTCTTTTGTGGGAGGGGTGAGTTTTTCTTTGCGTAATGTTTTTTCTCAGTCCTAATTTGCATAATCTCTCCGAAAGTTTAGTCAATGAAAGTTACTATTAAGAGCACGTTGGATTTTAAGCCTGACGTGTGTTGATACTTACATAGTGTTAATATGATACCAAATCGAGTGTCCCATATAGATCTTCTATGCAGGAATTCAGAGGATTGTGTACATTCTCTCTTAAGACTTATGTTCTGCGTTCCTACTACAGACCTTTTAGAGAGGTTCTGTATATAATGTGTTCTTCACTCAAGCTTATTTTGTATCCATAACTAGATGGCGATGTACTACACACGTAAACACATTCGCGGGAGCTATTTCTCTCGATTAATTATATTTCAAATATTATTTTTTAAACTCAACACAATGTGCCACAGTCTACGGCATAGATGATGTATACAAACAGCAAAACCAAGCACGTTTTAGGGTTCCGCACTTCCTCCCAATTTTAAAATACTTCTCAAACCACTTCAGTCTTCCACAGATGACCAAGGACTTCAGGGCAAGGGTTATGGACACTACAACCCCGGTTCACATTGTGATAATTGTCTTGTCCTACATAAGAGTGAGCAGGCTTTATAGTAGAAGAGACGCCATCGGTAAGGTTTAACAAAACTCATAGCATCTTGAAGCATGCAGTTTCCTTAGGCGGACCGATTGACTGACATCGTTTAAAGAAGGTACGTAAAACGTCCAGAACTTTCAGAACATTATTTATCACTTGCATCTTAGCCTACATGGTCTCCTGATGGTCACATAATAGTCGGGACTGACATAATCTACCTGTTTCGCAAGCCTTTCTGGGACGATATCCCTTTGTGCGTCGCAACACAAAGACCAACTCCGCAGTGCAAATTATGGGCGTATATAGGTATCGGGAAACACCACCTTAGTGTGCTGTAGCTAAGTCATCTCTCTGTGGGCAAAATGCTGTCAAGTAGCTCACTTTTCCTCAGGTTCTTACCGCTAGAACAGTCATACAGATGCGTTGATGCTGTGCTAGAGCGGCCGCCAGATTGGATTTAATTCTAAACTCCTATACCTTCTCAACATTCGACTGGATGTGGGAGAGTTTGACATGAGCGTCGATCTAATACACCCGCTGTGCAACTTGACATCAGACCGTCATTTGTGGTTCAGCTCGTGAGTCTTGACGAGTGCGTCTGTTGTTGGCACTTTACGCTTCACATACACGTATGGTTATCGTGCTAAGCTATTGTGCGGAGGGTGGTTAACTGGTTATTCGGCTCCGAGTTTTCACGCTCTTTATTCTCAATTTTTAGAAAATACTTTCAACATAGTAGGGGTGCAGGTGTCCTTATTGTCAAGAAACTACAAGGCAAGTGTTCATAAGCGTATGTTTTGCCCGGAGTAATATACAAAACGCACATTAGCTCTTGATGTGGGGCAAGTAGCTTAAAGACTCTTGGGTTGTCGCTTGTTTGCGCTCGCTAAGCTCCCCATCTACGAATGCATATCTAATCGTCAAGGAAGGAACGCAGCTAGTTACATAATTGGTGCCTCCAGTAAATACAAAATGTCATGTTATCCACACCAAACATGCGCGCCGTCTCACATCTCATAGAGACCTCCGGGCATTTTCTTACCTTTTGCGAGCCTGTTTGGGGTTCAGTTGTGCGCTTGAGTTAGTCCTCTTGAACCGAGTGTCTCGCTCTCACGTTATACCAAGGACTTGCTATTTGAGGGTGCCCTTGCCATTGTTGTTGGCGGAGGATACCATTTCAGGTAGTGGTCTTAGCTAAATCTGTTTCGGTCACGTACAGAAGGGTGCTTATCTCAACAGAAGCTCTATCAGGAACCTGCAGTGTACCGATCGGTGTGTGCCTAATTTTGTCATGCCAGCATGTTGGCGGGGTATACAGTTTTCCTTTGTGCCTCCACGCAGATGGGTCACGTACCTTAGTGGAACAGTTTAGAGCAGTGTCAATCTAGGGCTCAAAACGTTATACTGGGGTGGCGCTTCAGTTTAGGAAAAATGTGTAAATAATATAGAACACTATTTGTTCGAAGTCTTATTTTACTTGTAAAAAAAGCTTTATTCAAACATCTTAGTATCACTAAAGATCGCTTGCGTATTCTCTTTATCGAGTAGGAAAGACCTGTTGACACTAAGAAAATAAACAAACAAAAAGAGATTTATACAAGTGATGAGTAGAATTTCATCGGGCAGTGGCAGTGGTCAGGAAGAGCAATCGGCTATGACAGTGAGGTATAAATTGTCGGCAATTTTGGCATTACCCATTATTTATTAAAACATCGCTGTTTTGCCACACATTTTGGAGTCAGTGCATATAGGCCTACTTCTATTGCATATACATTCGGCTTTATGGAAAAGAAAAGACACATTTTTTAGACAAAGTTGTTAAAGATTGTCATGTAAAAAGACTTTCACCAAATAGTTTTCTATTATTAACATTTTTTCAAACTGAGGCTGCTGCGCTACAGTAACTTTTGCCTTGTGATCACTGCTACTTTGTCACAGGCGTGACACAGTGTCTGGTTCACTAAAGGAAACTGTACCCCCATTGGCTGCAGCCACACTTCTACACCAGGGGTCACCAATAAGATTCATCGAGGTCCAGTTGGAAGAGATTTTTTCAAGCCAAGGTCCGGAACTTCACGGCAAAGTTTCTTTTAAGTCATTTTTAAATTTGACATTATAATTAAAATAACTACACAATATTCATTTTTCACAATATCCCACATAATTCTATGTTATAAAGCTTGTTTTCAATGTATTATTCTACTGCACTTTTAAAAATGTATTTGATGGATGAATGAATTCCATCAAAATTGAATCAGACCTGTGCTGTGGAGGAGACAGTGTTTTTCACTGATCAGAAATGATCACTGAGTCTGTGATGGAGTTATTCTAAGTCTGTTCTGACTCGAGCCTGTTCTGTACCACGTCTGTCTCTCTCTCTGTCCCACTGGCCAAAGCAGTCACTGAATGAAGCCATGTGATTGGCTGATTGGCGCTAGGACACACGCGAAAGCCCTCCAACTTTACGCAGGAGAAGAATCATACAAACGCTCGCTCTGAATCGTGTTCATTACACGCACACCACGCACACATAGCCTACAAACGCGCGCTCTAAATACAAGTTGAATCTGACTGGACCGTCATAAACCGCGTCTTTCTGTTTCTGGCGCGGTGCCAAATGGGAGAAGGACGAGTCAGAGCAGCAGTTTTGCCACCGCGTGCATTACGCGGACTCAACCGCGTACTTGAATACACTCTGCAGACCCAAAGACCGCACCGCACCGACGTGAAGCGCGTTTTTCAGTCTCTGGCGCTGTGCCAAAAGTGAGAAAGACGAGTCACAGCGGTGACGTGCGCGCGCGTCTGTTGATGCGCTCACTGCACAGCGCTTCTTTACAGAATCACGTCTTCCTTCTCCAGCCTTTCTGCGAGTGTTTGGCAGGAGGACCACGCGGTCCGGTCCGGATGGGGCGGCGCTTGGGTCCGGATCCGGACCGGAGTCCGCCTTTCGGTGACCTGGGTTCTACACTGACAGTGTATAGAGCTTGGAGAGAGCCTCTAGTGGCCAACAGAGGAATACTTAAGACCATAAGCTAAGACCGGCTAAGACAAAGGGCAAGATCGGGCTGTAAGTCTTTTAATAACTGTTTTATCGATATGATGCTTGTTCTAGGGCTTTTTTCAAAGGCTTGGTGGCTTGTTGCCGTCTGAAAATCTGATAACTCTGACACGGCAAACAAACAATACGGTACATGATCTGGACCAACAGTGAGCTCACACGGATCAATTACAAACGCTCATTGCAGTGTTTAAACTACTGCTTGGACTTGGTTGGAACTGTAACGTATGTGAGCCCGGGGTAACATGCGCCCTTTAACACATGAAATGATACGTGAACCGTTAACTACAACCTAATCACGTCCGGGAGCCTGTTCTATTTGCATCAATCTAAGAGTTTACGTTAGGAAATTACAATCTAAGAGCCAGTTCAGCAGTTCATACAATTAACATTTAGCGGTGAGGTTCCTATAGGGCCTTTTTAAATCACCATAAGAGAGCTTTCTGTCTCTTTCTCCTTCAATATTTGTCAAACTAATCACAGTGAATGAGACGCAGATAATTACGCTTTAGAAATTGACGAGCTAAATCCACTCCACTTTCATTTTTTTTTTTTTTTTAAGATTGAATTCCTGTGAAACCTTAATGAAAAACATCTGTTCGCTTCATTGACGGTGAATGACAAGTGTAAAGTGTTACATATTTGTAAATGGTTGACTGTGATAGTTAAGGCCTTTCTCACCTCAGTCAATGTGAATGACTTCAGAGTAATCACCGAACCTAAAGATATTGGGAGTGACAAAAAAATCTAAACTGAAAGGCAATACTGGATCAATTCCAAAATGTTTAAAATCAGTGAGTGTTTCATTCTCTTGGTTTGAAGCGTCTTTGGTGGTTTGTTTTTAAAACGCTTGACTAAATCATCTTAAATTCAAATAGAAACTGTTCCTGAACTCTTTGGAGCGTAAACAATTGGCTGGACACTTTTTGAAACTGAGGCTTTGTAGTTTTAGTTTCTGATTTTAGTCTGATTGACTCTAGTTTTAAGTGAAAGAAGCTCTGGACAAAAGGACATCAGGTTTTAAAGTCTGCCTATTTTATTTCATTTAAGCATCAGCATAGCTGGTGTTTGCAGCCTGGACCAGAATAACATTAGATTTGGCATATTTTGGGTTTCTTTTCAAAAGCTGAAGCTATTTTAATAAAAAAAATGTTTTAGGAACCTGTATGAGTTTAAAAAAAAGTATAGGGCGAAGCTCTATAAAAAGTCCTTTTAAATTATGGAGACTTTTGGTGGTATTTTTTTAATTATAAGTTCAAAAACTAATTCTAGTCCATTTCAAAATGGTTGGTTTGACTGTAAGGAGCTTGAGATTTTTTTTTTTTTTATGGTAGGCAAAAATGAATTAATAAAAAAAAATTGGGAAGGCTTGTGGGGGGGTCTCCATCTCATAAGGGGTAAACGCATCACATGCTTAATCATGATTATTTATTTTGTCTGGACTGAAGCGGGATTAACCTAGGACAAAAACAAGACTTTTACCAGTGAGAAAAATGTGTTTTTATAGACCCTTTGCATGTTTGTAATCTTTGGCGTCGAATACTGGTGAATGGAGCTTAGCCGGAGGCAGAAGAAAACATTGCGTCCATTTAAACCCAATGTAAACTAACACGTTCTTAAAACACAAAAGCAGAAAAACAAATGTTAGGATCTGTTCAGAACTGTCAGAATATGTATTGTGTCTTACTCTGTGGACCTGTTACAGACTTTGGTGAATTACTTCTGACAGATTGAAGTATTTTGTCAGAGCTTGTGTGATTCGTCAGAGGATCTGGATCTGCTATTTAACGAGGCTGAAGAGGTGATTTTTACATTTGTTTGAGGTTTGTTTTTCTTTGCTAGACCCAGTGGCTCAAACTCTGTCTTTTAACAGTTCATTCATGTCTTGAATCTAATGCTAAATATGCTAATTTGTGCACCTCCTATTAGTGCTTCAGCGACAACACAACATTTCTTAGTAATTATTTTATTATTAACTTGATTTTGTGGACTGGGGCTTTTTGTCCAAGGCTTGTAGCTTTGAAAATCAGTTTGCTCTGGTCAAAGGTTTTGCTAAAGCAGGAAATAAGGGTCTTGTGTACAAAACATGAATGATTGACAGCAGTACAGTTTTAGCTCAAATTCTAAATAAAGTGGACCAATTTGAACATGAAACTGCACCTGCACCGCTGAGTAAGGTCAGACTGACATAGACACCAATGTACTAGTTACAGTTCACAACGAAACGGTATTTTAACAACAACAAAACCTCGAATTTTTAATGGCGTCCGCTATGAGTTTTTGTTCCTTCAACAAATTAGATGTTTTTTAAATATAGGTCAGGGATGTTCTCATGTCTTCTTTAAGTGTTTGTGAAAGCGTTTTCTTCTAGACAAGTATCGATAAGAGATGGTTTAGTTTCGACAGTCACTTCCGTCTTCATCATTTTGATCATGAGGCTCTTTGGTGTTATATTTGTCTCCTTGCACCGCAGGTTGAACCGTAGATGGTTCTTTGGCACGCAAAACCCAATTTTTCCAAACAGTGGAATTATGCTTTTAGACATCTGTTTTTGTAGCTTCTTTTAATAGGTTAGGGATGTTCATCATGTCTTCTTAAAGTATTTATGAAAGCGTTTGACGAAGACAGAAGTGACCGTCCAAAACTTGTCAGGTAATAAACCATCCAACCTCCTACCGATACTTCTCTAAATGGAAAGAGCAGCTAGAGACAGAAAATAACACTTCTCACCCAATGCTGCCTAGGTCCTGTGACAAATTGCTGTATTTCTAGTGGAGGAAACTTTATTTGCAGACGTTGATAGATGTAGCAAGCCAAGCTAATTATTGGAATTTCCCCACTGTGGGACAAATACAGGATATCTAATCTAGCACATGTTAGCACTGGCTGTTTTCCTGTTTGTCGAGGCAAGACACTATTGTAAATCCTGAGCATAATCCAGTCTCAATTAAATAAAACAAGGTTAATTGCAGCACAGAGTCACAGAGGCTTTGCATAAAAACTGAGATAAAGTCGGACCCTTGTCTCACAGCACGATAAAACATGGATTATTGCTCGTGTTTTTTGCGAACCTTTCAAATTGAACAAAAAGTATTCAGGTACGATTTACATAGCAGACTCCCGTGAGCAGTGACTTGTGATCAAAATGCACCACCATTAACATAAGCAGTCCAATCTCTCTGAAGTGAACCTGTCTGAGGAAGTCAGGCTAACATGGCTTTTGAGTATGATCATGAGAAAATAGCATTCTAACATGACTAAAAGTTTGCTTCTGTCAGCTTGGCATATAAAACTATAGATTTTAATGTTAAAATATTCCTTGACAATTTACTGCTTTAGTAATGCTGGCAAATTTCATCAAACGACCCGCCTTTCCTCAAATAGCTCATGCACTGTGACCTGCCCCGCTGGGGTCAGCAGCTCCTTCTGTCAAAACAAATGAGCCATATCCTCCGCTGAGTCAAAGGACCAGGAGCTTCAGCAGAATGTGACGGCTAAAGGCCTCCAAAATCCATATTAATAACGTTAGACTTTGCATGAATATTCATTTTCTACTGCTTAATCCCGTTAGGGTCGCGGGTGACTGGAGCCTATCCCAGTGACTTTGGGCCTTAGGCGGGGAACACCCTGGACAGTGGCCAACTCGTTCCAGGGTTAGACAGACAACCATTCACTCTCTCATGTATGAGTACCCAGAGAAAACCCACAATGACACAGTGCAAACTCCACACAGAGAGATGGTGAGATGTTAATATGGTCCGACCCAGAAGTCGAACCCACAATCTCCTTATTGGGAAGCCAGAGCTCTAACCACTCTACTAAATAACAGTGTTTCTCACTTGATGATACTAAAGCGTCTTCCACACCAAGCCAAGGTTCCCATCTGAACCGGTTTGGTGTTTGGTGTGACTGAACCTGTCGGGGGTCAGAGGTCGCAGAGCAGGTTTTTTGAAGACTTGTTTGCAGAGTCTGCGTCACCTATGGATCTATTATATTATCTGGATAGGACATTGCCATCTTGTAGTTGTTGCAAATCAGTCTCAGTGGTCGCTCCATTGGTACTGCAGCGGGAAAATCCCATTTCTTCCAAGAGCGCAATGCAAACACAAACTACTCGTGTTCGGCAGAAACAGCATACAGCTCTGATTTTGTGGTAATTCGTATAAACATTTTTCCAGCTCAAAAGGTTTTGGTTTTGTATAAAACAGCTGCTCGCTCTGAGACTCAACCTCTGATTGGTCAGAACGTCCCGCTCCTTGCGCAAAGAATTTGGTCACAACGTCCCGCTCCTTGCGCAAAGAATCATGCAAGAAACACAACTGTGCATGTTCCATAGCCTAGCAGTGATAATGGCAACAAACGCCAGTAAATAAAAGCCATTGACGCACAGCGCCCGCCATCTTTGATCACCAGGCCTTGGCGTTGCAGTTGCCTCATATGCAGCTGTTTGATTGGTCTGTGGCTACTGGCGACACAGCAAATCGGTGTGCTGGAAACCAAAAATGGCATTTACTCGAGCATGGATTGTTGTTATTTGAATGAGTTTAAAAAGAGACGTAAGTATGGAAAGGGAGCTACTATTTGGACAAAGAAAATGAAGATGAAGAAAAGTTACAGCCACCACAGTACGAAGACTGGACTGTGACGGCAAATAGAAATTGAACTCAATCTGTCAAGTAATGAGCAACTTCTGTTCTCTGTCCAGAGTAACGTGCAACTTACATTTCGTCATTTTCGTCAAGCCTTACATCATGCACATGCCCCCTCGACATTTGTTCAGTAACTGGTGGCCATTTGGTTCATGTTTGTGTGAATGTTCTTTCACGTTGATGCGCCCCAAAGAGACTTGAAGAGACGCTTCTTCACTCCATCTTACTGACAGCGACCCTGGCGACACAAGCAATCCACACTCTACTGATCAAGGTATAAGAATGAATCTACTGTGGTTACTTCTTTATGATTGCAGTACTGTCAATATGTTTGACAATACTGTTACATAAGTATTTTTGTTACCAAATGATGATCAGCTTTTTGTAGACAATGGAGAACCACATAGGATACGCTCATGACTTAATTTCGACGTCTTACTGCCCAGGCTTAAGTATGACAAAAGACCAAATTTTAGCAACATTTTTTCCTGAAATAACCAACCGACATGTACCCTCCACTGTAGTGTGAAATAACAGCAGCGAAATAACGACGCCATTTATCTTGAAAGAGATCTGAATCATCCATAAAACTGTGTGGACAAGACTGTGGTGAGGCGATGACTCTGCAGCAGATTGATGGTGGAGTTTGGGTGTGCCATTACAGCTGTCCGCTCTCCAAAGATGGATGATGACGGATGATAATAGGCACTGCAGGTCAGACACGCAGCCACAGTCAAGACGAACTAAACTAACTGACAAGTGAGATTTAGGGAGAAATAGTTGTATTATGAACTGCACAATTATGAAAATGCTTTAGAATTCAATGATCGAGGCCAGAGTTAGTTGAGGTTAGGGCTACCTCCACTTTACATCGACGCAGTAGCAGCGCGTAACTGCAGCAACACATCAAATGCGGGCCCAATCTCACAAGAAAGCGTACATTAACCAAGCCACAGCACGAGTTCACGGCTGTTATTATGATCATTATGGTTCGCGGCGCAGTCCAGTTCATTTCAATGGTGGTTAGGATGATTCTAATCTTAACCTCCCCCAAGCTCCAGGCCTAATCTTACCCATTTAGTAACTTGATGCCTAAACTTACCCGTTTCACCTGAAGAAAACGTGCCCACATAGCTGCAACCAAAACTCGTGATTTTTTTAACGCTGTGAAATCTCGTGTCATTTTTACGCTTTTCATATCGTGCTAAATGAACGACATAACATCAGTACTCAAAACAGCTGTGAACTCGTGCTCAAAATACACTGTTTTTGTGTCGTGGTGCATCTACCAGGCTTTTTATCAGGAAAAACATGGGAAATAGGCGCACAGTGACAAAATAAAGTTCTGCTGACCTTTCAAAATAGGCCTACATCCACTAAAAACAGTACAGCCGCTAAAACCTTTCATGTCCAGAAGCTCCATGAATGACTGATAATGGATTAGAACAAGTTTGTTGTTTGTTTGGAAATACGCTGAAAACTTTCCAACGTCCAACACCAACTTTTTTTTTTAATCACGTGTTATGAGACTCTTTCTCTAAGAATATGAGTTGTACTGTTATAAACCACACATCATTTTACAGTTTAGCATGAAACAAACGGTCTGTGGAATCAACAGTTCTCTCTGTTCACATTCGCCTTGTATGAGCCGTTTTAGCCCTATCTGTGTCTCTTTTCTTCCTCTGGGGATGCTCTCCTCGGCGCTACACGTGCTATTTGAGTGTGTAAAATGAATGCTAGCACGACGTGAAATAGTCTAAACCTTAATGGGAAAAAATATGCAAATGCAGCAGACGCAGTTTGTTGGTGCTTTTTGAAAAAACATCGATAATAAGTGAGCAGTTTTTTGGTTTGTTCATGTGTAGATGCTCAGACTCGCGTTGAAGCAGTTCTGACACGTTTAGGTTTACGCTTCTGAAAATACGCGCCTATGTCGCTCTGCCTACATTACGTGCTGCTGCAGCTCCTGGTGTAAATTCCAAGTTAGGATTTCATCCATTACCAGCAATGAGGAGTATTTCTCTGCTAATGACGAAAATCGGCCTGCCAATGACGTCTATTTCCGTCACAGACCTTTCATTCTCTGCGACGATAGAGGGCTCTTCGATGCACATACTGACTTTGTGGAATGTCAAAAAAATTATGAAGTTTACCATGCTTTTCAAAGACATAGGGATCAATTATTTTTATTAATAATATTATTTATTGGACCCCAAAAACGTAATCGTCTGGTCCTACTTGAAATATAAACAAAAAATATGGTTCTCATGGAAAATCTTTTTGTAAGACCCACTTAGGTAAATGTATCTTAGTACTTCTTATTTTTATGTTATTACGACACTTACTTTGACTTACTTACTTTTGTCGATTCTGTGATGTGCTAGCCCAGATTCTAGTAGATAGTAAATGTGTGTGTCTGCCAGGAGAGTAGTTTGGACAGTCTTTGTCCTGATGAGATGTTGATTAGAACAGAGTTTGTCTGATCTGCATCTGCCAAGCATCAATGGCTTGACTCCAGCTTTTAATGAGGATCTGATTAAAAACTAGGGCACGGCTGCTGACTGAAGACCTGCATACATGTAAAACCTCATACCGCACCAGTCAAGTGTTGGTTTGTGAGGAAAATCACGTAATTTGTGGAGAATACAAGATAAAAAAGCAAATAACATCACATTTTGACTCACTCCGGTCAAAAGAAATAAGTTAAGCGATCAATCACAACGTTGTAATTATTGAAATAATTGTCAACTAATATAGTAACTAACTCAAAAAAGCCACACGCAAAAAGTGAACAGTAAATGGTGTGGCTTGGCAGAAGGTTGTTTGGAAAGTCTTTGTCCTGACGGGATGTTGATTAGAACAGAGTTTGTCAGATCTGCCTCTGCCAAGCATCAATGGCTTGGCTCCAGCTTTTACTGAGGATCTGATTAAAAAGCATGAAGTCTGCAGGGTCACCATGACACAATGACCATGGCTAGTGGTGACAGCAGACCGGTGTATTTCTTTCTGCGTTGTGTGTCCAATAAGAGCGCTGGTTCTCACATATGTGCGTCTGTTTACGTTTAAAGTTCACTTGACAGAAGCGCAGTGAAAATATGAACCGAACCAACTGAAAAAAATTACGTCTGGATGATTCAGATCAAACAAGTGGACTTTTGCACTTTTCTTGTCTAACTACACCCTAAGACCTCATTTGGTCAGGGTGTTCACTGTAAGAGATCACAAATCTGCAACACCAGACCTGCCCAAATGTAAGTACACTCAAGGAAAAAAGAAAACTTAACACTCAGTTTCTGAGTTTTGGAGGGCAGAATCATTTTATTTTGAGATTCGTGTTTCATATGAACCCTACATCCATTTGTAATCCTCAGGCCAGCTCTTGCGACGTTTACACATTTTGAGTCCAATTAACACAACCAAACAATAGAGGCAACCCTAAAACCAAAAGTGACAGGACTTTCATCAGACTGTTAATAGTTCACATGACGCCCTTTGCATCCTGGACAGCGATTATTCGTTGCCTCATGGATCGCAGTAGTGTCTGAGTTGATCCTGTGGAATTGCCCCCATTCTTCCACCAGTACGCCCTCAGCTGCTGCTGAGTTTCTCCTATAGTGTCCTGTACACCCGATCTCGGCCATCTGCTCTGGAGCACTGGAGTCTTTTTTCGTAACTGAACACAACTTGGAACCACCTCTGCAAAGTCCAACGATGATGTGCAGTGCATTATTCGACCCCAGCTTGGCGATTTTGGGGAGATAAGCACTGATCCAACATATGGCCAATATGGTCGAATACATGTCAGCATGGAGGCGATTACGAATGGTTCTGGCCAACACTGGCCTTGTGGTGGTGTCCAATGGTCTCGACTGTGGACCTGTGTGGCAGAGCCTGTCACGGAGATGTGGCAGGGCAGTTGGCATGTGTTGTTGTAGCGGTCGTTACACGGGGGACCAGTACGAGGCGGTCGTTAGAGGAACCAGTGGCTCGGGTATCGCTCCACAAGACGACTAATGGTTAGAGCGGTGACTCCAAACACCCTGTAGACACAAGACAACACCGGTCCAGCTTGGAGCTGCCAATAGCTCCATCCATCTCTGGTTGGATAATCGTGGCCATTCAGAAGGAAGTGTGTTTTGGCTTTCAGTCGTGTCTTTTATAGAGAAACTGAGCCCACAATCGCGGCACGGTGCAGAGCCGAGCTTACTCTCTGGGCCTCAAACAGCAAGAAGGCTCGCGGGGTCGAATTCCCCCAGGCCCGGACCTATTCCTAATTGGGGAGTCTGCAGGTCGTCCCTGTCTGGGGGTTTCCTCCGGGCAGCTCGCCGGTCCCCCAGCCAACTGATAACTATGGCAATGTTAAGGGAACTACACCTTGGATGGATATGTCGGAGGTTTGAAGCGCCAGTGTTAGTGAATCGACCTCGCGGACGTTGCCCAGGCATGCCGTTACCTGTCACTGAGTGGGGAGAGGGGTCAGTCACTGTCGAAGCGCTGTTGTGACTCTGATGTCTGGAAAGGTGCGACTCACTACAAATAAAGATATTACTTACTACACGTAGCAGTTAACCATGCCGCGTCGGGTAAACAAGTCAGACGTCTGAGTTTCAAAACATGAGGTTCGTGTGAAACCGCTGTTATGCACCTTTAGTTGTTCTCACAATCCAGCAAACCAACCACAAGAAAACTCTGTCACCTGAGTCTCAGTTTACATGGATAAGTGCATTTGTTGATTAGCGTTCTTCAAAGTAATTTTTCGGAAAAAAATTAAAATGTTGCGTTTCTTCCTTGATGGTATTTAAATAAGTTAGTTTAGTATCTACTCAAAGATCCCACTTATCTGATATAAGGTCTTCCGGGTCTCGTTCCAGTTCTCAAAAAAGTCTTCCAGTCTCTGAACTCTGGTCTTGGAAATTCATTGGTCTTGATCAGTGCTGGCTGTCTTGCTTTACTACTAACTTGTAAAAAGTCAGTATAATAAAGTATTTCTAGCACTGCTCCTCTGTTTACGTCATTTTAGGTTTGAGCTACGATGCCTATGAAAGATATATAGAAACGAAGAAATAACCAAAATATCGAGTGCAAAATTGCACTGTATCGACTGGAAATAGTATTAATGTTGATGTACTTTTCAGACAGACCCCCATATAAATAAGCTGCTATGCATGGTGCATGTTTACCGCGAAGCAACCCGTCCTTTAGCCTGTGCTTGAAATACAGGTGGTCTTGTGACGAAAGAAACACACCTCGGCCATTCCTGTCCTCTTTCCTCTTCCACATCAAACGACTCGAGTTGTAAAACAAGCGCTTACTTCCAGGCTTCCTCGTTCCTGTCCGCTTTACTCCTATCGACTGTGCCTACCCACCTGCATTACAACCCAGATACAGCTTCATCAAGTCCTCCCAAGTTATCCTACTCTTGGCCTCCAAATGCAGTGTCTTCGAGCTCTCTGTCCTCCGAACCTTCCTCATATAGAGCATCGTGCGGACTAGACACACGAGAAAACGTGCTGGCGGGTGCATCATGATCTTCATCGTCATTAAAACAATAGCTATACAGACACGCAGAGGTTAGCTAACAGACAGGCAAACCACGCACACCGTTGCTTGAGGCCCTCCCACGACCAAAATGCTTCGCCCCACCCTTGCACTGGACCACGTCAACTCTGTTCCCCTATTGCTTGCAGTGCCTCAATCTCAAGACTGTAAGTGGTGTCTTCAAAAAACACAATCACAAAAAACACGGATCTACTGAACAACCCACTGTTTTCGCTCTCGCACTTCTCTCCTTACTTGCTCCCCTATATAATACGTATTCTTCGGATCTACTGCACTTAATGACACCTCTTTGTCAGTCGATATTTCGCACAATCTTTTTCCACCATGTTCTAAACATTTAATGAAATGACGCTTCAATTTTTTGTACTTAAAACTTGTCTCACTCTGACAATGTGTTATTACTCGCAAATTAGGATCCGCTAATTAATTCTTTCGCCTGGCCCCACTGGTACCAATTGCAAACGCTCACCTGCACCGTACCACGCCTCAGGTGCATTATTTGGAGAACCTAACACCTTTACTTTCTTTTATATTGCGTATCGTGCACACTCTTTATTAAAGCGCCAAACAAAACTGAACCACGCTAAACACAAACATGTCCCTCCAGAATTTCACACAACGCAGCCAACTTACCCTCGTCCAACCATCGACTGCATTAATTAATCTGTTTAATAGCACAGTAAAATGCCTGAGAGTTCCCGGCCTGTTCATCTGGTCTATGCTTAACAATGGCGATAGATCACATTCACCGTAAATTTCAACTATAACACAATAATACCACATGACACTAACACACATACATTGTGTTGTAAAAAGATCATACTCTTCGGCCGCGGCTCACTGCGTCGTCCTGCGTCGAAAAGGACCCAGAAGTGGCGCCACGGACCAATGCCCAAACCTGCATGGAAAAGCTCGAAAAAACTCCAAGACGTTAATGATTAAAAAGCCTTAAAAAAAGTAAAAAAGAAACAAAAAAAAAAACAACGCAAATAAAAACGTTTTAATCATTACCGTCATGAGTGCCTTGAGTGTTTTTCTACCTTTTCCATCCATTGCGACAAACTATTCCAAACTCTCGATTTAAGAAGTTTACGATGTGTTAAGTAAGTGATGTAAAAAGCATTAAAATTTCTCTTTTGAGAAGGTAAAAATTGTGGTATTTTAGTATCAGGTGTGCTCCAGAACACCACCCGCCAAACCCAAAATAGATTGTAAAGAAAAACACGTCTTAAGAGCTTCACTTAGATTCAGACCCATTATGTGCTGCCTGCACTTTAATCTATAAAAGACTTTGCTCGTGAAGTTGTAAATGCGCTAGAAAGTACAGCAACAGGGAGAATGAGAGTTGGATTAAAGCTGTGGGAGAAGAAGAGAGAAGAGAGATTGACTTGGGTTTTGAATGAGACTTACATGTTAGAAAAGATTAGGATGTTTGTGGAAAGAGTGTGTCTATCAAGAGAAACTTTCAAGTCAGTTGTTTATTTATTGAACTAATGAGGTAGTGAAGGCAACTAATTGTGTGAGGAGATAAATTGAAAAACATGACGATGTAGATGAACAGTAGTGACATCAAAAACAGAAAGTTTCAAAGGTAAAATAAGACCGAGTGGGTGGAGATCATGTAGTTTAGGGAAAGCAGCTCATTAGCAGGACGAGGACAGACCAAAATCCAGAAAAGAGAAGGGTCCATGTACACAATTTAGTACAGGAAAAACCAGCGCATGGAAGTAACCATATACACAAGACGCTGTGGAGCAGAAGGGACAACATGTGAAGAGCAGAGAAGACACAGATTAAAACGCTTTCAAGTATTCTTTCAGTAAGCAGAGATTAAGATGACTCAGTATTCATGTTTTTCCATGTAATTGCACTAAAGCCTGACGTAAAAATATGAAGTAAGAGTTTCTCTTCTCTAACACTGGCGGCTGAACAATAACATTCAAAAAGACTTTTAGAAAAAATACCTAATCTTGAAATGTAGAAACATGTGGCACCTGATGGCATATTGATTTCATTTTATAATAAGAAAATCAAAGAAAAAACCAACCGGGTGTCTAATTATTGTATCAATTTGTAGGACCTAAATGAAAAAACGATAAAGAGGGAAGCACATTAGTTTCGCTCGCCTCACTTACTTCCCTTTCTTACTTCAGCTCATGCCCCGGGTTTGGCTTGATCTTTCCCTTTCCTGGGAAAAGATGAAGAAGTCTATGGCTTCCTCTTCATGTAGAGCACTGTGGCCCGTGTACAGCCTCTCCACCCTGGAGAAGTCAATATGTGGTCCAACCCTGCTCACCGTCTGCACTGAGGCATAACCTCTCTTGACCTCGGAGAGAAGAATGCTCCGCGGAACCAAGTGGTACTACCGAGGGCATTATGGATGTGTGAACACTGGTACCTACGAACAGCCGTAACGGTCATGGTGAGGACGTGAGAGTTCACGTTGGATATTGGCTACAGCACACAAAGCTCCCAGGGCAGTTAGCTTTGTGTGGGTTGCTCTGTGTACCGGCAGTTCCACGGTAGGCGGCCGCCGTGTCTCGCGCGGTGCAGAGCAGGATAGCGCTCTAGGGCTCACAGCAAGAAGGTTGCAGACTCTTTCATGTGTGGAGTTGCATGGTTTCTCCTGCTGTGTCTGGCGTGGTTACCTCTGGGCATCTGTTTCACCCACCAGTACCAATAACAGACGATTAGAACACTGAGGTGAATAGCGGGAGATGTGAGGGTCCAGGTGTTTAGGCGGAATGCCTCGCTGAGTTGGCACAGGGCGTTAGTATACTGAGTGGGGAGGAGAGGTGTCATTCACTGTGAAGGGCTTTGTGACAGCTGTCTGTTGAAATGCGCCAAGTTATACCGTACTCTACATTATAAATGTAACATAATTTTTGCAAGATATTTCATTTATCGAAGCAAAGTAAGAGAGGTGAGGAGAGGTGAGAAAACAGAGGTTTCCCCTTTTTTTTATTTAGGCCAACATGATAAAATAGAAAACAAAAGAGAACTGATTCACTAACAAAAGGTGCTTGGTAAGTGTGCAGTTTATAGTGGCTATTGTCATCACAAAACAGAACGATTGGTTTCAGGGCACCTACAGTACAAACTGACATCAAGTATCTCCTGCATGCAACTCGATCAGCAAACGCAAATTTTCAAAAAACCTTGCTTCTGTTTGGAGAGCGTTGTAAAAGATTTTGGAAAACCCTTGATAGCTCGCGCCGATGGAATATTCAAGTTTGCAGAGCTGTCAGCTGGACCATCTCTCGCCCTAGAAAGAGAATACAACATTAAAAAGATTGTACGACGGGCAAACTTGCAAGCATTACCATATTTTCATTAATGTGAAGCAGAATTAGCCTCAGGAAGTAGCTGAAATTACAGGTGCTATGCTCGATGATTTCTTCACTCGGATACTTGTGAAATATGTCTTCTTCAGCACAGTTCCAAAGAGAGAAGCGGAATATTAAAGTGCTGTAAAATTGCCAATCAATCAAAGTTAATTAGCAAAGTGAGCCGGATTTATGCTGGCGTGCTGGCCATTCACCAAACATATTGTTTCTTGTTTTGCCTGCATGCATACTAATGAGGTTGGTATTAAGAAGGAGAAAGATTATTTTCTCACTTCGTTTTTGTCTAAGCTGAGTTTGTTGCATGTAGAATGATGATTTTTTTGAACAAGTAAAATCACTTTTCTGAGTTTTGTCTCTTATCATTAGTTTGCTCACAAAAAAAAGACTTTAGTGAATATAAAGTTGCAGGTCCTAAAACTGTGAAGCTTGCTTTATGACTCTGCACGGAAGTAAATGCATGTGGATTGGAGCAGACCAGCTGATGTATTTTATTGGTTTTGTGCGTTCGAATGATTACTTAGAGCAGTGTTTTCTAACCTTTTTTTGAGTCATGTCACACTTTTTTTGGCTCACCACCTACTAAATTATTGTCAAATTAAACTATTTGGAAAACAGCATTATTTAATTTGTAAATGTTGGCAATACATGTTAAAGGGGCACTTTGTAACTTATAATTAAGATAATAATACTATCAATAATATTAGTGCAGCTCCATATTATTATTTTTTTCTCTTTTGTTTTTATTATTAAAAAAAATGTTTTTTTTAGAAGGACAAAATAATTTTGATCACACAAAAAAAGAAATAACTGGAGCAACAACACATGTAATAGACAAGCAGTAAATAGAAAATGGATTCACATTAGATACTATTTAGATTGCATGATATACAGTAGATAGGGATTTTTGGTCAACGTCACTTTCTGCTCTGCTGCGCATGCGTTCTGCAGAAAGAGACGCTGACCATCTGCTTAGCTGGGAAAACTACTTTGAATAAAACAACAAAACAGGAGGAGAGCAGCCGATTGGATCAGGTCTGAACCGGTCTGACAGACGTCTGTCTCCTGAAGCTTGAGAAAGTGTTTTCCTCGTCGTGTTTCACCTGAATGTAACTTTTAAGAGTCGTAGGAGTGCATTTCATTCACAAATGTTGATTTAGCAGCAGAACTTCTGTTTTCTCACAGATAAACTTTTGTAGTTTGACAGTAGAGCTTTTTCGACTTATTTCCACTGTTTGTGTCTATGAGCAGCGACTCTTTCTACAGTCGGGTGTAAGAGCATCAGGGCCGGCCTAGGCATAGCGGTTGCCTAGGGCGCCATCTGGTTGAGGCGCCAAATTGCACCCCAATATGAAAATCATGTTCTACCACTCATAAGCTATTTGCCAGTTTTTTATTTTTTGTCATTAGACACATATTCATTGAGTTATGACCACAATAGCTGGGCCACATTACAAATTGGGCCCCAAATAATCTGTATCTTGGTGAGGATATATGCTACATAAATAATAAACTTATAATGTAAAAGATACTTTAATTGGTCAAAAAATACTCCAATTTATAGGAAATTGCATCTATTTTCTCAGAAAAAAAAAATAAATAAAAATACAATAAATAAAAAACCAAACATGACCTTGTCTTCAACACTACATATCATAGACCTATACAGAATTAAACTCAGAAAAAAGTTTAAATATATGGTTGGTGGGGCGGGCGCTGGGGTCTCAATGAAATCTTGCCTAGGCGCCAAAGGGCTAGGGCCGGCCCTGAAGGGCGTCGCCCAAGTTGATAAACAAAAAATCCCTCTATTCCCATAAAATCAAGCAGTTTTGTGTTTTACAATAAACAAATGTATTTAGTGTTACTAAAACAGTACTGAATATCTTGGAAAACACATCGACTGATTCATAAAACTGGAAAGTTTAAAAACAAGTATGCTTTATATATGACTCCTGATATTTTATATGAATTGACCCCAAACGGATGCTATTTAAAACACATAATATATATTAAAAAAAACAAAAAACAGTTTGAAATGCTAGCAGTGAAAGTAGATTTGAGCAGTGGTAAATCAAAACTTCTTCATCTCCAAACCTAATCCAGACGACTTTGTTGCTCATGCAAATCAAACTATTCAAACCCCTCGGCTCAGCTGTAAATAGACCAGTCTTTTGAGGTGTTATTGTTGTAAGTAAAAGAAGGAAAAAGCTGTCTTTGCACATTTTAATGACAGTCCATTACTGCACGAGAACAAACTTGCACAAAGAAAGATTCTAATTTCAAGTTTCAATTGAGAAGTTTTATTTTAATCGAGTTTTATATTTGTGAGTTGCAGTAGTACATCTTCAAAACCAGCAGAGGCTCAGACATAAGGACATTTTGTAAAGCTTATTTGTCTCACAGTCCCATCGTGTCGCAGGCAGAACTGACATCAGCGTGCTGAGTTTCAGAAGAGAATAACTCGAGGCGGAGAATAGTACATGTCACTTGATTTAGTGCAGTCTCTCAATGGAACAGAACGGCTGTAGGGGGAGTGCATACTGTCATTTATAAAGGAACCCTTGACAACCTCCTGACAAAAGGTTCTAACAGAGTCGCCTTGAATCCACTCTCTTCCTCATTTGTAGAAAGATCAGGTTTATTAAGTTTACTGTCCCTGTAGGAAAATATGTCTTCTGCATTTGCCCTTTCTTCCAAGGCCAGTCTGTCCGGGTCCAACTACAATCTGGAAGTTAAAGATGGGAAGCTGATTTTCACCATGCAAACATGATTTAGGTTTTAAATCTGACAAAATTCTCTCATAAATCCTTCAAACATGGCTAATATCGACACGTATTCATTTTGTTGCAATTTTGTCTTTTTACAAACAACAAAGTGAAACCGGCGGGGGCACTCAAGCCAGCGCAATTCAGAGAGCTGCATTCGGCCCCGATTAGAAACTGAAA